>JANIIK010000196.1:0-10000 GCA_027704905.1 Muraenolepis orangiensis
ACTGAATTGATCAGATACAAGCTGTGCGACACACTACATGTAACTCATCGTCCAAGGTTGGGGACAACAATAGGGATGTGTCAGTGAGAGTATGTGTGCTTTTGTGTTTGTTTGTGTGCGTGTGTGTGCGTGCGTGTGCGTGCGTGTGCGTGTGTGTGTGTGTGTGTCTCTCTCTCTCTCTTGCTGCAGAGGGAGGATTGATTATAAAGTGAGAGAGCGTTGTATCCTGAGATTATGGGTTTATGGGGTTGAGAGCGAGAGAGATTTGCCTTGAGAGACTATAATGACCCATTTATCAACATTAGTTAATGCAGTAAGAAGTATTAACTAGAAATCTAGTAATCATATCTTAATAGGTTTTAAAAAGTATTAAAAAAAATATTTTCTCATCATTGTTCTCCAAGTCTGGTCTACTGCATCCGAGAGAAAGATAGTTAAGGCGTGTGGTGGGCAGAAAGCAAGATAGAGATACTTCAGTTCAGATGAAAGTGAAGCAGCAGTGAAGCACCCAACTGCTCCTGACGTGCTGGCTGTCTCCTTGTATGGCTGACTCCGCCGTTGGCGGTTGAATGTGTGAACGAATGTGAGGCATGACTCAAGGATTTTGGCCTGTCTGCCATCGGAGTCTGATTAGTAAGACTAACACAACTGTAAGTGGAACCAGCGACTGCCTCAGCCTGCATCAGCCGATCAGTGTCCCTCAATCCCGACATGGTTCGGATGACACTGTCAATGCTGGTGGTGCATATCAACATTCAGGGGTTCATTCCAAAACCGTGCCTTGCATTTTGATTTAGGGACAAAAGATTGTATGTCAACGGCATTTCTGTGAAAAACGTTATAATTGATAATGTTTGGGTATATATTTAAATATAGTAATTCAGTAAGGGGGATGGTTTACTGGTCAATTTAACGTCGAGGATCAAAGTGGCTACATGCACAATTTGAATTACTAGACCAAAAAAATAGGTCCTCATTGATAAGTGTTGCATTTCACCTGTGACTGGCAGGTAAGATGGACCCATCAGGAGAGATGACTCCCTGACGGGTCGTCAATGAGCCGGGAGCCTTCTAAAATCCTAATGGTCTCACACAGGGGCAGGCACAGCCCACTGGAAACCAGCCATTCTCTCAGAGCATTTCCCTCACTAATAGAAGACAGATGACTGCAATTTCTAACTTATCACACTCAAAGTATAGCTCTTAAATCTTACCCTACAGCACCTGCAGGATGAGGGGAAAAGTATAATTAGGTATATTCATATACAGAGTCCTGGGCTCCTGTTGGTGATCCACCCAGGGGACACAGGGAGGACATCCTGTGGGGGAATCCCCCCTCCCCCTAAGACCGCTATGTGTGCTGACCAGCGTCAATAGAAAGCTGTTCTGACCACGTGCACGCCCCTGGACCAAAGTGCACGTGGAGCGTCAATCCAATCAAGCCATGTGAATCCAAGAGCTCTTGTGTGTGTGTGTGTGTGCGTGCGTGTGGTGTGTGTGTGCGTGCGTGCGTGCGCGTGCGTGCGCGTGTGCTTGTGTGCTTGTGTGCTTGTGTGTGTGTGCTTGTGTGCGTGTGCGCGTGTGTGCGTGTGTGTGTGCGTGCATGTGTGCGTGCATGTGTGCGTGCGTGCGTGCGTGTGTGTGCGTGTGTGTAGCGCTGTGATATTTCTCATGGTCCACGCACCGTGCTATGCTATGGTGTCGTATATATATTGGAAATTCATTCTAGTTCATTGAAAAAACAATGAACTATTATTATTCACAATAATAAAAAATGATTGTGAATGCAATTTAGTAGCACTGGAAAATACACATTTTGTATTGAAAATAAAAAAGCATTGTAAGTATTGTAAGCATTGTAAGCATTGTAAGTATGTAAAGAACATAACAAATCCTTGCTCTGCTCTTCAACAGGGAAAAGTATCCTGGGCAAAAGCCCTTACCCTGCAAATAACCTCATTAAAACTACTGGGGAGGAGGAGGAAGAAGAGGAGGAAGAGGAGGAAGAGGAGGAGCTGGGACTAACGCTGAGCAACACAATCCTACCAGACAACTGCCCTAACTCCCCCTACAACCACTCCATTCACCATCACTCCATTCACCATCAATCCACCTCCCCCCAAATCGCCTTTCATCTCCCCTGCATCCCACACACACACAAACACACACACACAAACACCCCAATCATCGCTAATGTGATGAAGCATGTCCCTGATTGGCTTGTTAGAGAGAGAGCGAGAGAGCGAGAGAGAGAGAGAGAGAGAGCGAGAGAGCGAGCTTGCTGGTGATCAAGCACGCAGCAGTTGTCAAACATGTATCATTGTATCATGGATACAAGATGTTCACAGAGTAAGGGGAAACAGAGGATGCGTCAGTGTGTGTGTGTGTGTGTGTGCGTGCGTGTGTGCATGCCCATGGATGAGTATGTCTGTATGCGTGTGTTGGGGTGCAGTAACCTAGACACACTCCCTAACCTGCACACACTCCATCTCCCTCTCCCTCTCTCTCTCTCTCTCTCTCTCTCTCTACCTCACTTCACAATAGCCCTTGTGGATTCAGGCGTATCATGTGTGTCTCCGGGGGCCAGAACAGGTCGTGCTGACCCGAGCGACCTCTCCAGAGGAGGGAGAAGCAGGCAGGTGCTTACCCAGCCAAGAGCACCAGGTGCTGGGAAGAGAATTATCCCTCTACCCCCTGCACCTGGCTGTCTCCAGAACCCATCCAACCAACAAGAAATAAATGTGCAGGGTGAAAACCAATTTCCAAGTAAGAGAGATAAGATGGAGATTTATTTCAGCATTAGGTAACTTGATTGCATAGACAATCAGATGGGAACGCCCCGATCGGTCAAATCCAATAATAAACTACTTGGTGATTTGTGGCCGTGATTGATTGACAAATGAAAACATGTAAATGCCAGTTCTTATGAGCTATTGACCCTATTAAAGTCAACGCCTTGCACACAAATAGTATCAGACCTTAGAACTTCAGACAGTCATAAACAGTGTTGGTGCAGAAACTACCATTTCGTTTTTTAGCAGACACTGTTATCCAAAGTGACTTACTGTCACCGGTTAAGTTTGGAACCAAATGCAGCACACGGATACCAAGGACAGAGAGTGATATTTATTGGAAATATCACACAGACGGAGGCAGGCAGAGACGTAGTCGGGGACAAGCAGGTGATCAGGAACCAGGCTGGGTAGACGAACCAGGCAGGGACAGGCAGAGGCGTAGTCAGGGACAGGCGGTGGATCGGAAACCAGGCGAGGCGGGCAGGTCCGGGGCAGGCAGGGTTAGGCAACGGGAATCAGTCGGGTAAATGCTGGAGAGTCTGTGTCATCAGGAACAATCTGGCCCCGTGTGAGTCTGCGGGGTAGACTTAAATAGGGACGTTAACTGTGATGCGCTGCAGCTGCGGGTGAGAATTAACAAGGGGGGTGTGGCTATGCGGTAGTGAGTAGTGGGAGCGAGGAGACAGGAATGTGAAATATGATTAGGGGGAGTGGCTATACGGGCGAGTGCAGTGGAAACGAGGAGACCGGAATACGGAATACGAGGAGGGGGCGTGGCTATCCGGTAGTGCGTAGTGGGAGCGAGGATGGAGGAGTGCAAACTGTGACACTTACAGTGAATTCACATGCAGTCCAATGAGGAGTGAGGGGATCTTGCTCTAGGATTGGACATTGAGCTGGGACCTGGGTCCTGGAGCAAGCCAAAGAGAGTGCCATCGAGGTGCATACTGTAAATGTGATGTGGCTGGTTTAAGCAGCCTCACCTGGCCTGAACTGGATGGATTGGCTGGTGAGGCTGTATCCTTGTGTGCCATTGTTAATCAAGGTCCAAAGGTTAAAGCAGCAACCACCACACACTGTCAAAAAATAGACCTCTAGCATGTACTGCTCTGTTCATAAAGACTCAACGTCTTACAATAAACCGATTTCCTCATCACCCCGTGTCCTCATCCTGGTCGGCGAGGTCCCTGTTCAGGCGCCAGTGTAGCAGACGATGCTGCAACCAGACATTAAAGTGGCTTCTTGAGGGCTTCTCCCGGAGACAAGGACACAGGGTGATGCAAATTCATTGCAAATGTTTAATTAATAGTGAACAGAGCAGATGGTACATGCTAGAGCTCTTCTCCTCGAGTGTGTGTGGTGGAGGCTGATTTAACCTCGGGGCCTTGATTAACAATGACCCACAGGTGTGCAGCCCCACCAGCCAATCAGTCTAACTCAGGCCAGGTGAGGCTGCTTAAACCAGCCACCAACCACACACACTCCTCAGTACCAGTGGTACATTAATGCGCCCAAGTCATCAATAATTCAAACTCTCCCAAGCAGAGCACTGGGCATCGTATGAATGTTAAACATTTATTATTTAAGCAGGTACTGGGATGAGAGCGGTTATCGTATTAGCCAGCTCTCCCAGGGGGTGAAATTAAACATTCAGAAAGATCAAAGTTCCTGGTTTCTTCCTCTTCTTTAGATATTAGAAAAATACATAAGTTTCTTGTTTCAAAAGTGTGTTAACAATAACATACATAGGCTTAGTATCCAAAGGTAGCTCACAGCCTGGCTAAACTGGAATGATTCACTAGCGTTGGAGGAGAACGGTACATTACAATTACACTAAACTCAGTCAGAGTTTACGCTGTTTGAGAAGTAATGTGGTCGATATCCACATAAACAAGTCCATCATGACTAGAAAATAAATTGAAATCCGGAAGAATATAAATATTAAAATGGTTCAGGAGTTGTGGTTGCCGGTTGCATTTCTTAACTAGAAATTCAGGCCATCTATTTCCAAAACGCCAGAACAATTTATTCGTAATGCATATCTACAAAGTCAATGATGAATGTGTGTTTGCTGACGGTAATAACAAACATTCAAATCAAAAGATAGGAATGTCAATGACTGGGCCAACCCACACACACTCCGAAAAACAAGGAGGCCGGTAGAGGACAGGTGGTTGCACCTCCCATTGACAGAGGAGGTGCCTTTGATGGGCTCGGCCTTGGTTGGCAAGAGCTCCCCTCGCCCTCTCTCTCTCTCTCTCTCTCTCTCTCTCTCTCTCTCTCTCTCTCTCTCTCTCTCTCTCTCTCTCTCTCTCTCTCTTTAAAAAAAAAACTAAAAGATAATTTTCTACTTATTATTACAAGAACTATCCCTGGCTTGAATACTCAGGAGGAAAACATGCTGTCTTCTGTTTTTTCATGCCGACACTTCCAGACTGACATCGGCGTGGATGATTCATTTAGAAAGGGCCTGAGTGACTGGAAAACAGTCAATGCTTGATTAACATGCAAACTCCCAGGCCCATCGGAACTGCATGGTTAAATGGGATCACTTCAAAGAAAATGCATCTTCTGGATCAATTGCAGCTCAACTTTCCGGAAGCCATAAAGATGCTGTTGAGAAGAACATATCTTATTTGTGCAAAATACTTTACATGGTTAGGCTGTTGTCTAAACTTGGATTGCCTTTTCGTGGACACCTGGAGAGGTCTCCAGCGAGTCTGAATCGCGTGGGTGTTTTCTTGAGGTTTGTGGCTTCTTCTCCAAGTATGAGTCTGTGTGTAAAAGCATGCAGTCCAATTATTTCAATGCTACAAGCCCAGATTTCCAAAACGAAGTAATTGACATATGCGCTAACTTAGTTCATGCTCAAATTGTAGAGAAAGTGCAGGATACTGGCTTTTTGTCTATAATTGCACATGAGGCCAGGTCTTCCAAAACTGAACAATTATCAGTTTGTCTGAGATATGCAGAGCAGCTTGAAATCAAGGAGCGTTTTTTGTGTTTTATTGATTGCTCAGCATCTTGGAACGTGGCTGGAATTGTGGAAGCAATCAAAAAAGGACTGGAGATGTGTGGACTCCAATATATCCCAATTGTTGCCCAGAGTTACGATGGAGCCTCAGTTTTGTCTGGTCACATTTTTGGTGTGCAACAGCGCATCAAAGAGACCCACCCATACGCAGTGTGTGTACACTGCTTGGCACACAAACTAAATCTGGTGCTTGTGGAGTGTTGTGCTGTAAACTAAACTGTACTAAACTGTACTCTGCATTTGCAGAGCCGTCAAACCATCATCCATTTATTGAAATGCACTGAAATCACTGAATATGAAAGAAACAGAAATAATACAGCCAAGTGAGACAAGCTGGGCGTACAAGTGGTGATCTGTGAATTCAGTTAAAATTCACTACTCTGCAATTACAGGGTGCCTGCGAGAAATGAGTAACGAGGGAGACTACAGTGGTCTGTTGAGGCCAGTGGCCTTTATGACCACATGACCAGAATGTCATTCGTTACTTGTGTGCTTCGTATTCTAAGCCATACTAAGCCAAGTGTGATCCATGTTACGCACAAGGCCCTACAGTCCTCCGACTGACCACTCTCTGAAGCTGCGGCGCTTACAGACTACTTGAAGGCGCACTTCATATCTCAGAGAAAGGCCGATACGTACGTGGAGCAATGTGTGGGGGATCTTCTGCCGGGACAACAATGTGCCAGTACCTGGGGAGTTATAAGTGGGGTGTCAGACTCCTGGTCCCCGGGCACCCAAAAGAAAATGGGCTTCAAAACCACCCCCGACCTCCCTCCACAGTTTCCTGATTAGGACTACTTAGGGCCAAAGAGAAACTGATGGAAGTGGCGCACACATGTCACAGAGTGAGACAGTTGGATTTAAGCATCACCTGTATCTACCTGTATCTACCTGTATCGACCTGTATCTACCTGTATCTACCTGTATCTACCTGTGTCTACCTTTATCTACCTGTATCTACCTGTATCTACCTGTATCTACCTGTATCGACCTGTATCTACCTGTATCTATCTGTATCTACCTGTATCTACCTTTGTCTACCTGTGTCTACATGTGTCTACCTGTATCTACCTGTATCTACCTGTGTCTACCTGTGTCTACCTGTATCTACCTGTATCTGCATGTATCTACCTGTATCGACCTGTATCAACCTGTGTCTACCTGTATCTACCTGTATCTACCTGTATCTACCTGTATCTACCTGTATCTACCTGTATCTACCTGTATCTACCTGTGTCTACCTGTATCTACCTGTGTCTACCTGTATCTACCTGTATCTACCTGTGTCTACCTGTATATACCTGTATCTACCTGTGTCTACCTGTATCTACCTGTATCTGCCTGTATCTACCTGTATCTACCTGTGTCTACCTGTATCTACCTGTATCTACCTGTATCTACCTGTATCTACCTGTGTCTACCTGTGTTTACCTGTATCTACCTGTATCTACCTGTGCTGGACACCCTCATCAAGGAACTGGACAGAAGAGTCACAGGAGAGTCCATAGACCTTGGGCACCAGCATGTGCAGCATATGAATACTTGTGAACTGCTGTATTTATGTTTGCGTACCCCAGTGTTATGCTATTGTCTGCTTCAACTAATGTACACCTTGTAAGTCGCTTTGGATAAAAGCGTCTGCCAAATGCCCTAAATGTAAATGTAAATGTAAATGGTTCGATGTGACAGAAAAGGAATTGAACCAACTAATTTAAAAAATACTCACAGCCGCTGAAAATCCCCCCTCTCCTTGTTGGAGCAGAGATGGACCTGGTTAAAGCCTCTGCTGGGGCACCTGTTTCACTTGAGCATCTTCCAAAGACTGTTAAAAAGGACAGCTATCCAAATCTTTACAAGAGGCTACAGTTGGCACTGACTTTGCCTGTTGGATCTGCCACCTCTGAGAGAAGTTTTTCTGCAATGAGGAGAATTCGGAACTGGCTGTGGTCAACGATGGGGGAAGCAAGGTTTTCGTCACTTGCCGGTTCTTCAACATTGAGGACGACATAACAGCAAAGCTGTTCCCTGAGAAGATAGTGGACATACTATAAGCCGGACGCAAACAAAGGTGTTTACTTCTGCACTAGGTTTGAGCATTAGCATTTTTTTTATTGTTCTCGTGCTGTAAGTTGGACAGCGCCTATTTCATCGTTCTCAATTCAACATTTGTGTGTTTGTTTTGCGGAGGAGGGAGGAAACATTTCATCACTCTCCATTGACTTTGTATTGTGAGAAGGTGGTCGTTTTCTAATAAAAAATGGAAACATGTCTAAAAGCGGATGAACCAACAAGGTAAATAATTCACTTTGGTTCGGCAGTTTGTTAAAATTGAGTTCTGGGTTATCTTTCTTTGCTTGGTTGAGCATCCTGTCACAAAGCAGCTTTTAGGCATGTTTCATTATTTTTGTTAGAAGTCAAAAATGACAAGAAGGCATCTTCCCCCAATGCAAAGTCAATGGAGATATATCTATTGTTTCCCCCCCCCCCCCCAATGGGGGCGTGGCCTAAATGCGCTATAGTTAGGACTGTGTACTGAAAAAATCTTGAAACCCTGAAATCTCACTCATTTTCAATTCCGTTAGTTTTGTTCGGTAGAACTCGCCACTGTGCATGGATACTTTATTCTAAGTTTTCAGATTGTCATCATTAATAGAGTAGAAACAGAATAGAATAGAATAGAAACAATGCTTCTCACCCCTCAGATCACAATCGATTCATATTCAGTTTGGATTGTTTGCTCAAATGACCCACTAATACACTGTCAGAACAGTTAGTGAGCCACCTTCCTACCACCTCCCCTACTTTTACAACCACCATGGAAGGATGGAGGATACACAATACACAACACCGACTTGTTGCACTGTTGGAAGGCATTCAGTGAAAAGCAACAAAAAAAACACAAAGAAAATGAGGAAACACATTGTAAGAAGTGGCCACCCCTCAGCAGCCTTCATTCAGCTGCTGCTGTTATCGTCGTACAGCTGAAATTAATCCCCGAAAGCCCCGGGGCATGTGAGGAAACATCAGGATATTTGATATTATTATTTTATATTAAGAGGATTACAATTTTGGTAGATTACGCCGACTGTAATGTGTCATTGCATTCTGCGCCTGTAGCGTGATTTCAGAACGCCTCATGCAAAAAAATAACGGATTATAATGAATATGTGCGTCCCAGTGACATCATCATTACATAACGGTTACAACATAAAGATATAATCTGACTGAGACGTGGTTTCGTAATACATTTACGAAGATATAGAGAGATAGATGGATGGCTAGAGAAAGACAGATACATAAATAGATAGATAGATCTATTTTCCCCCACTCACTTCATTGTTTAAACTCCATTGAGTCCATTAGTATTTTAGGCATTAAAATGGCATCCCTCCACTCCTTGAGTAAATTCTTAATGTTAACAGCTAACAAGAACGTCTTAAGCAAAAACCCGAGACCAAATAAATAAAAAGTTTCCCCATCTTTGTGGATGAAAAATGCACTTGTCTTTGGAAGGAAAGTACTTCTTTAACGCTCACCAAATCTCAATAATGTGGGAATTTGCATGATGGGGGCGAACAAATTTTAGGGCAACTTTACTGTTGCCATGCGCACACAGAGCAATGGCTTTGCTTAAACAGCTGGCGAAGGTTGATAACATACATTTCCCACTTCAAAGTCACTTGTAAAGGAAACATTTGTTTTTTTCTTCTATCCTTTCCTTCTAAATCAACAAGTTGTTCACATAGTGAGCATTTCAGCGGCATTTTGCCTTTTGGACGTTTTTTTGCGACTAATAATATAACCATCAGCTGTTTGTGGAGCCGCCATGCGTGTGTTTGTTTGTCGTGGTTGGGGCCAACTGACTCTGGGGAGACAGAAGGCCCTTAATGATGATGTGTCTAGGGATGGGTAAGACCTTGGGGAAGAAGTAAAAGAAGAAACAGAGGAAAAAAAACGTTAATGATAATTAGCCACTGAAAGTGCCCTTGTGTATTTATGACACTCAGCGCAAGTGAAGATTTGGGTTTCCATTTCCTATCTTGTTCATGATTCAGTCATTTAGCAGACGCCATTATCACCGGTGAATTCAGATTTGTGTCATTTGAAGGCAGGTAGGGGTTAAGGGGCATCTTAATGGGTGGACAGTGGAGGACATTGGGGTTTGAACAGG
>JANIIK010000196.1:17500-30000 GCA_027704905.1 Muraenolepis orangiensis
GGGAGGCCTGGTGTGAGGAGAGGCTGTTTCCACCCATGTTCATGTTGCTCTGCAGCCTGGCTCTGTCCCCCCCCATTGTATGGACTGTGTGCCTATTCAATGTCCATCATCTCAGGTTCTTCATTCGCGCCCCACTGACACCTACATGTTCACTTTCACATATATCACACACACACACACACACACACACACACACACACACACACACACACACACACACACACACACACACACACACACACACACAATACTTTAAGATATTCTTTGCACACTACTTTTGTTTGTCTGTCTCTTTTATGTTACGGGTTGACTCTAGGGGAATCTAGCTATAACACATACAACTTTAAACACTATACTATCACATTACCGTACACAATACAAAGAAGAATAAATTATTATTATTATTATTATTATTATTATTATTATTAATAAAGTGTCTAATGGATGATATATGCATATGGCGGACGGTGCAGAAAGCATTTAAAAGTGACAGCAGTGCGGCAGCCTCATCAGTACAGTGCAGTGCAGTACAGTGCAGTACAGTGCAGTACAGTGCAGTACAGTGCAGTACAGTGCAGTGCAGTGCAGTACAGTGCAGTGCAGTGCAGTACAGTGCAGTAGCGGTTATGAGTCCAGTTAGTCCAGTAAAGAAGTATGATGACAGTATAATATTGGTGACAATGTTATGTTATGATAGTGGCAGCACCCTTTAACAGTTCAGAAGACGCACTGCCTGTGGGTAGAAACTGTCCTTAGAACCGGCTGGTTCTGGTTCAGATGCTGCAGTACGGGGGAGAAGTACCGGACCGTAGAGAGGGGAGAAAAGATGGAGAGACAGGAGGAGAGAGAGATGGAGCCAGAGAGCAGTACTGGTGGTAGGATAAAGATCCTGCGTCTGATACTTTTTACTTCTGATACTGATTGATCGCTTTGAAGTATTTTACTTCTTGGAAATTTTGGATGGATGGATGGATGGATGATGATGATGATGATGATGGTGATGATGATGATGATGGTGATGATGGTGATGATGATGATGGTGGTGATGATGATGATGGTGATGATGATGATGATGGTGATGATGGTGATGATGATGATGGTGGTGATGATGATGATGGTGATGATGATGATGATGATGATGGTGATGATGCTGATGATGATGATGATGATGATGGTGATGATGATGATGATGATGGTGATGATGATGATGGTGATGATGATGATGATGATGATGGTGATGATGCTGATGATGATGATGATGATGATGGTGATGATGATGATGATGATGGTGATGATGATGATGATGATGATGATGATGATCACAGAACACAGGTCATTAAGGAGTGGAGGAGAGTGGAGTGGAACACCTGAACCAAATACATCAATATCGTGGGCCCCAAACTTTTTATCTTCTTGCCGAAACCCTCCAAGCCCACGCTGGTGGACGTGTTAATGTGTGTGGGCAGCTTAGCGGCGAGCATGGTTCATAATGCAGTTCACACCCTTAAACCACGCCATCGCAACTGATCATTTACAGATAAGGGAAGCGCTCATCTCTTGTGATGGATGAGCGGCGGTCGGCCCTCACGAAACCTTCAGCTCAGCAAAGGGAAACTCACCATATCCCACCCATATGGTTTCAGCCATAAGTGCGTTATTCCTCCCTCCGCCTTCGGTAAGTTACAGCGAGATACAGAGCCATCTTTGGCAGGTACCAGCCTAGACTTCACCCCCCCGCCGCACGTCAACCCCGCTGCATTGCAGTCAGCGGTGAGAAGGGCGGTCCGACTGCTCCACGTCGACCTTGACCGTCCACACCTGTCTCAAGATCCATTAACCGATGCCGGCTGATGACTTGAAGGCAACTCACAGAGGGAGGGGTGTGTGTGTGTGTGTGTGTGTGTGTGTGTGTGTGTGTGTGTGTGTGGGGGGGGGGGAGGGGAGTAATTTAATGAACTCAGGATGCACTCCATCCACCATCAATATGGGATCCTCGCCTCAAGGTTATTGTTCCGTTGGGGTTTTGTTTTGCTTTTCACACAGACTCCGTAACACACACACACACACACACACCGTTGGGATTTATCCAGGCCTTTGAATCATTCCAGTGAGTTATCCTTGGATCTGATGCCAGTTTACCGTTATCTCTGCTGACGCCTTTCTCTCTCTCTCCTTTTCCCCTACCCCCTCCCTCTCTCTCCCCCCCTTTCTCTCTCACTCCCTCCCCCACCAACTCCCTGCCTCTCTCTCCCCCACTCTCCCCCACGCCCTCCCTCTCTTTCTCCCACTTCCTCCCTCTTTCCTTCTCCCTCTCCCTCTCTCTCTCTCCCCCACGCCCTCCCTCTCTTTCTCCCACATTCCCTCCCTCTCCTTCTCCCACTTTGTATCGCCTGTGCTACTTGCAGGGAAACTAGCTGACTTGCTGCTTGACACCCATTCCTCAGGCGGTGGTTCTTCCGTTCCATTTGTGGTGAGTTTATTATTTTAAACCATGCGTGTCAATGTGCGTCCCCTAGGAGTTTCCAGGTTACGGTCCTGGTGAGGGAGTTCACATAACAGCCACCAGGTCACCGTGAGGTCACTGGTCACTGCCACATGCCACCTTTTAACAGACAGCCTTTTAACGGACCTCACACCCGTCCCCCGTCACACACATAGGTGTGTACTGGATGTGTGTTATGGGAAGAGGACCTCAGATACGGTCCCCAAAGCACACATAGACTTTGTGTGTGTGTGTGTGTGTGCATGCGTGTGCGTGTGCGTGTGTGTGTGTGTGTGTGTGCATGCGTGTGCGTGTGTGTGTGTGTGTGCGTAGAGAGCTGAGAACAGGGAGTAAGGTCACGTCCAGCTGACTGCGGAGTACTGTGCACTGTGGATGCGCCAACTCATCGTAGGGGCGCTTGGCCGTGTCACTGCCCATGGTGGGGGGGGGGGGGGTATTAATTAATTCATGTGCCCTGGTAGCACAGACGAGGCCCGGGCTAACAGCAGGGAATAGCAGTATAATGAATTCAGTAGCGTTTCGTACAATAAAATGCTGGATGCTGAAAAAAACCGTTTGTTAGCGAGACACACTGTAGAATATACAGATGTGCAATCCAGCGTAGGCGATAGCGTCAGGCTATATATATATATATATATATACGTATATATACCGTATAACTATTTACAGTTACAAGCCATGCGCCGACAAGGTCAAACACATCTCCCTGGGTTCAGCGGTGTTGAGATTGAAACAACACAGTGGACCCCCTTCACCTCCTGTCTCATTGGCCATGCATGCACACATGGACACACACACACACACACACACACACACACACACACACACACATGCACAGATCTGGGTGAGGTGATCAGGGTTTTATCACTTTCTTTCGTCATATCTGTTTCAACAGATTATAAGAAGTATTTCTGGAAGCAGGGGTATGTAGTAGGCACGTCATTTGCGAACATATTTTAACTTGGTTAAAGGTATAGCGAAAGTATCTTAGGGTTTCAAATGAACACAGTGCAGACTGGACACTGAACACATACACATGGTCTTCTTCTGAAAGCTTCACACAAACACGTTTCTGTTTTGATTGAAAATCAATATCCTTCATAAGTTGACTTGACAAACTTTTGCTTATTTCGGACCGGGCACACACATATGGACACACGCATACACACACACACACACACACACACCCACACACACACACACACACACACACACACACACACACACACACACACACACACACACACACACACACACACACACACACACACACACACACACACACACACACACACACGTGCTGACCTCTGATATCATAAGAAGGCTGTTGAAAGAAGCATTACGGCAGCATAGACATTTTTGAATTGTTGGGTCGTGCATGCACACAAACTCACACACACACACACACACACACACACACACACACACACACAGAAACCTTTTGGTTGGTAACTTGGTAACACCCCTCCTACCCTCCGGCGTGGTACTAATTCTTCCTTGTGATGGGACACTACCTGACAACTCCCTGCAGCAACCCCCTAGACACACACACACACACACACATACACACACACACACACACACACACACACACACACACACACACACACACACACACACACACACACACACACACACAAACACACACACACACACACACACACACACACACACACACACAAACACACACACACACACACACACACACACACACACACAAACAAAAACAAACACACACACACACACATACACACACCTCACCGGATTCCCCATGAGTTGCTTATGATCACGTTCCGCACCACCACCACACACACCACACACACCACCACCTACTCCTTCCTCTGACGGGAATAGACATCAAGCAGGGAGCTCCAGCACCGCCCGAGGGGCTGCTGGAGCTCCGTTTTGAGACAGAAACAGAAAAGCAGCGCTCCACTTTTATGACGTTTAGGTGTTTTAACTTCAGCAATTATAAACTTCAAGGTGTTCCGCTGCACACTTCCAAGTTGGCTTTTGGTTCCCTGGAGAAGGGAAGTGCATTGCAGCGTGTTCGGGAATTGCATGTCTTGTCTTGTAGCATCAGAGCGCTGTCTCCTGTCCATCATTTCTTTAATTAGCTTTGATCTGTTGTTGTTTTTCCGGATTTCAAACAGCATTTCTGTCACCAAAATATAATTGCATCTAAATGTGATATGGGTAGGAAGTTGATACCTCTTAAAACTTTTATTTTTTGAAGGCCCAATTTAAGGTCCTGTTCCTTTAAGAACTTAAGTCTGTGGAGTGTTGGAGGGTTGGTGTCTGGTTGAAGCAGCCTCACCTGGCCCCAGTCAGACTGATTAGAGTCTGGTTGAAGCAGCCTCACCTGGCCCCAGTCAGACTGATTAGAGTCTGGTTGAAGCAGCCTCACCTGGCCCCAGTCAGACTGATTAGAGTCTGGTTGAAGCAGCCTCACCTGGCCCCAGTCAGACTGATTAGAGTCTGGTAGAAGCAGCCTCACCTGGCCCCGGTCAGACTGATTAGAGTCTGGTTGAAGCAGCCTCACCTGGCCCCGGTCAGACTGATTAGAGTTTGGGGCTGGTGAGGCTGCACAACTCTGGGTCCTTAGTAATCAAGGAACACAAGTTAAAGCAGCCATCGCCCAACGTCACAATCCACAGAGTAATTTTTGTTGGGGTATCAACTGGCCAACTGATAAAACGAAGAATACGGTGTGCCGCTTGTGTCACCGTGCATCACAAACCCCCCTCTCAGACTCTGCTCTATGCAGGCAGCACCCATCCATCACAGCCAACAACTTCCATCGCAGATTCCATCAGTCATCTCTAATATTTCATTATTGTTTGTGTTCAGTTATCCATTTTCGTAACCTGGATTATGAATTACTAGTTGTTTGCAGTTATTTTCTCTTTTCTTATTAGTTTTATTTCTTGACATTTTTTTTGGACAACAATAACACCAAAAGAAATGCAAAGGACTGAAATATTTGGTCTCAAAAACCAAAAGTCAGTTCAAAATAAAAATGGATTGATGTATTTCCAGTTTCCTGACAGACAGAACGAGGAAAGTCGACAACAAACGACCACAAAGCATCTCTTACACGCTATCTGGACATTTTTCTTACCTGAATATGTTAAGAAAGAAGACCAGCCAATAGGGAGAGTTCAGGGGAGGCGGGACAGCGATCCGATTGGTGCAGGGGGGAATAAAGACCGGGAGGAGAAGAGAAGGAAGATAATTAGTATTTCTTTGCACAGGACAACTTTAACATACAACGTTTATTCTCTTTTTCATCGCTCTGGCTTTCAAGGGGAGACATCTCGTTGACAGGAAGGACTTCAAACAAACGTACATTTTGTATGCATCGGAATTAATAGTTAATTTCCGAATAATTATTAAGGCAACTCAGGGGGCAACAATGCTGTATAGAAACTGCTGAAATCCCGGCACAAACCAAATGGTGTCACTTTGCAGAACTCAAAAAATGTAAAAAATATAAAAATGTACATGCATTTCCTCACAGGGATGAAGCCTGGGGGTATTGAGCTTCAAAGTGTAGCACAGTTAGCTTTCTTCTTCTTCCCATTGTGCTAATCTGAACTGTTGGCAACCCTCCTCACCAGCTACAATCCACCCTGCAAACTGGACAGCATCCTCATCACACTCTGTCCACACACACACACACACACATATACACACACACACACACACACACACACACACACACACACACACACACACACACACACACACAAACACACACACACACACACACACACACACACACACACACACACACACACACACACACACACACACACACACACACACACACACACACACACACACACACACATAACCAAGGCTAGATGAAAGCCAGAGCCAAGACCAATGTATTTTTTCTGTTGGCTTGGGAAATTCTGTTTGTTCACAAAAGCGAAACCGTGAGTTGCTTTATTTCAGAGAAACAGAGAGAGAGGGGGGGGTGGAGCTTAGCCTTCTGAGACCATCCTGATCACGCTCAAATGCTGTTACTCTCTGCAGATCAGTCCGCCTCCAGCCTGTTGAAAAAGTCTCTCCCAGAACAATGTCAACTGAACAGACAAATCAGCACTCGAGGGCGGAGTCTCAGTTCACCACAGACCAATCAGTGCCCAGGGGGCGGGGTTTAAAATGAACGAATTTCAAAATAACGGCGGCGTCCGAGGAAAGTGTACAAATCGTCAGAGCAATCGGAACTGCTTTATCGGAGATAGACTGAATAAAGATTCACGTTAATAGATTAACAGAAATGTGCCCTAAAGGCTTTTTATCAGAGGAGAAGATGTTTTTGCTGTACTTTCAACTGGATTGGGCACGAGCGAAGAGAGCAAGAGCGAAGAGAGCTTCACATATATTTGATCTGATTGGCTGGAGCTTTAAAGCCCCACCCATTCTGTAGGTGTGAAATTTGCGGCCCAGCCAAGGCCAAACTGATTCAAAAAACGCACCGCAAAACGCAACTCATAAACGTGAAAATCTGATGATCATCACAAGAGGCCAGGTTGATGCCCGGAAAAATGCAAAATACATCAAAATCCGCAGAGGAGCTCAAAGCTGGTGCCCTGGATAAAGAAGTCAAGTGATGTGCGACCGCTAACCTCGGACGCAAGCGACTGCCTCGCTCCTGCTACCTCTGGTTCGGAGGCCTCCCATTGGATTTGGTTTTATATGTGATTTAGTTTGTTGTTCCAACTTGGCTGAATATAAAGAATAATAATTGACAACTAAAATGTATCTGAGGCAACTAAGAAACACAGAAATTCAAAGTCTTTATTGTCCCATATTTTTTCTCTGTTTACGATCTAAAACCTAAATCTGGAGGATTGAATCCTCTTTATTGGTCACAGACACACGCAGTGAAATGTGTTCCTCTGCGTTTGACCCTTTCTAGTATGAGGAGCAGTGGGCGGCTATTAAATATACAGCACCAGGGCAGCAGTGAAGGGGTCTGCTGCATTGCTCAAGGGCATCTCGGCAGTGCCCGGGGATTTCTGGGACTTGAACAGGCGACCCCTCCGGTTCCCAAGCCAAGTCTTAACAGACTGAGCTATACTGCAACCCATCCCTTACATCCGTTGCTGTTTCACAACAAGTGCAGGGATGTATCCTTGCCTAATTAGTACATTTACAGAGCAATCAATTGTGCCATGCATTTCAGTGCAATATTTACAACTGGGAATACATATTACACAGACCGATTGCCTATAAATATAATTGTTTTCCTCCTGGATAAAAAATAACATTTAAATGATATGTACAGATACCAAAAAGTAGGGAGAAGTTGATGAAGGCTGTTTCAAATAATATTTCAAATGTTTTACACAGCAACATATAACAAGGGAGGTATAAGAATCCTCAAGCCTTTCACCAGGTATGTTAGCATTAAGTCAGGGCCTTCAAGGTATTCAGAGAAGACCCTGGAACCCGCAGATATAAAAAAAAGAATGTAATTAATTATATTAATACAATTTAATAAAATCTTTATAAAATTAATAAATGAAAAACGTATCTGTGTGGTTGATCTGTAATATTACATTGTTATATTGATTTGTTTGTCTTTCTTGGTCCATGCACTACGCATTTGAATGGTTTTGTGTTCGAAATAAAATGCAACCAATCAGATATTTTTCTGGGTTGCTGGGAAGAACATCCTTCAACCAAGGTACTCTGTTCTTGGGCGAATGCCTTGGCCCTTAAACTGTATGAGAGCGTACGTTTGGATTGACAATTTGATCAACCAATCATATATTGGTTTGTAGCCAATGGGCGTATTCTTTCAGATTTCCCCACGGTTCCATGTTATGCAAGAAGGTTCCGTTAGTTCACTGGTTCCAGGCAGAGGATCTAGCATAGCGCTACATAGCAATTCATTTGAAGTTTTATTGGTTTATTACAATTAGATTGTGTATTGATCTAAGTATAGTAGAGAGTCAGCGTATGGAAGTCGGGCAAATCAGCAGTACATCGCTCTAGGTAGTCCGACAGGGGTGACCCATGTCGGACACATTCAGGGCAAAGTCCCGGTCAATCTGGAGCTCTGGAGGGGGGGGGGGTCTACAGAAGGTCCAGTTGTGATAGACATGGTTCACCACTGGTATTTAGAGTGGTAGAGTGACATAATGCAGATTTTATAAGCACATGATGTACAGGTACAGACGAAAGTGGAGCTACAGCCACAGATATGAAGACACAATTCAGTCTCTCTACCGTTATATCTCTCCGTCTATATCTAGCCATGTGCATGTAGAAATATTCCTCTGTATCCCCCCCCGTCTGTCACCCGTCTGTCTATCACATTCACAAGCACACACATGCACACTTTGAACACAGTCCTAACAAGATGTCAGAGTGGCATGGGATGGAAACACGTGCACACACACACACATACACGTACACACACACACACACACACACACACACACACACACACACACACACACACACACACACACACACACACACACACACATACACACACACACACACACATACACACACACAGTGAGACCTCTCTGGCATTCTCCTCCTCCCACTTGGACTGTTCCTCTCTCTATGTTGTCAGTATCGCACAAAACCCGTTTCCACTTCCCCAGACTCTTGTGTGTGTGTGTGTGTGTGTGTGTGTGTGTGTGTGTGTGTGTGTGTGTGTGTGTGTGTGTGTGTGTGTGTGTGTGATTAATCCATTCACACTAGGGGCTGTTGGATGGTGAAAAGAGAGATGTCCTTTAGATCAAATTGAAAGCTGCAGGCAAGCCAATGCTCACACGCACAAACACACACACACACACACACACACACACACACACAGACACACAGATACACACACTCCCACACACACACACACACACACACACAGATACACGCACTCCCACACACACACACATGCACACACACACATATACACACACACACACACAGATACACGCACTCCCACACACACACACATGCACACACACACATATACACACACACACACAATGACTTCTTCTGCTCACACATAAGCACACACGCGCACACACACAGACACAGACACACACACACACACACACACACACACACACACACACACACACACACACACACACACACACACACACACACACACACACACACACACAATGACTTCTATCAGTGAGCTATCACTACTAATTCAGTTTCCAGTATCCAATTGTCTCTGTTTATTGGCCGGTGGCTCTGTTGTAAAACTGACTATGGGCCCTTAATCCTGCAGCCTTCCTCTCCCAAACCAGGAGGTGAATATAAAAGCCAGGACTAACCTTTTAACTGTCGTCTCCAACACTGCCACCTTGATGCATTACCCTCATCCTACATTGACCAATTTAAACAGCCAACATGCAAATCACAGAAGAAGAAGAGTTGCAGCAGTAGATCAGGAGGTAGAGCAGGTTGTCAACCTTCCGGTTGCCAGTTCCATCCCCCTCATGCTCATCCAGGCTCACCTCCAAGTGTCGTGGTTTCCCTGAGACACTGACGTCAGTGTACGAATGGGCGTCTGAATGGGTGGATGTGAGGGACTAATTGTAAAGAGATTTGGGCAAAAGCGCCATACAAACAAAAAGTCCATTTACCAAAATGGGGAGGTGTGATTAGCCTGGTCAGAGTGAGACTGCACACCTGCCGGCCATAGGTAATTGGTAATCAAGGCCCAACAGGTTAAACCAGCCGCCACCACACACGCTCAGGGGGAGCGTTGACATGCCAGCACGTACCACCTGTGTCAGGATTGGCAGTTCTGCCTCCCAGCGTTCACAGCCCTCGTCCAGGTAGCCACGCCCCCTTTTCACGTTCCGCATTTATGTCTCCGTTTCCCCAGCCTTCACCCTGGTAGCCACGCCCCCTATCACGTCCCGCATTCCTGTCACCGTTTCCCCAGCCCTCGTCCAGGTAGCCACGCCCCCTATCACGTCCCGCATTCCTGTCACCGTTTCCCCAGCCCTCGTCCAGGTAGCCACGCCCCCTATCACGTCCCGCATTCCTGTCACCGTTTCCCCAGCCCTCGTCCAGGTAGCCACGCCCCCTATCACGTCCCGCATTCCTGTCACCGTTTCCCCAGCCCTCGTCCAGGTAGCCACGCCCCCTATCACGTCCCGCATTCATGTCACCGTTTCCCCAGCCCTCGTCCAGGTAGCCACGCCCCTATCACGTCCCGCATTCATGTCACCGTTTCCCCAGCCCTCGTCCTGATAGCCACGCCCCCTATCACGTCCCGCATTCATGTCACCGTTTCCCCAGCCCTCGTACAGGTAGCCACGCCCCCTATCACGTCCCGCATTCATGTCACCGTTTCCCCAGCCCTCGTCCAGGTAGCCACGCCCCCTTGTTAGTGCTCCCCCGCAGCTGCAGCGCATCACCGTTGATTTCCCCCTCATGTTTTCCTGCCCGTCTTATTGGCTGCCTGGGACCACCTGTTATGTTCCGTGTGTTTAAATAGGCGGCGTCTTATTTTGTTCCGGGCCGGTTCATTGTATATTATATTATATATACTGTCTCGTTGTGTTATGCCGAGTACTTGTTTCATGTGTATGAACAAGCGTCATGTTCCACGTCATGCCACCGTCAGGTTATTGTAGTTAAGTCTTTTGCTTTTGAGCTTCATGCGTTTTCCATCTAAGTGATTTTTGTGTTACTGTATTTATCAGTAAAGAATCTTTATTTGGATACGTGTGTGATTGTGTGGTGCATTTGTGTTCACCTCCTAAGTCCCTGTTCCTCCCTCATTCTCCCCACGTCGCTACGCGTGACAACCTGCTCTGCCTGCAAGAACTACGACTCTGGAGGGGGCGGCCTCTCCTCTCCGGACTGCAATACCTCTACCCAGACCCAGCTGGGAAAGGCATGTGAGGGCCCACACCTCACCACAACACAATGGAACACAATTGATTTGCATGATTCAAGTTTATGTTCATTTGCCATTTGCCAACATGTTCCATGGAATGCTTACTCCCCATTCCCTCCAACATTACAGAGCATTAAGGACATGTGAGGTGGACCAACAGGTGCTGTTAAAACCAAGTGTCAAGTCCTGGTCTCCCATGTGGTCCAAGGGTCTTCTGAATGATGTTTCGATATAAACTATGAATACAATTAAAAATAAGACATCCAGCTTAATTCACACCCATTAAAAATGATAAACAATCGACCAAACACATTCTGCTTCTTGCTTGGCACAATTGTGGTGAGGTGGGCTCACTTTATCTATGTGCTGTCAGCTGTAAAGAACTTATGGAGTAAGGCGTTAAAAAGCGGACATCCCTCAGACATTTTGAGGGAAGATGTTCCTGTATAGTAGTGCCAATATAAAATATAAGCTTGGGTGGGGACCTAACATGGAAGGACCTTTCGGTGAGAATCAGATTACATCGAGATGCATAGGCCTATTTACCAAAAAAGTGGACACATCAATATCATGTGAAAGAGGAAATAGGATGATGAATGAACCACTGTCTAAATAGAACGTGTGAGCTAACACTATTCACAGAGTTGCTATTCCTGGACATAAACGTTGTTGTGAAGTTAATCTACCCACTTTAGGCGTTTGTTAAATGTATGTTGGCCACTCTTTGTATGGCTTGCTAAATAAGATATATATTTTCTTTTTTCATGCAACAAATTTCTGACTGAAGTCAGAAATTCAAGTTTTCAATGTCTTTTTCAAAGTTTTCAAGGTCAAAGTCACTGGAACAGTTAGCTTTTAAAGGGAACAAGATGCTCAGAAGGACATTTGTATACGCTGGAACGCACAAGGGGGGATAAAATGAACTGTGGAAGTGGAATGCCGTCAAATTATATTTTAATAAACCATCTATTTTCCCTGACACCCTGCCCTTGATGTATTTAACACATGTTAAAAGCACACATGTGCTATGTCAGTGATTTCTAAACGGTCCCTTCATACTATAACTGCCAACGTAGTACAAACCATAAAAAAATACAATTA
>JANIIK010000196.1:32500-35666 GCA_027704905.1 Muraenolepis orangiensis
GATTAAGCATGGCCCATACATAACAGAAGACTATATACTGAATGCTCCATTAGGAAATCAAGTAAGCCTTTAGATTTGACTGGAATATAAGTATTTCCCAATGGAATATTATGTGGGAGCCACCAAAATGATTTCACAGACTGCCAAATGAAAATCGCTACTCGAATATTTTGGCCGGAAAAATTGTAAAACATTTCTCGACAGCAGTATCTGCTCAGCTGGCAAAGTATAGCCGTTGTACAGCTTTTTGTCTATCGCGGTCAATCTGGTTGGAATCATGTGACTTTATTTCACACACAAGCCAAAAACAATCAATATATTAACCACTTTTGACGTTGGCTTCTGACGGAGGAATATGATGAAAATTCTAGTAGTAGTAGTAGTCTAACCAATAGTCTCAGATTCAAAACGAGTGCCAGTTACAACACAACAAGATCGTTTTTTCTTCAAACACACAGATCATTCGTCACTGTTTCCGGTGCTGTGATGATTAGGCTACCTGTGAGTTTTATGATCGGCTGCTTCTGGCTCTGTTGACAAACTACAACCGTGCTGTGTTACTGCCACTCGCTTTGAATAAGCCACTATTTGGAACACAAAGAGAATAGAATAGTACAGCATAAGGCCATCTCCATCACAAAGGACCACAAAATATATATATATATACACCGTATATACCATAATCACTGAATAGTATAACTAATGGACATAATTATAGGTTGTTTGGTTTAGAAACAGAAATGTGTAAATTACGTTTTTAGAGGGACCAGGAAATCTCTAAATTTCTTTTGCGTAGCCTCAATTCCCTGACTTTTGTTGTGAACGGTCATCATTCCAGTTCTCCTCTCTAGGGCTCGTGAACAGACGACAACACAGTGAAACACACACATGTGTCACGTGATCCGTCGGTCACACCTGAGGAGCCGCTGTTAGGAAACAGGTTACAAGGCCTCCTTCACACCCCTCTGTGTTGCTATGGGGACCACAAAGCAATCTCTGATCACAGCCCACTTGGAGAGCATCCACTCATTGGGTTGAAAATCACTAAAAACAAAACAGAAAGTCCAGCAAAAGGAAGTAACAGTGAACTGCAGTAAGCATATAAGCATGCCAGGCCGAAGAATATGCTCAAAAACCACATAGCACGGCGGGGAATTGATGTAACGCTATAGGTTGACTTGTTGTAAACATGTATTTAAACCTTGAAACAGTCCTATCACAGCGCTAGTCTTGTCACGCTACAGGATCGCTAAAAAGGACCCTACCCAAAAAGGTTGAGTCGTTCTTATATACAGTCATTCACACTCCACAGGGTTTGACATTTGAGACTTTGGGTTTCAAGATTTGCGGTCAGAGGGCTAAGGGTTCGATTCCCACTAGGGGGCCAACCATTGCTTAAAAAAACATTTTCATTTTTTAAGACCATTTTACCCGTAACATTTTTTTTACCTTTTGTTGCACAACATAAAGGATCTTATTTTGGGTCTGTTCTCATGACCTCTGCGGCGCTGTCTAAATCTCTCTGAGGTCAAAGCCACGAGAAGCTTCGTTAGAGGTGAACTAGAAGACCTGCGTACACAAAGGCCCTGTCACGCCTTGACGATTTAGCCAGCGCATGCCAACGTATCAAAATGTCTCTAAAACGCTGGCATACGCTGAACTATCAATGTTTTATTTTTATTTTGTTATACATAACGTATGAGTAACTTATATAGAACATTTTGATAACTTATACCAACGAATGCTTAGCGTGTTGCCGGCGTTCACAACTTATGCCCAACGATAGTCTAACTTATGCATCGCACGGCAGCGTATCGCCGACCATCACGTGTCGTAGCCTATAAAAAGGCTGCTGCTCGCCATATCAATATCACCGCTATGCCGAAGAAGCCTGCCAAGAAGTCTCCTGGTCCTGGGCGTGGGCGTGAACGCAAGGAGGAGCCATCATCACCCTCACCCTCTGATTTGTGATGTAAATCAAGAAAATGCATGTGAATTTCATATAAATACTACTTATATTTTAGGCACATAACTGGTTATCCGGTATCTCGGGCTCCTTGTTCCATGGAATATTGTATTGAATTGTATTGTATCTCAGCAGTTTTTTTCTAAAATCTTTTATAATTCTAAATAGTAACGGATGTGAACGTGTGTCAACGATCGCATACCTTACCTACAACTTATGGCCCGCGTATGCCAGCGTATGGCTCATACTTCAAGAAATCTTGTGCATGCTCAAAATGTCATACTCGCCGTACTACGACGTACACCAGCATGCTTCAGCGTGCTCTTAACTTATACAAAACTTACCCATAACTCATTAGACGTACGCCAGCGTTTTAGAGAAATTTTGAGTGTGTGTGTGTGTGTGTGTGTGTGTGTGTGCTCTTTCTGTAGGCTTTCAAGTGTAATCCCCCTCTTAAATGATTGGTGGTTTTCCTGGCAGCAGCTCATTGGTCGATTTGACCAGCTGATCCCGGCTCTAATAGAGGAAGAGTGCAGGAGGGACGAAGATAGATGAAAAGAGAGAGAGAGTAAGAGAGAGAAGGAGTAAGAGAGATAATGAGAGAGAGGGAGAAAGATATAGAGGAGAATGAGAGATAGAGAGAGAGAGAGGTGTAAAAGAGATTAACAGAGAGAGGAGGAAGAGAGATAATGAGAGAGAGAAAAGGAAGGAGGAGGAAAGGAGATAAAGAGAGGGACGAGAAAGCCATAAAGACAGAGAGAGAGAGAGAGAGAGAGAGAGAGAGAGAGAGAGAGAGAGAGAGAGAGAGAGAGAGAGAGAGAGAGAGAGAGAGAGAGAGAGAGCGAGAGCGAGAGAGAGAGAGAGAGAGAGAGAGAGAGAGCGATAGAGAGATGAGAAAATGGCGGAAAGGATGAAGAGGAGCTAATGCGTAAAGACAACATAGGTAAAGGGTCAGTAAGCAATAGTAAAATTGCACACCCCTCAACTGTGCCCATCCTCCCTCCCTCTCATCACTCTCTCACCCTGACTGTGTCGACCACTGGCGCAATTATACTGCCATTGTCCGGACATCCCCTGGAATTAATTAGATATTGAATCTCTCTCTCCCTCTCCCTCTCTCTTTCTCCCTCTCTCCCTTCCTTCCTCCTCCTGTGTTTCTAATTGTATCTTTGCCACACATACACCAACCTAACCTCTCTC
>JANIIK010000197.1:0-7500 GCA_027704905.1 Muraenolepis orangiensis
CGCCCTATCATTGTCAGTAAAGCTAATCATAAGTTAAGTAGTATGCAGAAGTCGTGGCAGTTATGTTTTTCTTTGTAAATATTGAGGAACACCCACTTCAAAAAGCAAGTAACTCAAAGAAGAAGAAGAAGAAGAATAGGTAGAAGAAGCCCTGGGAAATCTGTAACGTGTGAAGATGAGACATGAATAATAGATTTTAAAATGGCTTTCTGTACTTTACTTTCAAGTTGTGAGAATTAGGGCAGTTTAGCCGGGAAGCTAGCTAACATCTAGTTGTTCATGAGGTCTTTGTGGGAAAGAGCGATTCATTTAAACGTCATTAAAAGTTTGCTCTACATGGAGAACATCGACTCACAAGGACAAAGATTGTAAATTACAGATAATAAATGTAGTCAATTTTTAAAGAAACAAACAATATAAATCTGCCACTGACCGAACACAGGGACATGATCTGTTTGACTTTGGACTGGTATAACAAATTGGTTATTGAAATGTAATCATACCCCACTACTTAGCGAAAACTCATCTCATCTACTCATCAATTTACTTTCCCCCTGTTGTATTGGTCTGTAATGGATAGTGTGTAGAGGAAAAATAACTTATAATGACTCAATTAGTCACTGTTTACTTCCTACATCAATAACCTGTACTGTACAATACGAGAATTTACATTTACATTTACATTTACATTTAGGGCATTTGGCAGACGCTTTTATCCAAAGCGACTTACAAGGTGTACATTAGTTGAAGTAGACAATAGCATAACACTGAGGTACGCCAACATAAACATAGAGCAGTTCACAAGTATTCATATTAACAAGATGAATAACACAATTTGGTACTGCCAGGTCACCTGCTTAAGTAGCTGTGATAAGAGCGTGTTATCAACATTAAGGATATACACTTGCTAGACTATACAACATGCTAAGAGCTATTAATGTCAGGACTTAAGCAAGTTAGGGGTTCACAAAGGAGAAGGACCTACTGAACTGCTAGGAGTGCTGCTACCATCATAACATTGTCTTCCATATTACACTACATTACACAGAGTCATACTTTTGCTGTATTCATCATGCTGCTGCACTACGGGATTTTAATTTAATTTAATTGTATATTATAGTGTAATAGAAAAGTCATCCAAACAGCAGGAGTAGTAAGAAGTAAGTAAGCATTCCATTGTGCTTGTTGCATACGGCAAACACAAATCTTGAATCTCTTGAATCTGAAGACAAATCTGTTTTTAAAATGCTTATTGAAAATTACATTAAACATAAAACACACAGAAGAACACGCGCCTATGGAGAATCAACCAGCTAGCTCAAAGAGGGTGGTCATAGCATCTATTGAAGGGATAAATATAGAATATATATTAAACGCCACCGGCCAAGAGGGAATGCATGAGTGAACATGACAGAACCCATGACTTGGTCATGTCCCTCCAATGGTGTTAATAATAGTGTGAGGAGAGACCAGACATCTGTATTTATCCTGCAGAGCAGAGGAATAGCGAGAGCCGGGATGCTGCTCAATTCTTTATCCCCCGGGGAGCTGCAGATATGACTTTGATATGACTATGACTTCACCTCTTCATGAGGAAGAGGTATCGGTAGCAAGGCAGACTCTCTGGCACCCTATGTGTTATTTTAAATTTGAGAGATTTCCTGGTCCCTCTAAAAAACGTAATTTACACATTTCCGTTTCTAAACCAAACAACCTATAATTATGTCCATTCGTTATATACTATTCAGTGGTTATGGTATATACGGTGTATATATATATTTTTTTTTTTGTGGTCCTTTGTGATGGAGATGGCCTTATGCTGTGCTATTCTATTCTCTATGTGTTCCAAATAGTGGCTTATTCAAAGCGAGTGGCAGTAGCACAGCACGGTTGTAGTTTGTCAACAGAGCCAGAAGCAGCCGATCATAAAACTCACAGGTAGCCTAATCATCACAGCACCGGAAACAGTGACCAATGATCTGTGTGTTTGAGGAAAAAACCACCTTGTCGTGTTGTAACTGGCACTCGTTTTGAATCTGAGACTATTGGTTAGACTACTACTACTACTAGAATTTTCATCATATTCCTCCGTCAGAAGCCAACGTCAAAAGTGGTTAATATATTGATCGTTTTTGGCTTGTGTGTGAAATAAAGTCACATGATTCCAACCAGATTGACCGCGATAGACAAAAAAATTTACGGCCAAAATATTCGAGTAGCGATTTTCATTTGGCAGTCTGTGAAATCATTTTAATAATGATTTCCATTGGGAAATACTTATATTCCAGTCAAATTTAAGGGCTTACTTGATTTCCTAATGGAGCATTCAGTATATAGTCTTCTGTTATGTATGGGCCATGCTTAATCTTCAATTTAGTCACTATAAAGCTAAAAAAATGTCAAACGGAAATGTATGTCTTTGCCTTGCAAAGTAACACATGTCAGTTTTAGAGGGGCCTGAAAACTCATGTGGTTTTTCTGTTTAAAACCCTTATGTTTATTGATTGATTTGATCAGTGTTCTCTGAGTGGCGTGGCTCAAGTCATGATCTATGTTCATCCTCAGTATTGTTATCTTGTATGATGAAGGAACAACTAATGACAAATGAAGGTTCCTACTCTCAGTTAATCGCAACCTTTAATATTTGTTGATCATTTTTGCATTTTTGGCATTTCCAAAATTTTTGGAACAATGGTCTAATTCATGGTGAAAAATATGAATATATACATGGGCCTCTTGATATGGGCCTTTTGATAAATAAGGCCAACCTGTGAATATTTACACAGCAACACCACCCAAAATAATGTGTTTAAGAATGTTTGCAATTCCTTTTTTAGAACGGCTCCAAAAAAATCCATCCATTAAAACACACATTATATAATCAAAGTCTCCCACACCTCCCACGTGCTACAGCTATAAACAACATGGTACAACAATATACACACAAAAGAAGACACAACAAAAACCACTGGAGGTGGTGGTGATGGTGGAGGTGGTGGTGTGGTGGTGGTGGTGTGGTGGTGGTGGTGGTGGTGGTGGTGGTGATGGTGGTGGTGGTGGTGTGGTGGTGGTGGTGTGGTGATGGTGGTGGTGGTGGTTTCTAAGGGGAGTCTGTAGCTTAGCAGGCCTCACTCTGGCAGAGAGGAGATTTGGCGGTGTGGGGCGTGAGAGAGAGAGAGAGAGAGAGAGAGAGGGAGAGGGAGAGAGAGAGAGAGGGAGAGGGAGAGGGAGAGGGAGAGGGAGAGAGAGGGAGAGGGAGAGGGAGAGGGAGAGGGAGAGGGAGAGGGAGGGAGAGAGGGAGAGAGAGAGAGAGAGAGAGAGAGAGAGAGAGAGAGAGAGAGAGAGAGAGAGAGAGAGAGAGAGAGAGAGAGAGAGAGAGAGGTTAGGTTGGTGTATGTGTGGCAAAGATACAATTAGAAACACAGGAGGAGGAAGGAAGGGAGAGAGGGAGAAAGAGAGAGGGAGAGGGAGAGAGAGATTCAATATCTAATTAATTCCAGGGGATGTCCGGACAATGGCAGTGTTGGTGACAGGTATAGGCAGACTGACAGGTCACGTGGTGTTGGGGCTACGTCAGTCAGGATCAGTGGTAAAAGTCAGCTGTTCACGCGCGGGTTTGGCTGGAATGAAATGTTTGAGATGAGAGGGGGTGGACGGGGGAAGTCCAACTTTGCTGACCGCACAATCTGTTAGCATTTGACGCACTTTAGCACCGATCACTTTGGGACTATGCTACTATGGAACGTTTGTTGACTTGTCTCTAATAAAGCCAACAAAAACGCAGTACCCATTTTTAAGTGATTATTTGAACAAGCAGCGCGTCTGGCAAAAACAGATTTTCCCGATCTAGCCTCTCGGTGACTAAATAAGTGGTTCGATAGTCGCCATACAGAGGGAGGGAGAGAGGAGAGAGAGAGAGAGAGAGAGAGAGAGAGAGAGAGAGAGAGAGAGAGAGAGAGAGAGAGAGAGAGAGAGAGAGAGAGAGAGGTTAGGTTGGTGTATGTGTGGCAAAGATACAATTAGAAACACAGGAGGAGGAAGGAAGGGAGAGAGGGAGAAAGAGAGAGGGAGAGGGAGAGAGAGATTCAATATCTAATTAATTCCAGGGGATGTCCGGACAATGGCAGTATAATTGCGCCAGTGGTCGACACAGTCAGGGTGAGAGAGTGAGGAGAGGGAGGGAGGATGGGCACAGTTGAGGGGTGTGCAATTTTACTATTGCTTACTGACCCTTTACCTATGTTGTCTTTACGCATTAGCTCCTCTTCATCCTTTCCGCCATTTTCTCATCTCTCTATCGCTCTCTCTCTCTCTCTCTCTCTCTCTCTCTCTCTCTCTCTCTCTCTCTCTCTCTCTCTCTCTCTCCGTCTCTCTCTCTCTCTCTCTCGCTCTCTCTCTCTCTCTCTCTCTCTCCTCTCTCTCTCTCTCTCTCTCTCTCTCTCTCTCTCTCTCTCTCTCTCTCTCTCTCTCTCTCTCCCTCTCTCTCTCTGTCTTTATGGCTTTCTCGTCCCTCTCTTTATCTCCTTTCCTCCTCCTTCCTTTTCTCTCTCTCATTATCTCTCTTCCTCCTCTCTCTGTTAATCTCTTTTACACCTCTCTCTCTCTCTATCTCTCATTCTCCTCTATATCTTTCTCCCTCTCTCTCATTATCTCTCTTACTCCTTCTCTCTCTTACTCTCTCTCTCTTTTCATCTATCTTCGTCCCTCCTGCACTCTTCCTCTATTAGAGCCGGGATCAGCTGGTCAAATCGACCAATGAGCTGCTGCCAGGAAAACCACCAATCATTTAAGAGGGGGATTACACTTGAAAGCCTACAGAAAGAGCACACACACACACACACACACACACACACACACACTCAAAATTTCTCTAAAACGCTGGCGTACGTCTAATGAGTTATGGGTAAGTTTTGTATAAGTTAAGAGCACGCTGAAGCACGCTGGTGTACGTCGTAGTACGGCGAGTATGTAGACATTTTGAGCATGCACAAGATTTCTTGAAGTATGAGCCATACGCTGGCATACGCGGGCCATAAGTTGTAGGTAAGGTATGCGATCGTTGACACACGTTCACATCCGTTACTATTTAGAATTATAAAAGATTTTAGAAAAAAACTGCTGAGATACAATACAATTCAATACAATATTCCATGGAACAAGGAGCCCGAGATACCGGATAACCAGTTATGTGCCTAAAATATAAGTAGTATTTATATGAAATTCACATGCATTTTCTTGATTTACATCACAAATCAGAGGGTGAGGGTGATGATGGCTCCTCCTTGCGTTCACGCCCACGCCCAGGACCAGGAGACTTCTTGGCAGGCTTCTTCGGCATGGCGGTGATATTGATATGGCGAGCAGCAGCCTTTTTATAGGCTACGACACGTGATCGTCGGCGATACGCTGCCGCGTGCGATGCATAAGTTAGACTATCGTTGGGCATAAGTTGTGAACGCCGGCAACACGCTAAGCATTCGTTGGTATAAGTTATCAAAATGTTCTATATAAGTTACTCATACGTTATGTATAACAAAATAAAAATAAAACATTGATAGTTCAGCGTATGCCAGCGTTTTAGAGACATTTTGATACGTTGGCATGCGCTGGCTAAATCGTCAAGGCGTGACAGGGCCTTTGTGTACGCAGGTCTTCTAGTTCACCTCTAACGAAGCTTCTCGTGGCTTTGACCTCAGAGAGATTTAGACAGCGCCGCAGAGGTCATGAGAACAGACCCAAAATAAGATCCTTTATGTTGTGCAACAAAAGGTAAAAAAAATGTTACGGGTAAAATGGTCTTAAAAAATGAAAATGTTTTTTTAAGCAATGGTTGGCCCCCTAGTGGGAATCGAACCCTTAGCCCTCTGACCGCAAATCTTGAAACCCAAAGTCTCAAATGTCAAACCCTGTGGAGTGTGAATGACTGTATATAAGAACGACTCAACCTTTTTGGGTAGGGTCCTTTTTAGCGATCCTGTAGCGTGACAAGACTAGCGCTGTGATAGTACTGTTTCAAGGTTTAAATACATGTTTACAACAAGTCAACCTATAGCGTTACATCAATTCCCCGCCGTGCTATGTGGTTTTTGAGCATATTCTTCGGCCTGGCATGCTTATATGCTTACTGCAGTTCACTGTTACTTCCTTTTGCTGGACTTTCTGTTTTGTTTTTAGTGATTTTCAACCCAATGAGTGGATGCTCTCCAAGTGGGCTGTGATCAGAGATTGCTTTGTGGTCCCCATAGCAACACAGAGGGGTGTGAAGGAGGCCTTGTAACCTGTTTCCTAACAGCGGCTCCTCAGGTGTGACCGACGGATCACGTGACACATGTGTGTGTTTCACTGTGTTGTCGTCTGTTCACGAGCCCTAGAGAGGAGAACTGGAATGATGACCGTTCACAAACAAAAGTCAGGGAATTGAGGCTACGCAAAAGAAATTTAGAGATTTCCTGGTCCCTCTAAAAACGTAATTTACACATTTCCGTTTCTAAACCAAACAACCTATAATTATGTCCATTAGTTATACTATTCAGTGATTATGGTATATACGGTGTATATATATATATATATTTTGTGGTCCTTTGTGATGGAGATGGCCTTATGCTGTGCTATTCTATTCTCTTTGTGTTCCAAATAGTGGCTTATTCAAAGCGAGTGGCAGTAACACAGCACGGTTGTAGTTTGTCAACAGAGCCAGAAGCAGCCGATCATAAAACTCACAGGTAGCCTAATCATCACAGCACCGGAAACAGTGACGAATGATCTGTGTGTTTGAAGAAAAAACGATCTTGTTGTGTTGTAACTGGCACTCGTTTTGAATCTGAGACTATTGGTTAGACTACTACTACTACTAGAATTTTCATCATATTCCTCCGTCAGAAGCCAACGTCAAAAGTGGTTAATATATTGATTGTTTTTGGCTTGTGTGTGAAATAAAGTCACATGATTCCAACCAGATTGACCGCGATAGACAAAAAGCCGTACAACGGCTATACTTTGCCAGCTGAGCAGATACTGCTGTCGAGAAATGTTTTACAATTTTTCCGGCCAAAATATTCGAGTAGCGATTTTCATTTGGCAGTCTGTGAAATCATTTTGGTGGCTCCCACATAATATTCCATTGGGAAATACTTATATTCCAGTCAAATCTAAAGGCTTACTTGATTTCCTAATGGAGCATTCAGTATATAGTCTTCTGTTATGTATGGGCCATGCTTAATCTTCAATTTAGTCACTATAAAGCTAAAAAAATGTAAAACGTAAATGTATGTCTTTGCCTTGCAAAGTAACACATGTCAGTTTTAGAGGGACCTGAAAACTCATGTGGTTTTTCTGTTTAAAACCTTATGTTTATTGATTGATTTGATCAGTGTTCTCTGAGTGGCGTGGCTCAAGTCATGATCTATGTTCATCCTCAGTATCGTTATCTTGTATGATGAAGGAACAACTAATGACAAATGAAAGTTGCTACTCTCAGTTAATCTCAACCTTTAATATTTG
>JANIIK010000197.1:15000-17214 GCA_027704905.1 Muraenolepis orangiensis
AGGAGCGAGGCAGTCGCTTGCGTCCGAGGTTAGCGGTCGCACATCACTTGACTTCTTTATCCAGGGCACCAGCTTTGAGCTCCTCTGCGGATTTTGATGTATTTTGCATTCTTCCTGGCATCAACCTGGCCTCTTGTGATGATCATCAGATTTTCACGTTTATGAGTTGCGTTTTGCGGTGCGTTTTTTGAATCAGTTTGGCCTTGGCTGGGCCGCAAATTTCACACCTACAGAATGGGTGGGGCTTTAAAGCTCCAGCCAATCAGATCAAATATATGTGAAGCTCTCTTCGCTCTTGCTCTCTTGCTCGTGCCCAATCCAGTTGAAAGTACAGCAAAAACATCTTCTCCTCTGATAAAAAGCCTTTAGGGCACATTTCTGTTAATCTATTAACGTGAATCTTTATTCAGTCTATCTCCGATAAAGCAGTTCCGATTGCTCTGACGATTTCTACACTTTCCTCGGACGCCGCCGTTATTTTGAAATTCGTTCATTTTAAACCCCGCCCCCTGGGCACTGATTGGTCTGTGGTGAACTGAGACTCCGCCCTCGAGTGCTGATTTGTCTGTTCAGTTGACATTGTTTTGGGAGAGACTTTTTCAACAGGCTGGAGGCGGACTGATCTGCAGAGAGTAACAGCATTTGAGCGTGATCAGGATGGTCTCAGAAGGCTAAGCTCCACCCCCCCCCTCTCTCTCTGTTTCTCTGAAATAAAGCAACTCACGGTTTCGCTTTTGTGAACAAACAGAATTTCCCAAGCCAACAGAAAAAATACATTGGTCTTGGCTCTGGCTTTCATCTAGCCTTGGTTATGTGTGTGTGTGTGTGTGTGTGTGTGTGTGTGTGTGTGTGTGTGTGTGTGTGTGTGTGGTTTGTGTGTGTGTGTGTGTGTGTGTGTGTGTGTGTGTGTGTGTGTGTGTGTGTTGTGTGTGTGTGTGTGTGTGTGTGTGTGTGTGTGTGTGTGTGTGTGTGTGTGGTGTGTGTGTGTGTGTGTGTGTGTGTGTGTGTGTGTGTATATGTGTGTGTGTGTGTGTGTGTGTGTGTGTGGACAGAGTGTGATGAGGATGCTGTCCAGTTTGCAGGGTGGATTGTAGCTGGTGAGGAGGGTTGCCAACAGTTCAGATTAGCACAATGGGAAGAAGAAGAAAGCTAACTGTGCTACACTTTGAAGCTCAATACCCCAGGCTTCATCCCTGTGAGGAAATGCATGTACATTTTTATATTTTTTACATTTTTTGAGTTCTGCAAAGTGACACCATTTGGTTTGTGCCGGGATTTCAGCTGTTTCTATACCGCATTGTTGGCCCCTGAGTTGCGTTAATAAATATTCGGAAATTAACTATTAATTCCGATGCATACAAAATGTACGTTTGTTTGAAGTCCTTCCTGTTTGAAGTCCTTCCTGTCAACGAGATGTCTCCCCTTGAAAGCCAGAGCGATGAAAAAGAGAATAAACGTTGTATGCAAAAGTTGTCCTGTGCAAAGAAATACTAATTATCTTCCTTCTCTTCTCCTCCCGGTCTTTGTTTCCCCTGCACCAATCGGATCGCTGTCCCGCCTCCCCCGAACTCTCCCTATTGGCTGGTCTTCTTTCTTAACATATTCAGGTAAGAAAAATGTCCAGATATCGTGTAAGAGATGCTTTGTGGTCGTTTGTTGTCGACTTTCCTCGTTCTGTCTGTCAGGAAACTGGAAATACATCAATCCATTTTTATTTTGAACTGACTTTTGGTTTTTGAGACCAAATATTTCGATCCTTTGCGTTTCTTTTGGTGTTATTGTTGTCCAAAAAAAAGTCAAGAAATAAGACTAATAAGAAAAGAGAAAATAACTGCAAACAACTAGTAATTCATAATCCAGGTTACGAAAATGGATAACTGAACACAAACAATCATGAAATATTACAGATGACCCAAAAAAATTACTCTGTGGATTGTGACGTTTTGGGCGATAGCTGCTTTAACCTTGTGTTCCTTGATTACTAAGGACCCAGAGTTGTGCAGCCTCACCAGCCCCAAACTCTAATCAGTCTGACTGGGGCCAGGTGAGGCTGCTTCAACCAGACTCTAATCAGTCTGACTGGGGCCAGGTGAGGCTGCTTCAACCCAGACTCTAATCAGTCTGACTGGGGCCAGGTGAGGCTGCTTCAACCAGACTCTAATCAGTCTGACTGGGGCCAGGTGAGGCTGCTTCAACCAGACTCTAATCAGTCTG
>JANIIK010000198.1:0-2500 GCA_027704905.1 Muraenolepis orangiensis
GAGAGAGAGAGGTTAGGTTGGTGTATGTGTGGCAAAGATACAATTAGAAACACAGGAGGAGGAAGGAAGGGAGAGAGGGAGAAAGAGAGAGGGAGAGGGAGAGAGAGATTCAATATCTAATTAATTCCAGGGGATGTCCGGACAATGGCAGTATAATTGCGCCAGTGGTCGACACAGTCAGGGTGAGAGAGTGAGGAGAGGGAGGGAGGATGGGCACAGTTGAGGGGTGTGCAATTTTACTATTGCTTACTGACCCTTTACCTATGTTGTCTTTACGCATTAGCTCCTCTTCATCCTTTCCGCCATTTTCTCATCTCTCTATCGCTCTCTCTCTCTCTCTCTCTCTCTCTCTCTCTCTCTCTCTCTCTCTCTCTCTCTCTCTCTCTCTCTCTCTCTCTCTCTCTCTCTCTCTCGCTGTCTCTCTCTCTCTCTCTCGCTCTCGCTCTCTCTCTCTCTCTCTCTCTCTCTCTCTCTCTCTCTCTCTCTCTCTCTCTCTCTCTCTCTCTCTCTCTCTCTCTCTCTCTCTCTCTCTCTCTCTCTCTCCCTCTCTCTCTCTGTCTTTATGGCTTTCTCGTCCCTCTCTTTATCTCCTTTCCTCCTCCTTCCTTTTCTCTCTCTCATTATCTCTCTTCCTCCTCTCTCTGTTAATCTCTTTTACACCTCTCTCTCTCTCTATCTCTCATTCTCCTCTATATCTTTCTCCCTCTCTCTCATTATCTCTCTTACTCCTTCTCTCTCTTACTCTCTCTCTCTTTTCATCTATCTTCGTCCCTCCTGCACTCTTCCTCTATTAGAGCCGGGATCAGCTGGTCAAATCGACCAATGAGCTGCTGCCAGGAAAACCACCAATCATTTAAGAGGGGGATTACACTTGAAAGCCTACAGAAAGAGCACACACACACACACACACACACACACACACACTCAAAATTTCTCTAAAACGCTGGCGTACGTCTAATGAGTTATGGGTAAGTTTTGTATAAGTTAAGAGCACGCTGAAGCACGCTGGTGTACGTCGTAGTACGGCGAGTATGTAGACATTTTGAGCATTCACAAGATTTCTTGAAGTATGAGCCATACGCTGGCATACGCGGGCCATAAGTTGTAGGTAAGGTATGCGATCGTTGACACACGTTCACATCCGTTACTATTTAGAATTATAAAAGATTTTAGAAAAAAACTGCTGAGATACAATACAATTCAATACAATATTCCATGGAACAAGGAGCCCGAGATACCGGATAACCAGTTATGTGCCTAAAATATAAGTAGTATTTATATGAAATTCACATGCATTTTCTTGATTTACATCACAAATCAGAGGGTGAGGGTGATGATGGCTCCTCCTTGCGTTCACGCCCACGCCCAGGACCAGGAGACTTCTTGGCAGGCTTCTTCGGCATGGCGGTGATATTGATATGGTGAGCAGCAGCCTTTTTATAGGCTACGACACGTGATCATCGGCGATACGCTGCCGCGTGCGATGCATAAGTTAGACTATCGTTGGGCATAAGTTGTGAACGCCGGCAACACGCTAAGCATTCGTTGGTATAAGTTATCAAAATGTTCTATATAAGTTACTCATACGTTATGTATAACAAAATAAAAATAAAACATTGATAGTTCAGCGTATGCCAGCGTTTTAGAGACATTTTGATACGTTGGCATGCGCTGGCTAAATCGTCAAGGCGTGACAGGGCCTTTGTGTACGCAGGTCTTCTAGTTCACCTCTAACGAAGCTTCTCGTGGCTTTGACCTCAGAGAGATTTAGACAGCGCCGCAGAGGTCATGAGAACAGACCCAAAATAACATCCTTTATGTTGTGCAACAAAAGGTAAAAAAAATGTTACGGGTAAAATGGTCTTAAAAAATGAAAATGTTTTTTTAAGCAATGGTTGGCCCCCTAGTGGGAATCGAACCCTTAGCCCTCTGACCGCAAATCTTGAAACCCAAAGTCTCAAATGTCAAACCCTGTGGAGTGTGAATGACTGTATATAAGAACGACTCAACCTTTTTGGGTAGGGTCCTTTTTAGCGATCCTGTAGCGTGACAAGACTAGCGCTGTGATAGGACTGTTTCAAGGTTTAAATACATGTTTACAACAAGTCAACCTATAGCGTTACATCAATTCCCCGCCGTGCTATGTGGTTTTTGAGCATATTCTTCGGCCTGGCATGCTTATATGCTTACTGCAGTTCACTGTTACTTCCTTTTGCTGGACTTTCTGTTTTGTTTTAGTGATTTTCAACCCAATGAGTGGATGCTCTCCAAGTGGGCTGTGATCAGAGATTGCTTTGTGGTCCCCATAGCAACACAGAGGGGTGTGAAGGAGGCCTTGTAACCTGTTTCCTAACAGCGGCTCCTCAGGTGTGACCGACGGATCACGTGACACATGTGTGTGTTTCACTGTGTTGTCGTCTGTTCACGAGCCCTAGAGAGGACAACTGGAATGATGACCGTTCACAAACAAAAGTCAGGGAATTGAGGCTACGCAAAAGAA
>JANIIK010000198.1:22500-44315 GCA_027704905.1 Muraenolepis orangiensis
GTCAAATGTGCTAATTTCTGCTCAGGAATAACCTTATATACCTTAATAAGGTTTTCATTTTGTAGCATAGAACGCAAGGGTTATGTATGTAGTACGCCGTCTGTGTCTCTTTGCTTCAGGTTCAGACAAGTGAACTCAAAAACACAACTAAAACTAGACTTTAATTAAAAAATAGAATAGAAAAATAGAATTTAAAAGTAAAAACTGTGTTTGAATTTTAATGTCGGGGAACATCGCAAGTGGCCAAGTTTGCGTTTTTTAGCAAATGAGGCATTGTGTTGTTCAACATGGAATCACTCCAACACAACCCATTAAATAAAGAATTGAAACAGAAAATACAAAACTCTAAATCCCCCCCCCCCCCAGAAACAGAACCACACAACCGGCGGTTCCTTCAAACCTATCGATTTGCTCTCCACACTACAAAAACAGGACCAATACATCCGTCCTCCCCGGGGCCAGACACAGGCTGTGTAGGCTGTATATCGGGGACATATGGTTGTTGTTCGTAATTCACATCTTTTTTTGTTCCCTGTCTAGGGCATAATGGTTGTCTTTATGTATTGACTGTTAAGTGCATACACGCAACCTTCCCCCTGTACATCGTTTCGTTTCACAACAGCCACATAAACCTTCTAGAACGTTCCGCCGTCCGAACGCTTTTTTTTCTCCCTCCCCGTAAAGAACCCTCCACTGCGCTTTAATACAGAAGGTGGGGAACTGTAACGACCCTTCTGGGATAGACGTCCTAGATAGAACTGTTCATGTACACCCCCATGGTTCACAATGGCTAGGCCCACACACACACACACACACGCACACACACACACACACACACACAACACACACACACACACACACACACACAACACACACAAAGGCACACACACACACACACACACACACACACACACAACACACACAAAGGCACATACACACACACACACACAAACACACACTCACACACACTCACACACACACACACACACACACACACACACCGGCACATAAATGCACGCTCGCACACACATGCACACACGCACACACTCACACACACACACACACACACACACACACACACACACACACACACACACACACACACACACACACACACACACACACACACACACACACACACACACACACACACACTCTCTGTGTGTACGTGTGTGTGTGTGTGTGTGTGTGTGTGTGTATGCGCACACCCTTCTGAACTGCTGCTGTGTTTGAGAAGTTCCTCTATTCCGTCTATTCCACACATTTTCACACACGTTAGGTGGGGGGGGAAGCCAAAAAAGCCCACTTTAAAAGCCGCCCAATTCTGCTTCAATTGGTCACTAATTTGGTTGCTGCAAGAACAGAATATGAAATGTCTTCTTCTGACTGGATAGAAGGGGTACACAGCAGGAGGTTACATGTCTGAGGGGTACAGGACCTTAAATAGTTAATAACACTGTCTTGTCTTCATATGTAACATCAGATGAGAGGTAGAGGGGGTACACAGCAGGAGGTTAAATGTTTGAGAACCTTCAACAGTCTGGAAACCACTGTTCTATACATTACTGTAGTTAGTCGTCCTGATTCTCCTACCATATTGACTAACTACAGTACAATCCTCAGTCTTCCCCACACACGTGCGAAATAGCCACAAACGTAAATTGTGCCTCGCTTTGCATATAAACAGTGGAAATGCTAGTGACAGTGCAGTTGCTCCCTGAATGCCACGGGGCTCACACCAGATTGAATGACTGATCACTGGTCATCCACGGCCAGCAGCCTGTCTGTGGAACGTTGGTGGAAGAAACCACCCCCACCGTCTGAGTTATTCTGCTCATTCATTTTGATCCATTCCTTCATCCATGGAAAATGAATTTCTGAGTTTCACAAACGTAGTGTCTTAATCTGCATTGAATAGGCCATTGTAGTCATTAAGGCGCAGTGCCAAAAAATGGAAGCTGTTATCAAGAGGGAATCAATCTCAGTCTTCGAGGACGAGAGAGAGAGAGAGAGAGAGAGAGAGAGACGGAGACGGCGAGAGAGAGAGAGAGAGAGAGAGAGAGAGAGAGAGAGAGAGAGAGAGAGAGAGAGAGAGAGAGAGAGAGAGAGAGAGAGAGAGAGAGAGAGAGAGAGAGAGAGAGAGAGAGAGGGGGGAGAGAGAGAGAAAGAGAGAGATTTACTCAATAGTCCACGATGTCGGATGGTGAAACATGCTAGGAAAGAATTGCAGCACATTAGGGTGTGATATTACATTACATTACATTACATTAGCAGACGTTTTTGTCCAAAGCGACTTACAATAGTGTGTTTCAACAAAGGTAGGCAAGAGAACAACTCGTCACCAGAAGTCAAAATGGCATTTCATTCCTTACAAGTCTACAAGAGCTGAATCAGTGTTTAGGTAAAAGTACAATAAGTTAATAAACAACCCCCATGGTTCACAATGGCTAGGCCCACACACACACACACACACACACACACACTCACACACAAAGGCACACACACACACACACACACACAAAGGCACACACACACACACACGCACACACACACACACAACACACACAAAGGCACATACACACACACAAAGGCACACACACACACATGCACACACACTCACACACATGCACACACACACAAACACACACACAAGTACGCACACACACAAACACACACACACACACACAAACACACATGCGCACACACACACACACACACACACACACACACACACACACACACACACACACACACACACACACACACACACCAGTGCTATTCCATCTTCAACGTCAGTATGCTATTTTCAAGGGACAGTCAACTGATTGTGACGTTGTTTTTCTAACTCCCTCTGCTGCTGAAATGTTAAAGGCAACAGAAAACGGTTAAATTGACAGTTTTCTTGTGTCTTCCACTATGTGGGGGGGCGGGGGACATATCAAGGCAGCGATGTAGGAAATAAATAAAACTAAACAGCCGATTCAAAACAAATCGATTGTTAGGGCTATGATACCGGGGTTTAAACAGTCGGGGGAAAGTGAGGCGCCCTTGACACTGACATGACACCATGTCTCTTATCACCTGTCAGTCTGACATCACATCAGCGCCGCTTCCTCCATTTCCTGTGTTAATTCCGCCCCGTCTGCCGTCTGCCTCACACGCCGCTTGACATGTTGACATGAGCACCTTTCCACATCCGCTCGTCACACAAGCATCCCGTTGTCCCGGGTGTGTGTGCATTTGTGTGTGTGTGTGTGTGTGTGTGTGTGTGGGGTGGGGGGGGGGGGGTAGACAGCAGGAGGTTCAATGTTTGAGGGGGTACAGGACTTTTAACTGAACTTTGGAAACCAAGGTTCTATTATATATATGTATATATATAGTTTGTCGTCCTGATTCTTACCATATTGACTAACCCCATTAGTCCTCAGTCTTCCCCACACACATTTTGTCGAAAGCCACTTACAGTAGTGCGTTCAACAAAAGTAGGTAAGAGAACAACTCGTAACCAGAAGTCAAAAGTACATTTCATTCCTAGCAAGTCTCCAAGAGCTGAACCAGTGCTCAGGTAAAAGTACAATAAGTTGGCAAGCAATAGAACACTATATATCTAACGAACAAGCAAACAATCTACTTAAGACGCTAGTACGCTAGCAAAGCTAGTAAAAAGTGGTAAGATGAGGCTCTAGGTTGAAGGATTCGGGTAGTGTTTCCTGAAGAGGTGAGTTTTCAGCCTGCGGCAGAAGATGGGCAGTGACTCTGCATCCTGACCTCCGTGGGGAGTTCATTCCACCACTTTGGGGCCTGAGGACACAGAAGAGGCTATACTGTACAGAGATATAGGAAGCGAGCTTTGGATGATAGCCATCGGAAAATCGTAGATGTTTGAATGTAATTTCATGGTCGGCAGACAAAATCCTTTCTCCACCATTTTTGTTAATTGAGTGAGTAAGTTAGGATTTTGGATATATTTATATTAACATTAAACATGGAGCGACGATGATGGATAGTTTCTCCCGGGGTTCCTGCTGCCTCGTACAAACTGGTCAGAGCGCTGCTTGTACCCGACAAAAACGCCCGATTAGCGAATGGCAATCAATCAATGCTCAGACGTGACTGGATGGTGGCGGTGTTGTTGCAGAGTGATCTGTTTTCTGAGTCAGTCGTTACTGTCACTACACGCTTACTTTAATTGCTCATTTGTCGCTTCACGCGCTTCTTCTTCTTCTTCTGTATGGAAAAAGCAGCGGCTTCAAAGCGACCAGCCGACTGTAATGTTGTGAAAATTGCCCGGCGGCACGGAACGCTTGTGTGAAGCGAGGCTACGTCAGTTGAGTCAAAAGTAAGATTTATTGCCTCCAGGGAATACTTATTAAACAAACATATGATATGATATAAATGTCATTCCTCCAAAAATCTTCAGGATAGTCTACGGCCTTCTTGTTTGTAGCCTTTATTTAACCAGGTGAAAGCCCCTTGAGATCAAAAGATCTCTTTTTCAAGGGTGACCTGCAGCACATTGGTTACACATGTAACATAACAACAACAGAACAACAATAAGGACCACATACACATAAATAAGGACGACATACACATAAACTTCTGCAGGTTACAACCTGCAAAAGCTTATGCCCACTCAACAAAAATGACCATGTCAAATATCTATCGACTATTTGGGGAATTTGTTACATATTGTGTATGATTTTTGCGGATGAATAACGATGAGACCTAAAATAGAGGTACGCCACAGATTCTTCCACTTTAAAAACCTCGGCCACTGCAATGTTAATGAAAATATTAAGTGCCCAATGGTTATTTCCAGTGTGATTCAACGGAAAACAGTTCTGGTTTTGTGTCGAGGTGTATTTGAGCCATATTGATGTTGAGGAACAATGGTCTAGCATGCCTGGGGGTGTTGGACCCCCCTCAGCTGAAAGGATCCCCGTTCAAACCCCAATGTCCTCCACTGTCCACCCATTAAGATGCCCCCTAACCCCTACCTGCCTTCAAATGACACAAATCTGAATTCACCGGTGATAATGGCGTCTGCTAAATGACTGAATCATGAACAAGATAGGAAATGGAAACCCAAATCTTCACTTGCGCTGAGTGTCATAAATACACAAGGGCACTTTCAGTGGCTAATTATCATTAACGGTTTTTTTCCTCTGTTTCTTCTTTTACTTCTTCCCAAGGTCTTCCCCATCCCTAGACACATCATCATTAAGGGCCTTCTGTCTCCCCAGAGTCAGTTGGCCCCAACCATGACAAACAAACACACGCGTGGAGGCTCCACAAACAGCTGATGGTTATATTATTAATCTCCCATCCGCAAAAAAAAACATCCAAAAGGCAAAATGCCGCTGAAATGCTCACTATGTGAACAACTTGTTGATTTAGAAGGAAAGGATAGAAGAAAAAAACAAATGTTTCCTTTACAAGTGACTTTGAAGTGGGAAATGTATGTTATCAACCTTCGCCAGCTGTTTAAGCAAAGCCATTGCTCTGTGTGCGCATGGCAACAGTAAAGTTGCCCTAAAATTAGTTCGCCCCCATCATGCAAATTCCCACATTATTGAGATTTGGTGAGCGTTAAAGAAGTACTTTCCTTCCAAAGACAAGTGCATTTTTTATCCACAAAGATGGGGAAACTTTTAATTTTTTTGGTCTCGGGTTTTTGCTTAAGACGTTCTTGTTAGCTATTAACATTAAGAATTTACTCAAGGAGTGGAGGGATGCCATTTTAATGCCTAAAATACTAATGGACTCAATGGAGTTTAAACAATGAAGTGAGTGGGGGAAAATAGATCTATCTATCTTTCTCTAGCCATCCATCTATCTCTCTATATCTTCGTAAATGTATTACGAAACCACGTCTCAGTCAGATGATATCTTTATGTTGTAACCGTTATGTAATGATGATGTCACTGGGACGCACATATTCATTATAATCCGTAATTTTTTAGCATGAGGCGTTCTGAAATCACACTACAGGCGCAGAATGCAATGACACATTACAGTCGGCGTAATCTACCAAAATTGTAATCCTCTTAATATAAAATAATAATATCAAATATCCTGATGTTTCCTCACATGCCCCGGGGCTTTCGGGGATTAATTTCAGCTGTACGAGGATAACAGCAGCAGCTGAATGAAGGCTGCTGAGGGGTGGCCACTTCTTACAATGTGTTTCCTCATTTTCTTGTTTCTGTAGTTTATTTGTTGCTTTTCACTGAATGCCTTCCAACAGTGCAAGAAGTCGGTGTTGTGTATTGTGTATCCTCCATCCTTCCATGGTGGTTGTAAAAGTAGGGGAGGTGGTAGGAAGGTGGCTCACTAACTGTTCTGACAGTGTATTAGTGGGTCATTTGAGCAAACAATCCAAACTGAATATGAATCGATTGTGATCTGAGGGGTGAGAAGCATTGTTTCTATTCTATTCTATTCTGTTTCTACTCTATTAATGATGACAATCTGAAAACTTAGAATAACATATCCATGCACAGTGGCGAGTTCTACCGAACAAAACTAACGGAATTGAAAATGAGTGAGATTTCAGGGTTTCAAGATTTTTTCAGTACACAGTCCTAACTATAGCGCATTTAGGCCACGCCCCCATTGGGGGGGGGGAAACAATAGATATATCTCCATTGACTTTGCATTGGGGGAAGATGCCTTCTTGTCATTTTTGACTTCTAACAAAAATAATGAAACATGCCTAAAAGCTGCTTTGTGACAGGATGCTCAACCAAGCAAAGAAAGATAACCCAGAACTCAATTTTAACAAACTGCCGAACCAAAGTGAATTATTTACCTTGTTGGTTCATCCGCTTTTAGACATGTTTCCATTTTTTATTAGAAAACGACCACCTTCTCACAATACAAAGTCAATGGAGAGTGATGAAATGTTTCCTCCCTCCTCCGCAAAACAAACACACAAATGTTGAATTGAGAACGATGAAATAGGCGCCGTCCAACTTATAGCACGAGAACAATAAAAAAAATGCTAATGCTCAAACCTAGTGCAGAAGTAAACACCTTTGTTTGCGTCCGGCTTATAGTATGTCCACTATCTTCTCAGGGAACAGCTTTGCTGTTATGTCGTCCTCAATGTTGAAGAACCGGCAAGTGACGAAAACCTTGCTTCCCCCATCGTTGACCACAGCCAGTTCCGAATTCTCCTCATTGCAGAAAAACTTCTCTCAGAGGTGGCAGATCCAACAGGCAAAGTCAGTGCCAACTGTAGCCTCTTGTAAAGATTTGGATAGCTGTCCTTTTTAACAGTCTTTGGAAGATGCTCAAGTGAAACAGGTGCCCCAGCAGAGGCTTTAACCAGGTCCATCTCTGCTCCAACAAGGAGAGGGGGGATTTTCAGCGGCTGTGAGTATTTTTTAAATTAGTTGGTTCAATTCCTTTTCTGTCACATCGAACCACTGCTGCACATGCTGGTGCCCAAGGTCTATGGACTCTCCTGTGACTCTTCTGTCCAGTTCCTTGATGAGGGTGTCCAGCACAGGTAGATACAGGTAGATACAGGTAAACACAGGTAGACACAGGTAGATACAGGTAGATACAGGTAGATACAGGTAGATACAGGTAGACACAGGTAGATACAGGTAGATACAGGCAGATACAGGTAGATACAGGTAGACACAGGTAGATACAGGTAGATACAGGTAGACACAGGTAGATACAGGTAGATACAGGTAGACACAGGTAGATACAGGTAGATACAGGTAGATACAGGTAGATACAGGTAGATACAGGTAGATACAGGTAGATACAGGTAGATACAGGTAGATACAGGTAGACACAGGTTGATACAGGTCGATACAGGTAGATACATGCAGATACAGGTAGATACAGGTAGACACAGGTAGACACAGGTAGATACAGGTAGATACAGGTAGACACAGGTAGACACATGTAGACACAGGTAGACAAAGGTAGATACAGGTAGATACAGATAGATACAGGTAGATACAGGTCGATACAGGTAGATACAGGTAGATACAGGTAGATAAAGGTAGACACAGGTAGATACAGGTAGATACAGGTAGATACAGGTTGATACAGGTAGATACAGGTAGATACAGGTGCTGCTTAAATCCAACTGTCTCACTCTGTGACATGTGTGCACCACTTCCATCAGTTTCTCTTTGGCCCAAAGTAGTCCTAATCAGGAAACTGTGGAGGGAGGTCGGGGGTGGTTTTGAAGCCCATTTTCTTTTGGGTGCCCGGGGACCAGGAGTCTGACACCCCACTTATACCTCCCCAGGTACTGGCACATTGTTGTCCCGGCAGAAGATCCCCCACACATTGCTCCACGTACGTATCGGCCTTTCTCTGAGATATGAAGTGCGCCTTCAAGTAGTCTGTAAGCGCCGCAGCTTCAGAGAGTGGTCAGTCGGAGGACTGTAGGGCCTTGTGCGTAACATGGATCACACTTGGCTTAGTATGGCTTAGAATACGAAGCACACAAGTAACGAATGACATTCTGGTCATGTGGTCATAAAGGCCACTGGCCTCAACAGACCACTGTAGTCTCCCTCGTTACTCATTTCTCTCAGGTACCCTGTAATTGCAGAGTAGTGAATTTTAACTGAATTCACAGATCACCACTTGTACGCCCAGCTTGTCTCACTTGGCTGTATTATTTCTGTTTCTTTCATATTCAGTGATTTCAGTGCATTTCAATAAATGGATGATGGTTTGACGGCTCTGCAAATGCAGAGTACAGTTTAGTACAGTTTAGTTTACAGCACAACACTCCACAAGCACCAGATTTAGTTTGTGTGCCAAGCAGTGTACACACACTGCGTATGGGTGGGTCTCTTTGATGCGCTGTTGCACACCAAAAACGTGACCAGACAAAACTGAGGCTCCATCGTAACTCTGGCCAACAATTGGATATATTGGAGTCCACACATCTCCAGTCCTTTTTTGATTGCTTCCACAATTCCAGCCACGTTCCAAGATGCTGAGCAATCAATAAAACACAAAAAACGCTCCTTGATTTCAAGCTGCTCTGCATATCTCAGACAAACTGATAATTGTTCAGTTTTGGAAGACCTGGCCTCATGTGCAATTATAGAAAAAAGCCAGTATCCTGCACTTTCTCTACAATTTGAGCATGAACTAAGTTAGCGCATATGTCAATTACTTCGTTTTGGAAATCTGGGCTTGTAGCATTGAAATAATTGGACTGCATGCTTTTACACACAGACTCATACTTGGAGAAGAAGCCACAAACCTCAAGAAAACACCCACGCGATTCAGACTCGCTTCTCTCCAGGTGTCCATGAAAAGGCAATCCAAGTTTAGACAACAGCCTAACGATGTAAACTATTTTGCACAAATAAGATATGTTCTTCTCAACAGCATCTTTATGGCTTCCGGAAAGTTGAGCTGCAATTGATCCAGAAGATGCATTTCTTTGAAGTGATCCCTTTTATCCATGCAGTTCCGATGGGCCTGGGAGTTTGCATGTTAATCAAGCATTGACTGTTTTCCAGTCACTCAGGCCCTTTCTAAATGAATCATCCATGCCGATGTCAGTCTGGAAGTGTCGGCATGAAAAAACAGAAGACAGCATCTTTTCCTCCTGAGTATTCAAGCCAGGGATAGTTCTTGTAATAATAAGTAGAAAATTATCTTTTAGTTTTTTTTTTAAAGAGAGAGAGAGAGAGAGAGAGAGAGAGAGAGAGAGAGAGAGAGAGGGCGAGGGGAGCTCTTGCCAACCAAGGCCGAGCCCATCAAAGGCACCTCCTCTGTCAATGGGAGGTGCAACCACCTGTCCTCTACCGGCCTCCTTGTTTTTCGGAGTGTGTGTGGGTTGGCCCAGTCATTGACATTCCTATCTTTTGATTTGAATGTTTGTTATTACCGTTAGCAAACACACATTCATCATTGTTTTGTAGATATGCATTACGAATAAATTGTTCTGGCGTTTTGGAAATAGATGGCCTGAATTTCTAGTTAAGAAATGCAACCGGCAACCACAACTCCTGAACCATTTTAATATTTATATTCTTCCGGATTTCAATTTATTTTCTAGTCATGATGGACTTGTTTATGTGGATATCGACCACATTACTTCTCAAACAGCGTAAACTCTGACTGAGTTTAGTGTAATTGTAATGTACCGTTCTCCTCCAACGCTAGTGAATCATTCCAGTTTAGCCAGGCTGTGAGCTACCTTTGGATACTAAGCCTATGTATGTTATTGTTAACACACTTTTGAAACAAGAAACTTATGTATTTTTCTAATATCTAAAGAAGAGGAAGAAACCAGGAACTTTGATCTTTCTGAATGTTTAATTTCACCCCCTGGGAGAGCTGGCTAATACGATAACCGCTCTCATCCCAGTACCTGCTTAAATAATAAATGTTTAACATTCATACGATGCCCAGTGCTCTGCTTGGGAGAGTTTGAATTATTGATGACTTGGGCGCATTAATGTACCACTGGTACTGAGGAGTGTGTGTGGTTGGTGGCTGGTTTAAGCAGCCTCACCTGGCCTGAGTTAGACTGATTGGCTGGTGGGGCTGCACACCTGTGGGTCATTGTTAATCAAGGTCCCGAGGTTAAATCAGCCTCCACCACACACACTCGAGGAGAAGAGCTCTAGCATGTACCATCTGCTCTGTTCACTATTAATTAAACATTTGCAATGAATTTGCATCACCCTGTGTCCTTGTCTCCGGGAGAAGCCCTCAAGAAGCCACTTTAATGTCTGGTTGCAGCATCGTCTGCTACACTGGCGCCTGAACAGGGACCTCGCCGACCAGGATGAGGACACGGGGTGATGAGGAAATCGGTTTATTGTAAGACGTTGAGTCTTTATGAACAGAGCAGTACATGCTAGAGGTCTATTTTTTGACAGTGTGTGGTGGTTGCTGCTTTAACCTTTGGACCTTGATTAACAATGGCACACAAGGATACAGCCTCACCAGCCAATCCATCCAGTTCAGGCCAGGTGAGGCTGCTTAAACCAGCCACATCACATTTACAGTATGCACCTCGATGGCACTCTCTTTGGCTTGCTCCAGGACCCAGGTCCCAGCTCAATGTCCAATCCTAGAGCAAGATCCCCTCACTCCTCATTGGACTGCATGTGAATTCACTGTAAGTGTCACAGTTTGCACTCCTCCATCCTCGCTCCCACTACGCACTACCGGATAGCCACGCCCCCTCCTCGTATTCCGTATTCCGGTCTCCTCGTTTCCACTGCACTCGCCCGTATAGCCACTCCCCCTAATCATATTTCACATTCCTGTCTCCTCGCTCCCACTACTCACTACCGCATAGCCACACCCCCCTTGTTAATTCTCACCCGCAGCTGCAGCGCATCACAGTTAACGTCCCTATTTAAGTCTACCCCGCAGACTCACACGGGGCCAGATTGTTCCTGATGACACAGACTCTCCAGCATTTACCCGACTGATTCCCGTTGCCTAACCCTGCCTGCCCCGGACCTGCCCGCCTCGCCTGGTTTCCGATCCACCGCCTGTCCCTGACTACGCCTCTGCCTGTCCCTGCCTGGTTCGTCTACCCAGCCTGGTTCCTGATCACCTGCTTGTCCCCGACTACGTCTCTGCCTGCCTCCGTCTGTGTGATATTTCCAATAAATATCACTCTCTGTCCTTGGTATCCGTGTGCTGCATTTGGTTCCAAACTTAACCGGTGACAGTAAGTCACTTTGGATAACAGTGTCTGCTAAAAAACGAAATGGTAGTTCTGCACCAACACTGTTTATGACTGTCTGAAGTTCTAAGGTCTGATACTATTTGTGTGCAAGGCGTTGACTTTAATAGGGTCAATAGCTCATAAGAACTGGCATTTACATGTTTTCATTTGTCAATCAATCACGGCCACAAATCACCAAGTAGTTTATTATTGGATTTGACCGATCGGGGCGTTCCCATCTGATTGTCTATGCAATCAAGTTACCTAATGCTGAAATAAATCTCCATCTTATCTCTCTTACTTGGAAATTGGTTTTCACCCTGCACATTTATTTCTTGTTGGTTGGATGGGTTCTGGAGACAGCCAGGTGCAGGGGGTAGAGGGATAATTCTCTTCCCAGCACCTGGTGCTCTTGGCTGGGTAAGCACCTGCCTGCTTCTCCCTCCTCTGGAGAGGTCGCTCGGGTCAGCACGACCTGTTCTGGCCCCCGGAGACACACATGATACGCCTGAATCCACAAGGGCCATTGTGAAGTGAGGTAGAGAGAGAGAGAGAGAGAGAGAGAGGGAGAGAGGGAGATGGAGTGTGTGCAGGTTAGGGAGTGTGTCTAGGTTACTGCACCCCAACACACGCATACAGACATACTCATCCATGGGCATGCACACACGCACGCACACACACACACACACACTGACGCATCCTCTGTTTCCCTTACTCTGTGAACATCTTGTATCCATGATACAATGATACATGTTTGACAACTGCTGCGTGCTTGATCACCAGCAAGCTCGCTCGCTCGCTCTCTCTCTCTCTCTCTCTCTCTCTCTCTCTCTCTCTCTCTCTCTCTCTCTCTCTCTCGCTCTCTCTCTAACAAGCCAATCAGGGACATGCTTCATCACATTAGCGATGATTGGGGTGTGTGCGTTTGTGTGTGTGTGTTTGTGTGTGTGTGGGATGCAGGGGAGATGAAAGGCGGTTTGGGGGAGGTGGATTGATGGTGAATGGAGTGATGGTGAATGGAGTGGTTGTAGTTAGGGCAGTTGTCTGGTAGGATTGTGTTGCTCAGCGTTAGTCCCAGCTCCTCCTCTTCCTCCTCTTCCTCCTCTTCTTCCTCCTCCTCCCAGTAGTTTTAATGAGGTTATTTGCAGGGTAAGGGCTTTTGCCCAGGATACTTTTCCCTGTTGAAGAGCAGAGCAAGGATTTGTTATGTTCTTTACATACTTACAATGCTTACAATGCTTACAATACTTACAATGCTTTTTTATTTTCAATACAAAATGTGTATTTTCCAGTGCTACTAAATTGCATTCACAATCATTTTTTATTATTGTGAATAATAATAGTTCATTGTTTTTTCGATGAACTAGAATGAATTTCCAATATATATACGACACCATAGCATAGCACGGTGCGTGGACCATGAGAAATATCACAGCGCTACACACACGCACACACACGCACGCACGCACGCACACATGCACGCACACATGCACGCACACACACACGCACACACGCGCACGCGCACACGCACACAAGCACACACACACAAGCACACAAGCACACAAGCACACAAGCACACGCGCACGCACGCGCACGCACGCACGCACGCACACACACACGCACGCACACACACACACACACAAGAGCTCTTGGATTCACATGGCTTGATTGGATTGACGCTCCACGTGCACTTTGGTCCAGGGGCGTGCACGTGGTCAGAACAGCTTTCTATTGACGCTGGTCAGCACACATAGCGGTCTTAGGGGGGAGGGGGGATTCCCCCACAGGATGTCCTCCCTGTGTCCCCTGGGTGGATCACCAACAGGAGCCCAGGACTCTGTATATGAATATACCTAATTATACTTTTCCCCTCATCCTGCAGGCGCTGTAGGGTAAGATTTAAGAGCTATACTTTGAGTGTGATAAGTTAGAAATTGCAGTCACCTGTCTTCTATTAGTGAGGGAAATGCTCTGAGAGAATGGCTGGTTTCCAGTGGGCTGTGCCTGCCCCTGTGTGAGACCATTAGGATTTTAGAAGGCTCCCGGCTCATTGACGACCCGTCAGGGAGTCATCTCTCCTGATGGGTCCATCTTACCTGCCAGTCACAGGTGAAATGCAACACTTATCAATGAGGACGTATTTTTTGGTCTAGTAATTCAAATTGTGCATGTAGCCACTTTGATCCTCGACGTTAAATTGACCAGTAAACCATCCCCCTTACTGAATTACTATATTTAAATATATACCCAAACATTATCAATTATAACGTTTTTCACAGAAATGCCGTTGACATACAATCTTTTGTCCCTAAATCAAAATGCAAGGCACGGTTTTGGAATGAACCCTGAATGTTGATATGCACCACCAGCATTGACAGTGTCATCCGAACCATGTCGGGATTGAGGGACACTGATCGGCTGATGCAGGCTGAGGCAGTCGCTGGTTCCACTTACAGTTGTGTTAGTCTTACTAATCAGACTCTGATGGCAGACAGGCCAAAATCCTTGAGTCATGCCTCACATTCGTTCACACATTCAACCGCCAACGGCGGAGTCAGCCATACAAGGAGACAGCCAGCACGTCAGGAGCAGTTGGGTGCTTCACTGCTGCTTCACTTTCATCTGAACTGAAGTATCTCTATCTTTCTTTCTGCCCACCACACGCCTTAACTATCTTTCTCTCGGATGCAGTAGACCAGACTTGGAGAACAATGATGAGAAAATATTTTTTTTAATACTTTTTAAAACCTATTAAGATATGATTACTAGATTTCTAGTTAATACTTCTTACTGCATTAACTAATGTTGATAAATGGGTCATTATAGTCTCTCAAGGCAAATCTCTCTCGCTCTCAACCCATAAACCCATAATCTCAGGATACAACGCTCTCTCACTTTATAATCAATCCTCCCTCTGCAGCAAGAGAGAGAGAGAGACACACACACACACACGCACACGCACGCACACGCACGCACACACACGCACACAAACAAACACAAAAGCACACATACTCTCACTGACACATCCCTATTGTTGTCCCCAACCTTGGACGATGAGTTACATGTAGTGTGTCGCACAGCTTGTATCTGATCAATTCAGTAATGAATTGCTAATTCATCAGTAGGCGGCTATGAGGATGGGGTCAGGTCGGTCGGTCGGTCGGTCGGTCGGTCGGTCGGTCGGTCGGTCGGTCGGTCGGTCGGTCGGTCGGTCGGTCGGTCGGTTGGTCAGTCGGGCCACAGTGGGAATTGGTAAGAGGCCTCGTCCGGAGGCCTTGACATTTTCACATGCGCTTACGACGTGTACCAGAGGTATAAAGCACCATGGTATAATGGTATACTGCGGTACAATACCGTGGTCATGTTTCTCATGGCCACCACCCACTAACCCACACAAACAGACGATGGATAGAGGGATTCAAGTAAGAAGTATGTGTGGGTACATATTTCATAACAAAAGACTGTGTATTGACACTTTAAATCATGACTACCCTCAATCTCCCAACACAAGCACAATGTTGTGTGCCAGTGTGATCTGCCCTTGTAGTCGTGCCTTAAATGTCCGTAAGGTGAGTAGCGTGGATGGAGGGGAAACAGGAGAGTACAGAAGGTAGAGTAGAGTACAGTGAGTAAGAGTGAAGTGATCTTTTTCATATAGCCATATTGATGATAAGCTGAACTGATAATCAGTCTACCTGAGAGAATAGAGCAGGGTTTCTGTTTTGAGATGTGGAAGTGAGGGGGGGGGGGGGGGTCGACTGAACAGCTGGACAGACAGCCAGACGGGGTGGAGGGGGTTTGGGGGAGGTCGACTGAACGGCTGGACAGACAGCTGGGGTGGAGGGGGGTCTGGGGGGGATGGGGGGGTTAGGTCGGTCCGGGGCCCTTATGATGGATGGTATCCGGCTAATAGTTTCACTGGCGTCACCATAGGCCCTAACAACCAGCTGGGACACACACAACAAGAGGACAAGAGGACAAGGAGGACAAGGAGGACAAGGAGGACAAGGAGGACAAGAGGACAAGGAGGACAAGGAGGACAAGGAGGACAAGGAGGATAAGGAGGACAAGGAGGACAAGAGGACAAGGAGGACAAGGAGGACAAGGAGGGTGGTGAGGTGAGGGCTGTTAGAGCGGTACTCAGGCCAGTCAGCTATTGCTGTTCCTGGCTCTGTGGGATCCTCCTCCCTCCACTCTAAAAGGTAATGCTACCTGCTGGTCAAAACACCATGGTGCCTGCATGTGGCCACCACATTGTAGTCTGTGTGTGTGTGTATGTGTGTGTGTGTGGGGGGGGGGGGGTACATTCTGGAAGAGAAAAGGACAGCAGCTGTGGACTTGATCCCAGGTCGTCAGAAAACGCTGGAAGCCACGCACCGCTGATCCAATCACGGAGGTCTTTTGCGCGCCATTGAGCCAATCAGCTTGATCAATGCACACCATTGAGCCTATCCCCCCCCCCCCTCTGTGGAGCCCGCTGGCTCCCCAGGGACCCGTATCTTCCAAATGTGCATAATAGAATTACGCTTTTTGGTTCTGTTTGGTTCTTCTGTTCGGGTGACTGTATTCACATTTGAATACAAGCTTTCCTGTGAGACAGAGATAGTTACATTTAGAAGACATTCAAACAAATGTTGTCTAGGATGTTACTTTTTTTTTCATTTCGGGATGGTGAGGGGGGGGGGGGGGGGGAGGGGGTTTGGGGGAGGAGGGGAGGGGGACATACACACACACACCAGAAAAATAGTTGAAGTTGTGATGTCACAAAATATAATGGCGCTGTCAAACCTTGACGATTTAGCCAGCGTATGCCAACGTATCAAATTTCTCAAAAAACGCTGGCATACGTTGAAAAATCGATGTTTTTTTCCAATGTTTTTGCCTTTACATAGCGTATTCATAACGAGTTGGACGTATACATCACGTATTTATAATTCGTATTGTATTAATTATATGTGTATTAGTATATGTATTAGTAACTTGATAACTCATAGATAACTTATACCAACGAATGCTTAGCGTGTTGCCGAGCGTGTTACTTATGCCCAACGATAGTCTACTGATGCGTAGCGGCGTATCGCCGACGGTCACTTGTCGTTAGCCTATAAAAGGCTGCCGCTCGACGATTCAAATCATAACCGCATAGTCCTCACCGAGTCTTGAGGAGTACTGACAGGTTCCTCCTGTGAACCCTATTCTTATATACCAATTCCCCTAAACGCTGCCAATACGCCATTATACGGTAGCTGTAAGTTAAAAACACGTTCAGTAAACTTCTGTGGTCGTCAAATACGTCAATATATCAATATATCAAATATACCAATATGCGTTGGAGATAAGTTTAATATAAGTTACACAATAGGTTCAAAGCACGCTACTCATAGGTTAGAAATTAATTTCGGGTACACTAGACATTATCTTGACATATTTCGACTTATGAGTAACTTACAAGTAACGTGTGTGAACGTGTTGTCAACGATAACTTACCTACAACTTATGGCCATGTATGCGGACGTATGAGCCATAGGCTGGCATACGACGACCTCGCCGTACTACGACGTATACCAGCGTGCTTCAGCCGTGCTCTTAACTATACAAACTTACCCATAACTTATTCAACGTATGCCAGCGTTTTAGAGACATTTTGATACGTCGGCATACGCGGCTACAAGATACTGATACAAGAGATACAAGATTTTTATTTGCCATTTGTAACAAGTACATAGGAACGCTTATTCCCCATTCCCTCGCGCAGTATAAACCTTAAAACAACACCATAAAAATGAACATGATATATACAATAAAATGAACAAAAAAAAAGAGCAGCAAAGTGACTTAAATGATATGTACATGTTTGTTTGTTTTTTACAAAAATGTTTCAAAACATTTAAAGTGCCAGTAGTGCAGCAGCATCATGGAATACAGTCCAGTACAGTGCAGTAACTGTGATGAGTCCAGCAAGGTATGTAAGTGTAATGGTAATGACTGTTCTGAAAGGAAAGTGAAAGTGGCAGCACTCCTAGCAGTTTCAGTAGCGTCACTCCCTGTGGTTAAACACAATCCTTAAAGCCTGGTAGTCTCTTGCTGTACGGATGCTGCGCAACCGGCGTACCAGACGGTAGGGGGAGAAGAGATGGAGCACCAGGCGTGGTTGCAGTACCTTTGTGATGGAGATGGAGGAGAGAGAGATGGAGCCCAGGGTGGTTGGGGTCCTTAGTGATGGAGATGGGGGGAGAAGAGATGGAGCACCAGGGTGGGTTGGGGTCCTTAGTGATGGGAGTGGAGGGAGAAGGGTGGTGGGGGGGGGGGGGGGGGGGAGATGGAGCCCAGGGTGGTTGCAAGTCCTTTATGATGGACAGGGCCCCTTCTTCCGACATCTCGTACTACAGACTCTCTCAATGCATGAAGTGCACCCCCGATTGATCGTTCTCTGTCGTCCTCACGACCCCTCTGGATGGCTTTCTTGTCCGCGTTCAGTGGTGTTGCCATACCACACGGTGACGCCGACCCGTTCACTAGCCACCTCTCTGGCCTATACCGCTTTTTCTGAGGCCCCCGCAGAGCATAGAGGCGCTGGTGTGCCTTCTTCAGCATGACCTCCGTGTTTGCGTGTCCACGCCAGGTCATCGGCTAAATCGTCAAGGTGTGACAGGCCCATAATGATGGATACAGGACGGATACTACAGTTTAAACCCATTCGAATAGCAGTCAAATAACCCCCGGGCTTCACCTGTTCTCTGCCTCAGCCTCTCAGCCTCCTCTCCTCCTTCCTCTTTCCTGCTGGTTAATTGAAGAGAAGCTGTGGCCGGAAGAAAGGCGCCCTTCCAGCCGCCTCTGTGTGTGCTCGGACCCAGTTGGTTTTGATCTGGAGCGACACGGTTATAACTGACACTGACGTGGACCAGTGGTTTGGTTTTGTGGCAATCCGCTTCGTGCGTGTTTGTGTGTCCGGTGGTTTGTGTGTATGTGTGTGTTTGTTTGTATGTGTGTCCCTGTGTGTGGGGTGTGTGGGGATAACCCGGCAGCAGGCCATCTGTTGCCTGCCTTAGTGTTCCTGGGCCTCGGGCCCGCTGGACAGAATGCCCCTGTTATTTATTCCTCCCCATCTGTTTTCAAATTTCATCGAACAAGATACCAAGGCCTGTGGTCTGTGCCGCTCGGCAATGTGTGTGTGTGTTCCTGAGGACCTGTCTCGGGTGGGCATGAACACATCGACCATGTTTGTCGTACACACACATGCAGGCAGCAAGAACCTGCCATCCTCATTATTTTCACGGCTAGCTTTGGCTCTGGGGTTATTCTCATATCATGCTTGTGCATGCAAGTCATGCATTCCTGGGCCTCAGCAGTTTGTTTGTTGTCATACTGGCTGGGCCCCTAGGAAACTCTCTCTCTCTCTCCTCTCTCTCTCTCTCTCTCTGCTCTCTCGTCTCTCTCTCATCTCTCCATCTCTCTCTCTCTCTCTCTCTCTCTTCTCTCTCTCTCTCCTCTCCTCATCTGCTCTCTCTCTCTTCTCTCTCCGTCTCCTCTCGATCTCCTCTCTCTCATCTCTCTCAGTCGGCAATCAGAACTCTCTGTCATCTGTTGGCTGAGCGTTCAAGGGCGAGATGGCCATGCGATGGCTTCTGAGCGATGATCGGGGACATTGGCGTTGTGGGGGACCACGGATGGGGCGTGGGGGGAACACACACCACCAACCACACCACACAACCCACACCACACACACCACACCACACACACACCACACACCACACACCACTCACACACCACACACACCACACACACACCACCAACACACCACACACACACCACCACACCACAACACACACACACACACAACACCACAAACACACCACCCCAGCCCATCCCAGCATCGCATGACAAGCAGGACGGGGAGGAGGCGTTTACAGTTGTCCCTCGTCATTAATTTCTGCTTCTCTCTCTTCTCCCCCCTCCTCTTCCTGGATGTTTTTCTTTGGGGGCGGTAAAACAAAAAAAGAAACCAAGACGAACCATGTCCTCCAGACGTGTGTCTGCACAGGCCTTCGGGTCCCTCCCATGTGGTCCATGTCACCCCCAGTGCTCTTTGACGTTCCTATCTTTTTTGGTGTTCATGCTTTACCTTAACCTTAATCGCCACGGAAACAAATGAGACCGTACTGGGTTTGAAGCCGCCTGCGGGAAGAAACCAACATGGAGGAAGTTTTTCGAGCTGTTTCGCTGTTACCTTTCTGTTTCTTAGAGCACGAGGACTGCTCCACCCCCCCCCCCTTTCCTTTTACAGATAAGAGACTCCATTAAAACTGTAGTTAAACAGGGGAACTTTGGTGAGCTTCAGAGACGTGACTTCCTTCATACGCTATGATTATTATTAGTATGTATATCTATGTAATAGTAATATCTAATATAGTATTACTATCTCGCCGACACCTTTTTAAAGTCGTAATCACTTTTAATCTACGTCTTCCCAACGCCGTGAAATGCTAATCTCTCAAACAATTCTCCTCGCTGTGTCTCTTCCTGGGGAATGTGTGTTTTTTTTTTTATATCTTTCATCCCGTGCTTCAGGTCAAATGTCATCTTTCTTGCTTGGTGTGTGTGTGTGTGTGTGTGTGATGTTGTGTGTGTGGGGTGACTTATCCAGATCTCGTATCACAGGACACTCGGTCTATGGCAAATGCCAACCGCTAAGAGGTTTGGCGGCTTAGAGCGCTAAGGAGCCTCCCTTCCCCCTGACTAAAAAACAGGAAATTTGAAGAGAGCTTTGGATCAAAAGTGGCAGCCGAAAGGTCTGGCTTTGCACGTTCCTGCACCAGCCTCCCCAGTGGAAGAATTAGTGTTCGTCCATCTGCGTTTGAATCATAAATGCTTAATGATTTCATTTTCCCGGCACTGTATGTTCTTTTTATCCCCTGCCTGCTCTGCCCTTTGATTTAGAGTGTGGATTTCCCCCCGTGTCTCCCCAGGGATAAGATAAGATACCAAAAAGGAGGAACAAAACAATGACATTAAGAAGAAGAAGAGAGAGAGATAGACAGCAGAATGGAGGATAACAATGTATTTCTTAAAGTCCTAGGGAACTATCATTTGGTTTGCCATGGTTCGAGTCGAATTTGCGACTTTCTTTTTTGGTTAAACAAGTTAGGGCAGCAGGACTGCGATTCAAGATATATTTTCTTAATAACCCCCTCCCCCCCCCCCCACCCTCCCTCCCCCGCTCTTATCGGCCGTGCTAGCTCTGGTTTTCCACGTCCAAGTCCCGCTTAGTGTATAATCCGACCCCCCCACCCCCCCAACAGTACTGGCGTTGGTAATTAGCGACTTATCCGACGCTTTGCCTGCAAAATTGGGGGGGAAAAAAGGGGGCCCTTCTCACAGTGGTTCAGATTCCACCCCCAGAACCTCCATCAGTCGAGACAAGGACACCGCTGTGGCTGCCCCGCCCTCCAGGAGAAGAATGAGAAAATAAGAACTAAGACACAGGTGCCCCCTCACACTCCGCCCCCTCACACTTGATGGATCGAGTGACGGTCCGTGGTCGTAAGACGGACGTGGCAGGCGTGGCAGGTGGGCTGTACTCTTAAGGACATGTGATGCTTGTTTTGCCGTGGTAGAGAACAGGTTCTTGGTCTAATTTAGCAAATAACAAAGAGCAAAAGTTTGGCACACAGTCCCTTGACCCCAACCCCCCCCCCAACATCCCCTCCTCCTGCACATCCCCTCCCCTCCCCCCTTTTTTTTTCCCCACCCCCCTATGGGGTATATGCTTGATAATGAAGGGGGGGGGGGGTGGGGGACAATCCCAATGACCCATTGATGCATGGTTTTGACGTTGTGGGACGCCGTCATGTTAAAAAAAACGTTTTAGTGTCACAAGTGCACTAGCAGCCAAAAAAGGATGTGAAAGTCCTGGTCTTTTATCATTTTATTTATTATTATTTATTTATTATTTTATTATATTTATTCTTCAATTCACTTTACAGGATTCAAATGTTGCAGCTGATGTACGGTTTTCCTTATATATTCTTCTAGATGTGCACTGCTGCAGCGATTCATCTCATGAGATAATGAAGCCTTTGAGTATAGTTAAGAACACAAACACACACACACACACACACACCTACAAACA
>JANIIK010000199.1:0-2500 GCA_027704905.1 Muraenolepis orangiensis
AGAGATTCAAGATCTAATTAATTCGCAGTCGGAGTTCCTGTACAATGGGTTCAAGTATCATTGCGCCATGGTCGACACTTCAGGGTGAGAGAGGGAAGGTAGAGGGGGGGAGCTGAGGCACAGTTGAGGCGGTCGTGCAATTTTCTATTGACTTACTGACCCTTTACCTATGTTGTCTTTACGCATTAGCTCCTCTTCATCCTTTCCGCCATTTCTCATCTCTCTATCGCTCTCTCTCTCTCTCTCTCTCTCGCTCTCTCTCTCTCTCGTCTCTCCTCTCTCTCTCTCTCTCTCTCTCTCTCTCTCTCTCCTCTCTCTCTCTCTCTCTCTCTCTCTCTCTCTCTCTCTCTCCTCTCTCTCTCTCTCTCTCTCTCGCTCTCTCTCTCTCATCTCTCTCTCTCTTCTTTATGGTATGGGTTCTCAGTCCTCTTCTTTATCTCCTTTCCTTCCTCCCTTCCTTTTCTCTCTCTCATTATCTCTCTTCCTCCTCTCTCTGTTTAATCTCTTTTACACCTCTCTCTCTCTCTCTCTCTCATTCTCCTCTATCTCTTCTCTTCTCTCTTCTCTCCTCTTCCCTATTGATCTCTCTTACTCCTTCTCTCTCTTACTCTCTCTCTCTTTTCATCTATCTTCGTCCCTCCTGCACTCTTCCTCTATTAGAGCCGGGATCAGCTGGTCAAATCGACCAATGAGCTGCTGCCAGGAAAACCACCAATCATTTAAGAGGGGGATTACCCTTGAAAGCCTACAGAAAGAGCACACACACCACACACACACACACACACACACACTCAAAATTGTCTCTAAACAGCTGGCGTACCGTCGTCAATGAGTTATGGGTAAGTTTTGTATAAGTTAAGATGCACGCCTGAAGCACGCTGGTGTACGTCGTAGTACGGCGAGTATGACTTTTGAGCATGCACAAGATTTCTTGAAGTATGAGCCATACGCTGGCTAATACGCGGGCCATAAGGTTGTAGGTAAGGTATGGCGATCGTTGACTACACGTTCACATCCGTTACTATTTAGAATTATAAAAGATTTTAGAAAAAACTGCTGAGATACAATACATTCAATACAATATTCCATGGACACAGGAGCCCGAGACACCGGATAACCAGTTATGGTGCCTAAAATCTAAGTAGTATTTATATGAAATTCACATGCATTTTCTTGATTTACATCACAAATCAGAGGGTGAGGGTGATGATGGCTCCTCCTTGCGTTCACTGCCCACGCCCAGGACCAGGAGACTTCTTGGCAGGCTTCTTCGGCATAGCGGTGATATTGATATGGCGAGCAGCAGCCTTTTTATAGGCTACGACACGTGATCGTCGGCGATACGCTGCCGCGTGCGATGCATAAGTTAGACTATCGTTGGGCATAAGTTGTGAACGCCGGCAACACGCTAAGCATTCGTTGGTATAAGTTATCAAAATGTTCTATATAAGTTACTCATACGTATGTATAACAAAATAAAAATAAAACATTGATAGTTCAGCGTATGCCAGCGTTTTAGAGACATTTTGATACGTTGGCATGCGCTGGCTAAATCGTCAAGCACTCAAGAGCACGCTGGGGCCTTTGTGTACGCAGGTTCTTCTAGTTCACCTCTAACGAAGCTTCTCGTGGCTTTGACCTCAGAGAGATTTAGACAGCGCCGCAGAGGTCATGAGAACAGACCCAAAATAGATCCTTTATGTTGTGCAACAAAAGGTAAAAAAATGTTACGGGTAAAATGGTCTTAAAAAATGAAAATGTTTTTTTTAAGCAATGGTTGGCCCCCTAGTGGGAATCGAACCCTTAGCCCTCTGACCGCAAATCTTGAAACCCAAAGTCTCAAATGTCAAACCCTGTGGAGTGTGAATGACTGTATATAAGAACGACTCAACCTTTTTGGGTAGGGTCCTTTTTAGCGATCCTGTAGCGTGACAAGACTAGCGCTGTGATAGTACTGTTTCAAGGTTTAAATACATGTTTACAACAAGTCAACCTATAGCGTTACATCAATTCCCCGCCGTGCTATGTGGTTTTTGAGCATATTCTTCGGCCTGGCATGCTTATATGCTTACTGCAGTTCACTGTTACTTCCTTTTGCTGGACTTTCTGTTTTGTTTTTAGTGATTTTCAACCCAATGAGTGGATGCTCTCCAAGTGGGCTGTGATCAGAGATTGCTTTGTGGTCCCCATAGCAACACAGAGGGGTGTGAAGAGGCCTTGTAACCTGTTTCCTAACAGCGGCTCCTCAGGTGTGACCGACGGATCACGTGACACATGTTGTGTGTTTCACTGTGTTGTCGTCTGTTCACGAGCCCTAGAGAGGAGAACTGGAATGATGACCGTTCACAAACAAAAGTCAGGGAATTGAGGCTACGCAAAGAAATTTAGAGATTTCCTGGTCCCTCTAAAAACGTAATTTACACATTTCCGTTTCTAAACCAAACAACCTATAATTATGTCCATTAGTTATACTATTCAGTGATTATGGTATATACGGTGT
>JANIIK010000199.1:7500-10000 GCA_027704905.1 Muraenolepis orangiensis
ACATCCACCCATTCAGACGCCCATTCGTACACTGACGTCAGTGTCTCAGGGAAACCACGACACTTGGAGGTGAGCCTGGATGAGCATGAGGGGGGTGGAACTGGCAACCGGAAGGTTGACAACCTGCTCTACCTCCTGATCTACTGCTGCAACTCTTCTTCTTCTGTGATTTGCATGTTGGCTGTTTAAATTGGTCAATGTAGGATGAGGGTAATGCATCAAGGTGGCAGTGTTGGAGACGACAGTTAAAAGGTTAGTCCTGGCTTTTATATTCACCTCCTGGTTTGGGAGAGGAAGGCTGCAGGATTAAGGGCCCATAGTCAGTTTTACAACAGAGCCACCGGCCAATAAACAGAGACAATTGGATACTGGAAACTGAATTAGTAGTGATAGCTCACTGATAGTCATTGTGTGTGTGTGTGTGTGTGTGTGTGTGTGTGTGTGTGTGTCTGTGTCTGTGTGTGTGCGCGTGTGTGCTTATGTGTGAGCAGAAGAAGTCATTGTGTGTGTGTGTGTATATGTGTGTGTGTGCATGTGTGTGTGTGTGGGAGTGCGTGTATCTGTGTGTGTGTGTGTGTGTATATGTGTGTGTGTGTGCATGTGTGTGTGTGTGGGAGTGCGTGTATCTGTGTGTGTGTGTGTGTGTGTGTGTGTGTGTGGGAGTGTGTGTATCTGTGTGTCTGTGTGTGTGTGTGTGTGTGTGTGTGTGTGTGTGTGTGTGTGTGTGTGTTTGTGCGTGTGAGCATTGGCTTGCCTGCAGCTTTCAATTTGATCTAAAGGACATCTCTCTTTTCACCATCCAACAGCCCCTAGTGTGAATGGATTAATCACACACACACACACACACACACACACACACACACACACACACACACACACACAAGAGTCTGGGGAAGTGGAAACGGGTTTTGTGCGATACTGACAACATAGAGAGAGGAACAGTCCAAGTGGGAGGAGGAGAATGCCAGAGAGGTCTCACTGTGTGTGTGTATGTGTGTGTGTGTGTGTGTATGTGTGTGTGTGTGTGTGTGTGTGTGTGTGTGTGTGTGTGTGTGTGTACGTGTATGTGTGTGTGTGTGCACGTGTTTCCATCCCATGCCACTCTGACATCTTGTTAGGACTGTGTTCAAAGTGTGCATGTGTGTGCTTGTGAATGTGATAGACAGACTGACAGACAGACAGACTGACAGACTGACAGACAGATGGGGGGGGATACAGAGGAATATTTCTACATGCACATGGCTAGATATAGACGGAGAGATATAACGGTAGAGAGACTGAATTGTGTCTTCATATCTGTGGCTGTAGCTCCACTTTCGTCTGTACCTGTACATCATGTGCTTATAAAATCTGCATTATGTCACTCTACCACTCTAAATACCAGTGGTGAACCATGTCTATCACAACTGGACCTTCTGTAGACCCCCCCCCCTCCAGAGCTCCAGATTGACCGGGACTTTACCCTGAATGTGTCCGACATGGGTCACCCCTGTCGGACTACCTAGAGCGATGTACTGCTGATTTGCCCGACTTCCATACGCTGACTCTCTACTATACTTAGATCAATACACAATCTAATTGTAATAAACCAATAAAACTTCAAATTAATTGCTATGTAGCGCTATGCTAGATCCTCTGCCTGGAACCAGTGAACTAACGGAACCTTCTTGCATAACATGGAACCGTGGGGAAATCTGAAAGAATACGCCCATTGGCTACAAACCAATATATGATTGGTTGATCAAATTGTCAATCCAAACATACGCTCTCATACAGTTTAAGGGCCAAGGCATTCGCCCAAGAACAGAGTACCTTGGTTGAAGGATGTTCTTCCCAGCAACCCAGAAAAATATCTGATTGGTTGCATTTTATTTCGAACACAAAACCATTCAAATGCGTAGTGCATGGACCAAGAAAGACAAACAAATCAATATAACAATGTAATATTACAGATCAACCACACAGATACGTTTTCATTTTTTAATTTGATTAAAATTTTATTAAATTGTATTAATATAATTAATTACATTCTTTTTTTTATATCTGCAGGTTCCAGGGTCTTCTCTGAATACCTTGAAGGCCCTGACTTAATGCTAACATACCTGGTGAAAGGCTTGAGGATTCTTATACCTCCCTTGTTATATGTTGCTGTGTAAAACATTTGAAATATTATTTGAAACAGCCTTCATCAACTTCTCCCTACTTTTTGGTATCTGTACATATCATTTAAATGTTTTTTTTTTATCCAGGAGGAAAATAATTATATTTATAGGCAATCGGTCTGTGTAATATGTATTCCCAGTTGTAAATATTGCACTGAAATGCATGGCACAATTGATTGCTCTGTAAATGTACTAATAAGGCAAGGATACATCCATGCACTTGTTGTGAAACAGCAACGGATGTAAGGGATGGGTTGCAGTATAGCTCAGTCTGTTAAGACTTGGCTTGGAGAACCGGAGGGGTCGCCTGTTCAAGTCCCAGAAATCCCTGGGCACTG
>JANIIK010000199.1:15000-17500 GCA_027704905.1 Muraenolepis orangiensis
GACGTGACCTTACGCCCTGTTCTCAGCTCTCTACGCACACACACACACACACACACGCAACCACAAATGCAGACACACACACACACACACACACGCACGCACACGCATGCACACACACACACACACAACGTCTATGTGTGCTTTGGGGACCGTATCTGAGGTCCTCTTCCCATAACACACATCCAGTACACACCTATGTGTGTGACGGGGGACGGGTGTGAGGTCCGTTAAAAGGCTGTCTGTTAAAAGGTGGCATGTGGCAGTGACCAGTGACCTCACGGTGACCTGGTGGCTGTTATGTGAACTCCCTCACCAGGACCGTAACCTGGAAACTCCTAGGGGACGCACATTGACACGCATGGTTTAAAATAATAAACTCACCACAAATGGAACGGAAGAACATCCGATTACACACACACACACGCTAAAAACAGGAGTTCCGTGGCAACTTTTGATGTGTCCTTTGACAGCCACCCAACTTCTGCCAACCTCCCCCCCCCCCCCCCCACACACACACACACACGCAGTACAAGAGGCAGGCTCTGGGCACGAGGTTAGTCACATCACGCGTGGCCCAAGGGCAGCACCGATAATAGCGGAGTGCACAAAATAATAGAGCTGCCTTGTAAATATGCCACCGCCTGAGGAATGGGTGTCAAGCAGCAAGTCAGCTAGTTTCCCTGCAAGTAGCACAGGCGATACAAAGTGGGAGAAGGAGAGGGAGGGAATGTGGCAGAGCGGGGGAGAGAGAGGCAGGAAGTGGATGAGGGAGGGCGTGAGAGAGATAGAAAGGGAGTGGGAGAAAGAGAGGGAGAGAGTGGAAGAGAGAGAGAGAGAGGGAGAGGGAGAAGGAAAGAGGGAGGAAGTGTGAGAAAGAGAGGGAGGGCGTGGGGGAGAGTGGGGGAGAGAGAGGCAGGGAGTTGGTGGGGGAGGGATTGAGAGAGAAAGGGGGGGAGAGAGAGGGAGGGGGTAGGGGAAAAGGAGAGAGAGAGAAAGGCGTCAGCAGAGATAACGGTAAACTGGCATAAGATCCAAGGATAACTCACTGGAATGCAAAGGCCTGCAAAGGCCTGGATAAATCCCAACGGTGTGTGTGTGTGTGCGCGTTACGGAGTCTGTGTGAAAAGCAAAACAAAACCCCAACGGAACAATAACCTTGAGGCGAGGATCCCATATTGATGGTGGATGGAGTGCATCCTGAGTTCATTAAATGACTCCCCTCCCCCCCCCCCACACACACACACACACACACACACACACACACACACACACACACACACACACACACACACACACACACACACACACCCCTCCCTCTGTGAGTTGCCTTCAAGTCATCAGCCGGCATCGGTTAATGGATCTTGAGACAGGTGTGGACGGTCAAGGTCGACGTGGAGCAGTCGGACCACCCTTCTCACCGCTGACTGCAATGCAGCGGGGTTGACGTGCGGCGGGGGGTGAAGTCTAGGCTGGTACCTGCCAAAGATGGCTCTGTATCTCGCTGTAACTTACCGAAGGCGGATGGAGGAATAACGCACTTATGGCTGAAACCATATGGGTGGGTTATGGTGATGGCTCATCCATCACAAGAGATGAGTGCTTCCCTTATCTGTAAATGATCAGTTGCGATGGCGTGGTTTAAGGGTGTGAACTGCATTATGAATCATGCTCGACGCTAAGCTGCCCACACACATTAACACGTCCACCAGCGTGGGCTTGGAATACACTTGGAGGGACTGAGGGTTTCGGCAAGAAGATAAAAAGTTTGATGTATTTGGTTCAGGTGTTCCACTCCACTCTCCTCCACTCCTTAATGACCTGTGTTCTGTGATCATCATCATCATCATCATCATCATCATCATCACCATCATCATCATCATCATCACCACCATCATCATCATCATCATCACCACCATCATCATCATCATCATCATCATCATCATCATCACCACCATCATCACCATCATCATCATCATCACCACCATCATCATCATCATCATCACCACCATCATCATCATCATCATCACCACCATCATCATCATCATCATCATCACCATCATCACCATCATCACCATCATCATCACCACCATCATCATCATCATCATCATCACCATCATCATCATCATCATCACCACCATCATCATCATCATCATCATCACCATCATCACCATCATCATCATCATCACCACCATCATCACCATCATCACCACCATCATCATCATCATCATCATCATCATCATCATCATCATCATCATCATCACCATCATCATCATCATCACCATCATCATCATCATCATCATCATCATCATCATCACCATCATCATCATCATCATCATCATCCATCCATCCATCCATCCAAAATTTCCAAGAAGTAAAATACTTCAAAGCGATCAATCAGTATCAGAAGTAAAAAGTATCAGACGCAGGATCTTTATCCTACCACCAGTACTGCTCTCTGGCTCCATCTCTCTCTCCTCCTGTCTCTCCATCTTTTCTCCCT
>JANIIK010000199.1:22500-37500 GCA_027704905.1 Muraenolepis orangiensis
GCAAACAATCACTGACAGGTTAATGAGCAGAGAGAAAACAGCAGCCGTAACACACACACACACACACACACTGGTGAACCCACACTCAGTCCAGTCACACTTGCTTCATTCACCAACGGCCATTCACCGTCTCCCAACCTCTAATTAGAGACGCTACGGCCCCCGGCTCGAGTCCTTATCGCTTAATAGTGAGTACACTATCAGTATCGCCCAGCGCCAAGACCACCACCAGCCAACTAACACCCCCCCGTCACCCCGTCACCCTTGACCGAACCCTCCATCCCTCTCTCTCCTTCTGACTGAAGCCCTCGCCCTCGGTGGTTAAACACAAGACAAAGGTTGGAAACGTCCATTCTTTCAGTTCTCTACGCTAGCCGGCTTTTCGGGTTATTTCTGTGAGTCTGGCAGCCCTCATATCCTCACCCCTTCTCTATGGAACGACCTCTGGTCAGAATCAGACGAAGATAATTGGTACGAATAAAGGTTACTTTATGGTTTCCCATATTTTATCCATCGCCCATCGGTCCAATACGATGGCGACCTTCCCTCCTCGTCAAAGCTCTCTATTTTTCTCTCTTCTCTCTCTCCATTTTGCTTATTAATGTGTGAGTTGGGGGTCAAATGTGCTAATTTCTGCTCAGGAATAACCTTATATACCTTAATAAGGTTTTCATTTTTGTAGCATAGAACGCAAGGGTTATGTATGTAGGACGCCGTCTGTGTCTCTTTGCTTCAGGTTCAGACAAGTGAACTCAAACACAACTAAAACTAGACTTTAATTAAAAAATAGAATAGAAAAATAGAATTAAAAATTAAAAACTGTGTTTGAATTTTAATGTCGGGGAACATCGCAAGTGGCCAAGTTTGCGTTTTTAGCAAATGAGGCATTGTGTTGTTCAACATGGAATCACTCCAACACAACCCATTAAATAAAGAATTGAAACAGAAAATACAAAACTCTAAATCCCCCCCCCCCCCCCCAGAAACAGAACAACACAACCGGCGGTTCCTTCAAACCTATCGATTTTGCTCTCCACACTACAAAAACAGGACCAATACATCCGTCCTCCCCGGGGCCAGACACAGGCTGTGTAGGCTGTATATCGGGGACATATGGTTGTTGTTCGTAATTCACATCTTTTTTTGTTCCCTGTCTAGGGCATAATGGTTGTCTTTATGTATTGACTGTTAAGTGCATACACACAACCTTCCCCCTGTACATCGTTTCGTTTCACAACAGCCACATAAACCTTCTAGAACATTCCGCCGTGACGCTTTTTTTTCTCCCTCCCCGTAAAGAACCCGCCACTGCGCTTTAATACAGAAGGTGGGGAACTGTAACGACCCTTCTGGGATAGACGTCCTAGATAGAACTGTTCATGTACACCCCCATGGTTCACAATGGCTAGGCCCACACACACACACACACACACACACACACACACACACACACACACACACACACACACACACACACACACACACAAAACACACACACACACACACACACACACACAACACGCACACACACACACACACACACACACACACACAACACGCACACACACACACACACACACACACACACACAACACACACACACACAACACGCACACACACACACACACAACACACACAAAGGCACACACACACACACACACAAAGGCACACACACACACACACATGCACACACACACACACATGCACACACACACACACATGCGCACACACACGCACACACACACACGCACACACACACGCACACACACACACACACACACACACACACATACACACACACGCACACACAGACACGCACACACGCACACACACACGCACACACACGTGCTATTCCATCTTCAACGTCAGTATGCTATTTTCAAGGGACAGTCAACTGATTGTGACGTTGTTTTTCTAACTCCCTCTGCCGCTGAAATGTTAAAGGCAACAGAAAACGGTTAAATTGACAGTTTTCTTGTGTCTTCCACTATGTGGGGGGGCGGGGGACATATCAAGGCAGCGATGTAGGAAATAAATAAAACTAAACAGGCGATTCAAAACAAATCGATTGTTAGGGCTATGATACCGGGGTTTAAACAGTCGGGGGAAAGCGAGGTGCCCTTGACACTGACATGACACCATGTCTCTTATCACCTGTCAGTCTGACATCACATCAGCGCCGCTTCCTCCACTTCCTGTGTGTTAATTCCGCCCCCGTCTGCCGTCTGCCTCACACGCCGCTTGACATGTTGACATGAGCACCTTTCCACATCCGCTCGTCACACAAGCATCCCGTTGTCCCGGGTGTGTGTGTGTGTGTGTGTGCGTGTGTGGGGTGGGGGGGGGGTAGACAGCAGGAGGTTCAATGTTTGAGGGGGTACAGGACTTTTAACTGAACTTTGGAAACCAAGGTTCTATTATATATATGTATATATATAGTTTGTCGTCATGATTCTTACCATATTGACTAACCCCATTAGTCCTCAGTCTTCCCCACACACATGCAAAATAGTCACAAACGGTAAAGTGTCCCTCGCTTTGCATATATACACTGGAAATGTGAGTTGCTCCCTGATAGCCACAGGGCTCAGACCAGATGGAATACCGGTCACTGGTCATCCACATGCCAGCATTCTGTCTGTGAAACGTTGGTGGAAGAAACCACCCCCACCGTCCGTGTTATTTAGCTCATTCATTAGTATCCGTTCCTTCAGCAATTAATTGCTAATAATTTCTGAGTTCACAATTGTGGTGTCTCAATCTGCATTGAAAAGTCCACTATAGTCTTTAAGGCGCACTGATAGAAATGGAAGCTGTTATCAAGAGGGAATACATTTTCTTCAAGGAGAGAGAGAGAGAGAGAGAGAGAGAGAGAGAGAGAGAGAGAGAGAGAGAGAGAGAGAGAGAGAGAGAGAGAGAGAGAGAGAGAGAGAGAGAGAGAGAGAGAGAGAGAGAGAGAGAGAACATATAACTAACGAACAAGCAAACAATCTACTTAAGACGCTAGTACGCTAGTAAAGCTAGTAAAAAGTGGTAAGATGAGGCTCTAGGAGGAAGGATCCGGGTAGTGTTTCCTGAAGAGGTGAGTTTTCAGCCTTTGGCAGAAGACGGGCAGTGACTCTGCAGTCCTGACCTCCGTGGGGAGTTCATTCCACCACTTTGGGGCCTCAGGACACAGAAGAGGATGTACTGTACAGAGATATAGGAAGCAAGCATTGGATGATGGCGATCGGAAAATCATAGATGTTTGAATGTAATTTCATGGTCGGCAGACAAAATCCTTTCTCCACCATTTTTGTTCATCCTGCTGCCTCGTACAAACTGGTCAGAGCGCTGCTTGTACCCGACAAAAACACCCGATTAGCGAATGGCAATCAATCAACGCTCAGACGTGACTGGATGGCGGCGGTGTTGTTGCAGAGTGATCTGTTTCCTGAGTCAGTCGTTACTGTCACTACACGCTTACTTTAATTGCTCATTTGTCGCTTCACGCGCCGCTTCTTCTTCTGTAGGGAAAAAGCAGCGGCTTCAAAGCGACCAGCCGACTGTAATGTTGTGAAAATTGCCCGGCGGCACGGAACGCTTGTGTGAAGCGAGGCTACGTCAGTTGAGTCAAAAGTAAGATTTATTGCCTCCAGGGAATACATATTAAAAAAATGTCATTCCTCCAAAAATCTTCAGGATAGTCTACGGCCTTCTTGTTTGTAGCCTTTATTTATTTATTATAGGTACGCCACAGATTCTTCCACTTTAAAAAACCTCGGCCACTGCAATGGTTATTTCCAGTGTGATTCAACGGAAAACAGTTCTGGTTTTGTGTCGAGGTGTATTTGAGCCATATTGATGTTGAGGAACAATGGTCTAGCATGCCCCCCACCCCCCCCCCCCCTCAGCTGAAAGGATCCCTGTTCAAACCCCAATGTCCTCCACTGTCCACCCATTAAGATGCCCCTTAACCCCTACCTGCCTTCAAATGACACAAATCTGAATTCACCGGTGATAATGGCGTCTGCTAAATGACTGAATCATGAACAAGATAGGAAATGGAAACCCAAATCTTCACTTGCGCTGAGTGTCATAAATACACAAGGGCACTTTCAGTGGCTAATTATCATTAACGGTTTTTTTCCTCTGTTTCTTCTTTTACTTCTTCCCCAAGGTCTTACCCATCCCTAGACACATCATCATTAAGGGCCTTCTGTCTCCCCAGAGTCAGTTGGCCCCAACCATGACAAACAAACACACGCATGGAGGCTCCACAAACAGCTGATGGTTATATTATTAATCTCCCATCCGCAAAAAAAACATCCAAAGGCAAAATGCCGCTGAAATGCTCACTATGTGAACAACTTGTTGATTTAGAAGGAAAGGATAGAAGTAAAAAACAAATGTTTCCTTTACAAGTGACTTTGAAGTGGGAAATGTATGTTATCAACCTTCGCCAGCTGTTTAAGCAAAGCCATTGCTCTGTGTGCGCATGGCAACAGTAAAGTTGCCCTAAAATTTGTTCGCCCCCATCATGCAAATTCCCACATTATTGAGATTTGGTGAGCGTTAAAGAAGTACTTTCCTTCCAAAGACAAGTGCATTTTTCATCCACAAAGATGGGGAAACTTTTAATTTTTTTGGTCTCGGGTTTTTGCTTAAGACGTTCTTGTTAGCTATTAACATTAAGAATTTACTCAAGGAGTGGAGGGATGCCATTTTAATGCCTAAAATACTAATGGACTCAATGGAGTTTAAACAATGAAGTGAGTGGGGGAAAATAGATCTATCTATCTTTCTCTAGCCATCCATCTATCTCTCTATATCTTCGTAAATGTATTACGAAACCACGTCTCAGTCAGATGATATCTTTATGTTGTAACCGTTATGTAATGATGATGTCACTGGGACGCACATATTCATTATAATCCGTTATTTTTTTGCATGAGGCGTTCTGAAATCACGCTACAGGCGCAGAATGCAATGACACATTACAGTCGGCGTAATCTACCAAAATTGTAATCCTCTTAATATAAAATAATAATATCAAATATCCTGATGTTTCCTCACATGCCCCGGGGCTTTCGGGGATTAATTTCAGCTGTACGACGATAACACCAGCAGCTGAATGAAGGCTGCTGAGGGGTGGCCACTTCTTACAATGTGTTTCCTCATTTTCTTTCTAGTTTTTTGGTTGCTTTTCACTGAATGCCTTCCAACAGTGCAACAAGTCGGTGTTGTGTATTGTGTATCCTCCATCCTTCCATGGTGGTTGTAAAAGTAGGGGAGGACACAGTCCTAACTATAGCACATTTAGGCCACGCCCCCATTGGGGGGGGGGGGGAAATAGATATATCTCCATTGACTTTGCATTGGGGGAAGATGCCTTCTTGTCATTTTTGACTTGAAATAATGAAACATGCCTAAAAGCTGCTTTGTGACAGGATGTTCAACCAAGCAAAGAAAGATAACCCAGAACTAAATTTTAACAAACTGCCGAACCAAAGTGAATTATTTACCTTGTTGGTTCATCCGCTTTTAGACATGTTTCCAGTTTTTATTAGAAAACGACCACCTTCTCACAATACAAAGTCAATGGAGAGTGATGAAATGTTTCCCCCCCCCCCCCCACCCCTGGAAGACACCAGTACCAAGCTTACCATAAAGCCAAACACAGCGCATCAAATCAGTTCCTGACCACTTTATCACACACATGCTAACGTGCGGCCTTTGTCTTTCACACATGAGTGCACTGCCGCACGCAACTGAAGCGCACTGCAACCATAAAGTTAAAGACTGAAATTGTAGTATTTTTTTATTAAACAAATAGGGTTTTATTTTTTTCATGTACCCTTTTAAAACATTTAGTAAAACAAATGTAAAACAAACACACAAATGTTGAATTGAGAACGATGAAATAGGCGCCGTCCAACTTATAGCACGAGAACAATAAAAAAAATGCTAATGCTCAAACCTAGTGCAGAAGTAAACTTTGTCTTTGTTTGCATCCCGCTTATAGTATGTCCACTATCTTCTCAGGAGACAAGCTTTGCTGTTATGTCATCCCCAATGTTGAAGAACCGGCAAGTGACGAAAACCTTGCTTCCCCCATCGTTGACCGCAGCCAGTTCCGAATTCTCCTCATTGCAGAAAATCTTCTCTCAGAGGTGGCAGATCCCACAGGCAAAGTCAGTGCCAACTGTAGCCTCTTGTAAAGATTTGGATAGCTGTCCCTTTTTAACAGTCTTTGGAAGATGCTGAAGTGAAACAGGTGCCCCAGCAGAGGCTTTAACAAGGTCCATCTCTGCTCCAACAAGGAGAGGGGGGATTTTCAGCGGCTGTGAGTATTTTTTAAATGAGTTGGTTCAATTCCTTTTCTGTCACATCGAAACACTGCTGCACATGCTCGTGCCCAAGGTCTACGGACTCTCCTGTGAACCTTCTGTCCAGTTCCTTGATGAGGGTGTCCAGCACAGGTAGATACAGGTAGACACAGGTAGACACAGGTAGATACAGGTAGATACAGGTAGATACAGGTAGATACAGGTAGACACAGGTAGATACAGGTAGATACAGGTAGACACAGGTAGACACAGGTAGACACAGGTAGATACAGGTAGATACAGGTAGACACAGGTAGACACAGGTAGATACAGGTAGATACAGGTAGACACAGGTAGACACAGGTAGACACAGGTAGATACAGGTAGATACAGGTAGATACAGGTAGACACAGGTAGATACAGGTAGATACAGGTAGATACAGGTAGATACAGGTAGATAAAGGTAGATACAGGTAGATACAGGTAGATACAGGTAGATACAGGTAGACACAGGTTGATACAGGTCGATACAGGTAGATACATGCAGATACAGGTAGATACAGGTAGATACAGGTAGACACAGGTAGATACAGGTAGATACAGGTAGACACAGGTAGACACAGGTAGATACAGGTAGATACAGGTAGATACAGGTAGATACAGGTAGATGCAGGTAGATACAGGTAGATAAAGGTAGATACAGGTAGATACAGGTAGATACAGGTAGATACAGGTAGACACAGGTTGATACAGGTCGATACAGGTCGATACATGCAGATACAGGTAGATACAGGTAGATACAGGTAGACACAGGTAGATACAGGTAGATACAGGTAGACACAGGTAGACACAGGTAGACACAGGTAGATACAGGTAGATACAGGTAGATACAGGTAGACACAGGTAGACACAGGTAGACACAGGTAGATACAGATAGATACAGGTCGATACAGGTAGATACAGGTAGATACAGGTAGATACAGGTAGATAAAGGTAGATACAGGTAGATACAGGTAGACACAGGTAGATACAGGTAGATACAGGTAGATACAGGTTGATACAGGTAGATACAGGTAGATACAGGTAGATACAGGTAGATACAGGTAGATAAAGGTAGATACAGGTAGATACAGGTAGATACAGGTAGATACAGGTCGATACAGGTCGATACAGGTAGATACAGGTAGATACAGGTGATGCTTAAATCCAACTGTCTCACTCTGTGACATGTGTGCGCCACTTCCATCAGTTTCTCTTTGGCCTAATCAGGAAACTGTGGAGGGAGGTCGGGGGTGGTTTTGAAGCCCATTTTCTTTTGGGTGCCAGGGGACCAGGAGTCTGACACCCCACTTATACCTCCCCAGGTACTGGCACATTGTTGTCCCGGCAGAAGATCCCCCACACATTGCTCCACGTACGTATCGGCCTTTCTCTGAGATATGAAGTGCGCCTTCAAGTAGTCTGTAAGCGCCGCAGCTTCAGAGAGTGGTCAGTCGGAGGACTGTAGGGCCTTGTGCGTAACATGGATCACACGCAAGTATGGCTTAGAATACGAAGCACACAAGTAACGAATGACATTGTGGTCATGTGGTCATAAAGGCCACTGGCCTCAACAGACCACTGTAGTCTCCCTCGTTACTCATTTCTCTCAGGCACCCTGTAATTGCAGAGTAGTGAATTTTAACTGAATTCACAGATCACCACTTGTACGCCCAGCTTGTCTCACTTGGCTGTATTATTTCTGTTTCTTTCATATTCAGTGATTTCAGTGCATTTCAATAAATGGATGATGGTTTGACGGCTCTGCAAATGCAGAGTACAGTTTAGTACAGTTTAGTTTACAGCACAACACTCCACAAGCACCAGATTTAGTTTGTGTGCCAAGCAGTGTACACACACTGCGTATGGGTGGGTCTCTTTGATGCGCTGTTGCACACCAAAAACGTGACCAGACAAAACTGAGGCTCCATCGTAACTCTGGGCAACAATTGGGATATATTGGAGTCCACACGTTCCAAGATGCTGAGCAATCAATAAAACACAAAAAACGCTCCTTGATTTCAAGCTGCTCTGCATATCTCAGACAAACTGATAATTGTTCAGTTTGTGCAATTATAGAAAAAAGCCAGTATCCTGCACTTTCTCTACAATTTGAGCATGAACTAAGTTAGCGCATATGTCAATTACTTCGTTTTGGAAATCTGGGCTTGTAGCATTGAAATAATTGGACTGCATGCTTTTACACACAGACTCATACTTGGAGAAGAAGCCACAAACCTCAAGAAAACACCCACGCGATTCAGACTCGCTTCTCTCCAGGTGTCCATGAAAAGGCAATCCAAGTTTAGACAACAGCCTAACGATGTAAACTATTTTGCACAAATAAGATATGTTCTTCTCAACAGCATCTTTATGGCTTCCGGAAAGTTGAGCTGCAATTGATCCAGAAGATGCATTTTCTTTGAAGTGATCCCATTTATCCATGCAGTTCCGATGGGCCTGGGAGTTTGCATGTTAATCAAGCATTGACTGTTTTCCAGTCACTCAGGCCCTTTCTAAATGAATCATACACGCCGATGTCAGTCTGGAAGTGTCGGCATGAAAAAACAGAAGACAGCATATTTTCCTCCTGAGTATTCAAGCCAGGGATAGTTCTTGTAATAATAAGTAGAAAATTATCTTTTAGTTTTTTTTTTAAAGAGAGAGAGAGAGAGAGAGAGAGAGAGAGAGAGAGAGAGAGGCGAGGGGAGCTCTTGCCAACCAAGGCCGAGCCCATCAAAGGCACCTCCTCTGTCAATGGGAGGTGCAACCACCTGTCCTCTACCGGCCTCCTTGTTTTTCGGAGTGTGTGTGGGTTGGCCCAGTCACTGACATTCCTATCTTTTGATTTGAATGTTTGCTATTACCGTCAGCAAACACACATTCATCATTGACTTTGTAGATATGCATTACGAATAAATTGTTCTGGCGTTTTGGAAATAGATGGCCTGAATTTCTAGTTAAGAAATGCAACCGGCAACCACAACTCCTGAACCATTTTAATATTTATATTCTTCCGGATTTCAATTTATTTTCTAGTCATGATGGACTTGTTTATGTGGATATCGACCACATTACTTCTCAAACAGCGTAAACTCTGACTGAGTTTAGTGTAATTGTAATGTACCGTTCTCCTCCAACGCTAGTGAATCATTCCAGTTTAGCCAGGCTGTGAGCTACCTTTGGATACTAAGCCTATGTATGTTATTGTTAACACACTTTTGAAACAAGAAACTTATGTATTTTTCTAATATCTAAAGAAGAGGAAGAAACCAGGAACTTTGATCTTTCTGAATGTTTAATTTCACCCCCTGGGAGAGCTGGCTAATACGATAACCGCTCTCATCCCAGTACCTGCTTAAATAATAAATGTTTAACATTCATACGATGCCCAGTGCTCTGCTTGGGAGAGTTATTGAATTATTGATGACTTGGGCGCATTAATGTACCACTGGTACTGAGGAGTGTGTGTGGTTGGTGGCTGGTTTAAGCAGCCTCACCTGGCCTGAGTTAGACTGATTGGCTGGTGGGGCTGCACACCTGTGGGTCATTGTTAATCAAGGCCCCGAGGTTAAATCAGCCTCCACCACACACACTCGAGGAGAAGAGCTCTAGCATGTACCATCTGCTCTGTTCACTATTAATTAAACATTTGCAATGAATTTGCATCACCCTGTGTCCTTGTCTCCGGGAGAAGCCCTCAAGAAGCCACTTTAATGTCTGGTTGCAGCATCGTCTGCTACACTGGCGCCTGAACAGGGACCTCGCCGACCAGGATGAGGACACGGGGTGATGAGGAAATCGGTTTATTGTAAGACGTTGAGTCTTTATGAACAGAGCAGTACATGCTAGAGGTCTATTTTTTGACAGTGTGTGGTGGTTGCTGCTTTAACCTTTGGACCTTGATTAACAATGGCACACAAGGATACAGCCTCACCAGCCAATCCATCCAGTTCAGGCCAGGTGAGGCTGCTTAAACCAGCCACATCACATTTACAGTATGCACCTCGATGGCACTCTCTTTGGCTTGCTCCAGGACCCAGGTCCCAGCTCAATGTCCAATCCTAGAGCAAGATCCCCTCACTCCTCATTGGACTGCATGTGAATTCACTGTAAGTGTCACAGTTTGCACTCCTCCATCCTCGCTCCCACTACGCACTACCGGATAGCCACGCCCCCTCCTCGTATTCCGTATTCCGGTCTCCTCGTTTCCACTGCACTCGCCCGTATAGCCACTCCCCCTAATCATATTTCACATTCCTGTCTCCTCGCTCCCACTACTCACTACCGCATAGCCACACCCCCCTTGTTAATTCTCACCCGCAGCTGCAGCGCATCACAGTTAACGTCCCTATTTAAGTCTACCCCGCACACTCACACGGGGCCAGATTGTTCCTGATGACACAGACTCTCCAGCATTTACCCGACTGATTCCCGTTGCCTAACCCTGCCTGCCCCGGACCTGCCCGCCTCGCCTGGTTTCCGATCCACCGCCTGTCCCTGACTACGCCTCTGCCTGTCCCTGCCTGGTTCGTCTACCCAGCCTGGTTCCTGATCACCTGCTTGTCCCCGACTACGTCTCTGCCTGCCTCCGTCTGTGTGATATTTCCAATAAATATCACTCTGTCCTTGGTATCCGTGTGCTGCATTTGGTTCCAAACTTAACCGGTGACAGTAAGTCACTTTGGATAACAGTGTCTGCTAAAAAACGAAATGGTAGTTCTGCACCAACACTGTGTCTGAAGTTCTAAGGTCTGATACTATTTGTGTGCAAGGCGTTGACTTTAATAGGGTCAATAGCTCATAAGAACTGGCATTTACATGTTTTCATTTGTCAATCAATCACGGCCACAAATCACCAAGTAGTTTATTATTGGATTTGACCGATCGGGGCGTTCCCATCTGATTGTCTATGCAATCAAGTTACCTAATGCTGAAATAAATCTCCATCTTATCTCTCTTACTTGGAAATTGGTTTTCACCCTGCACATTTATTTCTTGTTGGTTGGATGGGTTCTGGAGACAGCCAGGTGCAGGGGGTAGAGGGATAATTCTCTTCCCAGCACCTGGTGCTCTTGGCTGGGTAAGCACCTGCCTGCTTCTCCCTCCTCTGGAGAGGTCGCTCGGGTCAGCACGACCTGTTCTGGCCCCCGGAGACACACATGATACACCTGAATCCACAAGGGCTATTGTGAAGTGAGGTAGAGAGAGAGAGAGGGAGAGAGAGGGAGATGGAGTGTGTGCAGGTTAGGGAGTGTGTCTAGGTTACTGCACCCCAACACACGCATACAGACATACTCATCCATGGGCATGCACACACGCACGCACACACACACACACACACTGACGCATCCTCTGTTTCCCCTTACTCTGTGAACATCTTGTATCCATGATACAATGATACATGTTTGACAACTGCTGCGTGCTTGATCACCAGCAAGCTCGCTCTCTCTCTCTCTCTCTCTCTCTCTCTCTCTCTCTCTCTCTCTCTCTCTCTCTCTCGCTCTCTCTCTCGCTCTCTCTCTAACAAGCCAATCAGGGACATGCTTCATCACATTAGCGATGATTGGGGTGTGTGCGTTTGTGTGTGTGTGTTTGTGTGTGTGTGGGATGCAGGGGAGATGAAAGGCGGTTTGGGGGGAGGTGGATTGATGGTGAATGGAGTGATGGTGAATGGAGTGGTTGTAGGGGGAGTTAGGGCAGTTGTCTGGTAGGATTGTGTTGCTCAGCGTTAGTCCCAGCTCCTCCTCTTCCTCCTCTTCCTCCTCTTCTTCCTCCTCCTCCCCAGTAGTTTTAATGTGGTTATTTGCAGGGTAAGGGCTTTTGCCCAGGATACTTTTCCCTGTTGAAGAGCAGAGCAAGGATTTGTTATGTTCTTTACAATGCTTACAATGCTTACAATGGTTTTTTATTTTCAATACAAAATGTGTATTTTCCAGTGCTACTAAATTGCATTCACAATCATTTTTTATTATTGTGAATAATAATAGTTCATTGTTTTTTCGATGAACTAGAATGAATTTCCAATATATATACGACACCATAGCATAGCACGGTGCGTGGACCATGAGAAATATCACAGCGCTACACACACGCACACACACACACGCACGCACGCACACATGCACGCACACATGCACGCACACACACACGCACACACGCACACGCGCACACGCACACAAGCACACACACACAAGCACACAAGCGCACAAGCACACGCGCACGCGCACGCACGCACGCACGCACACACGCACGCACGCACACACACACACACACAAGAGCTCTTGGATTCACATGGCTTGATTGGATTGACGCTCCACGTGCACTTTGGTCCAGGGGCGTGCACGTGGTCAGAGCAGCTTTCTATTGACGCTGGTCAGCACACATAGCGGTCTTAGGGGGGAGGGGGATTCCCCCACAGGATGTCCTCCCTGTGTCCCCTGGGTGGATCACCAACAGGAGCCCAGGACTCTGTATATGAATATACCTAATTATACTTTTCCCCTCATCCTGCAGGCTCTGTAGGGTAAGATTTAAGAGCTATACTTTGAGTGTGATAAGTTAGAAATTGCAGTCATCTGTCTTCTATTAGTGAGGGAAATGCTCTGAGAGAATGGCTGGTTTCCAGTGGGCTGCGCCTGCCCCTGTGTGAGACCATTAGGATTTTAGAAGGCTCCCGGCTCATTGACGACCCGTCAGGGAGTCATCTCTCCTGATGGGTCCATCTTACCTGCCAGTCACAGGTGAAATGCAACACTTATCAATGAGGACGTATTTTTTTGGTCTAGTAATTCAAATTGTGCATGTAGCCACTTTGATCCTCGACGTTAAATTGACCAGTAAACCATCCCCCTTACTGAATTACTATATTTAAATATATACCCAAACATTATCAATTATAACGTTTTTCACAGAAATGCCGTTGACATACAATCTTTTGTCCCTAAATCAAAATGCAAGGCACGGTTTTGGAATGAACCCCTGAATGTTGATATGCACCACCAGCATTGACAGTGTCATCCGAACCATGTCGGGATTGAGGGACACTGATCGGCTGATGCAGGCTGAGGCAGTCGCTGGTTCCACTTACAGTTGTGTTAGTCTTACTAATCAGACTCTGATGGCAGACAGGCCAAAATCCTTGAGTCATGCCTCACATTCGTTCACACATTCAACCGCCAACGGCGGAGTCAGCCATACAAGGAGACAGCCAGCACGTCAGGAGCAGTTGGGTGCTTCACTGCTGCTTCACTTTCATCTGAACTGAAGTATCTCTATCTTTCTTTCTGCCCACCACACGCCTTAACTATCTTTCTCTCGGATGCAGTAGACCAGACTTGGAGAACAATGATGAGAAAATATTTTTTTTAATACTTTTTAAAACCTATTAAGATATGATTACTAGATTTCTAGTTAATACTTCTTACTGCATTAACTAATGTTGATAAATGGGTCATTATAGTCTCTCAAGGCAAATCTCTCTCGCTCTCAACCCCATAAACCCATAATCTCAGGATACAACGCTCTCTCACTTTATAATCAATCCTCCCTCTGCAGCAAGAGAGAGAGAGAGACACACACACACACGCACACGCACGCACACGCACGCACACACACGCACACAAACAAACACAAAAGCACACATACTCTCACTGACACATCCCTATTGTTGTCCCCAACCTTGGACGATGAGTTACATGTAGTGTGTCGCACAGCTTGTATCTGATCAATTCAGTAATGAATTGCTAATTCATCAGTAGGCGGCTATGAGGATGGGGTCAGGTCGGTCGGTCGGTCGGTCGGTCGGTCGGTCGGTCGGTCGGTCGGTCGGTCGGTCGGTCGGTCGGTTGGTCAGTCGGGCCACAGTGGGAATTGGTAAGAGGCCTCGTCCGGAGGCCTTGACATTTTCACATGCGCTTACGACGTGTACCAGAGGTATAAAGCACCATGGTATAATGGTATACTGCGGTACAATACCGTGGTCATGTTTCTCATGGCCACCACCCACTAACCCACACAAACCAGACGATGGATAGAGGGATTCAAGTAAGAAGTATGTGTGGGTACATATTTCATAACAAAAGACTGTGTATTGACACTTTAAATCATGACTACCCTCAATCTCCCAACACAAGCACAATGTTGTGTGCCAGTGTGATCTGCCCTTGTAGTCGTGCCTTAAATGTCCGTAAGGTGAGTAGCGTGGATGGAGGGGAAACAGGAGAGTACAGAAAGTAGAGTAGAGTACAGTGAGTAAGAGTGAAGTGATCTTTTTTCATATAGCCATATTGATGATAAGCTGAACTGATAATCAGTCTACCTGAGAGAATAGAGCAGGGTTTCTGTTTTTGAGATGTGGAAGTGAGGGGGGGGGGGGGGGGGGGGGGGTCGACTGAACAGCTGGACAGACAGCCAGACGGGGTGGAGGGGGTTTGGGGGAGGTCGACTGAACGGCTGGACAGACAGCCGGGGTGGAGGGGGGTCTGGGGGGGATGGGGGGGTTAGGTCGGTCCGGGGCCCTTATGATGGATGGTATCCGGCTAATAGTTTCACTGGCGTCACCATAGGCCCTAACAACCAGCTGGGACACACACAACAAGAGGACAAGAGGACAAGGAGGACAAGGAGGACAAGGAGGACAAGAGGACAAGGA
>JANIIK010000199.1:42500-44018 GCA_027704905.1 Muraenolepis orangiensis
TCCCCCCCCCACGCTTTGGCCGGCTAGCTCTGTTTCCACGTTCCAAGTCCCAGCTTAGTGTATATCCGACCCCCCCCCCCCCCCCCCAACAGTACTGTCGTGGTAATTAGCGACTTATCCGACGCTGCCTGAAATGGAGCCCTTCTCACAGTGTTCAGATTCCCCCCAGAACCTCCACAGTCTAGACGGACACCGCTGTGGCTGCTCCGCCCTGAGGAGAAGAATGAGAAAATAGAACTAAGACACAGGTGTCCCCCTCACACTCGCCCGCCCCTCACCACTTGATGATCGGAGACGGTCGTGTCGTAAGACGGACGTGGCAGGCTGGCATGGTGCTGTACTCTAAGGACATGTGATGCTTTGTTTTGCCCGTGCTAGAGACCAGTGTTTTTTGGTTATTTTAGCAAATAACAAAATGATGCAAAAGTTTGGCACAGTCACCTTTGACCCCCAAACCCCCCCCCCCCCCCCCCCAAACATCCCCCTCCTCCTGCCCTTCTCCCCTCCCCTCCCCTATGGGTATGCTTGATAATGAAGGCAATCCAATTGCCAATTGATGCATGGTTTTGACGCTGTGGGACGCCGTCCATGTTAAAAAAACGTTTTTAGTGTCCCAAGTGGCACTAGCAGCCAAAGATGTGAAACGTCCCTGTCTTTTAATCATTTTATTTTATTTATTTATTTTTTATTTATTTATTTATTTATTTATTTATTTATTTATTTATTTATTTATTTATTTATTATTTATTTATTTTTTTATTTATTATTTATTCATCAATTCACTTTACCTGGATTCAAATGTTGCAGCTTGATGATACGTTTTCCTTCTCTATTCTTCTCTATGTGCACTGCTGCAGCGATTAATCTCATGAGATAATGAAGCCTTGATTATAGTAACACACAAACACAACACACACACACACACACACACACCTACTAACACACACACACACCTACAAACACACACACAACACCACACACACACACGCTGTACACACACTCCATCGTTTATTTATTTAGCTTCTCCCGGTTGGGTGCCATTTCAGCTTCAGCTCCCAAAGGCGTCATATCGCAGGCAGGCCATCGACTGTTTACAGAAGGAGATGTTATGACGCAATAAATCACCGACATGAGTGTGTATAAATAGGTGAGCCCTGCTTATTGTTCATCTGTATTGGGAAAGAGCATTACAGCATTATCAGCTTGCTCCCTTGCTGATGCTTGGGTACTCTGTGACTGACTGAGGTGTTGTCCATCAGGGCACAGCTTTAAATCTCCGCCGCTTATGCCCAACTGCTGGCTCTCTAGTGGAAGAGAACTCAGAGGCTGGACACGTTCCATCAGCATCAGGAACTAACTTTATTGTCCTGATTCCCTGGAACACTCACGTCACACTAAAGTGCGCAAGATCATTTCCGTAGGGGTTTCGGCCCGCGCTACAGTCAATGTAAAGGACCTAATAAAGTTGCCTTATTTAAAGGTAATAACATAATTCATTGTATGTTTTAAGTTCAATAA
>JANIIK010000200.1:0-17500 GCA_027704905.1 Muraenolepis orangiensis
GAAAACAGTTCTGGTTTTGTGTCGAGGTGTATTTGAGCCATATTGATGTTGAGGAACAATGGTCTAGCATGCCCCCCACCCCCCCCCCCCTCAGCTGAAAGGATCCCTGTTCAAACCCCAATGTCCTCCACTGTCCACCCATTAAGATGCCCCTTAACCCCTACCTGCCTTCAAATGACACAAATCTGAATTCACCGGTGATAATGGCGTCTGCTAAATGACTGAATCATGAACAAGATAGGAAATGGAAACCCAAATCTTCACTTGCGCTGAGTGTCATAAATACACAAGGGCACTTTCAGTGGCTAATTATCATTAACGGTTTTTTTCCTCTGTTTCTTCTTTTACTTCTTCCCCAAGGTCTTACCCATCCCTAGACACATCATCATTAAGGGCCTTCTGTCTCCCCAGAGTCAGTTGGCCCCAACCATGACAAACAAACACACGCATGGAGGCTCCACAAACAGCTGATGGTTATATTATTAATCTCCCATCCGCAAAAAAAACATCCAAAAGGCAAAATGCCGCTGAAATGCTCACTATGTGAACAACTTGTTGATTTAGAAGGAAAGGATAGAAGAAAAAAACAAATGTTTCCTTTACAAGTGACTTTGAAGTGGGAAATGTATGTTATCAACCTTCGCCAGCTGTTTAAGCAAAGCCATTGCTCTGTGTGCGCATGGCAACAGTAAAGTTGCCCTAAAATTTGTTCGCCCCCATCATGCAAATTCCCACATTATTGAGATTTGGTGAGCGTTAAAGAAGTACTTTCCTTCCAAAGACAAGTGCATTTTTCATCCACAAAGATGGGGAAACTTTTAATTTTTTTGGTCTCGGGTTTTTGCTTAAGACGTTCTTGTTAGCTATTAACATTAAGAATTTACTCAAGGAGTGGAGGGATGCCATTTTAATGCCTAAAATACTAATGGACTCAATGGAGTTTAAACAATGAAGTGAGTGGGGGAAAATAGATCTATCTATCTTTCTCTAGCCATCCATCTATCTCTCTATATCTTCGTAAATGTATTACGAAACCACGTCTCAGTCAGATGATATCTTTATGTTGTAACCGTTATGTAATGATGATGTCACTGGGACGCACATATTCATTATAATCCGTTATTTTTTTGCATGAGGCGTTCTGAAATCACGCTACAGGCGCAGAATGCAATGACACATTACAGTCGGCGTAATCTACCAAAATTGTAATCCTCTTAATATAAAATAATAATATCAAATATCCTGATGTTTCCTCACATGCCCCGGGGCTTTCGGGGATTAATTTCAGCTGTACGACGATAACACCAGCAGCTGAATGAAGGCTGCTGAGGGGTGGCCACTTCTTACAATGTGTTTCCTCATTTTCTTTCTAGTTTTTTGGTTGCTTTTCACTGAATGCCTTCCAACAGTGCAACAAGTCGGTGTTGTGTATTGTGTATCCTCCATCCTTCCATGGTGGTTGTAAAAGTAGGGGAGGTGGTAGGAAGGTGGCTCACTAACTGTTCTGACAGTGTATTAGTGGGTCATTTGAGCAAACAATCCAAACTGAATATGAATCGATTGTGATCTGAGGGGTGAGAAGCATTGTTTCTATTCTATTCTATTCTGTTTCTACTCTATTAATGATGACAATCTGAAAACTTAGAATAACATATCCATGCACAGTGGCGAGTTCTACCGAACAAAACTAACGGAATTGAAAATGAGTGAGATTTCAGGGTTTCAAGATTTTTTCAGTACACAGTCCTAACTATAGCACATTTAGGCCACGCCCCCATTGGGGGGGGGGGGGAACAATAGATATATCTCCATTGACTTTGCATTGGGGGAAGATGCCTTCTTGTCATTTTTGACTTGCAAAATAATGAAACATGCCTAAAAGCTGCTTTGTGACAGGATGCTCAACCAAGCAAAGAAAGATAACCCAGAACTCAATTTTAACAAACTGCCGAACCAAAGTGAATTATTTACCTTGTTGGTTCATCCGCTTTTAGACATGTTTCCAGTTTTTATTAGAAAACGACCACCTTCTCACAATACAAAGTCAATGGAGAGTGATGAAATGTTTCCTCCCTCCTCCGCAAAACAAACACACAAATGTTGAATTGAGAACGATGAAATAGGCGCCGTCCAACTTATAGCACGAGAACAATAAAAAAAATGCTAATGCTCAAACCTAGTGCAGAAGTAAACTTCTTTGTTTGCGTCCGGCTTATAGTATGTCCACTATCTTCTCAGGAGACAAGCTTTGCTGTTATGTCATCCCCAATGTTGAAGAACCGGCAAGTGACGAAAACCTTGCTTCCCCCATCGTTGACCGCAGCCAGTTCCGAATTCTCCTCATTGCAGAAAAACTTCTCTCAGAGGTGGCAGATCCCACAGGCAAAGTCAGTGCCAACTGTAGCCTCTTGTAAAGATTTGGATAGCTGTCCTTTTTAACAGTCTTTGGAAGATGCTGAAGTGAAACAGGTGCCCCAGCAGAGGCTTTAACAAGGTCCATCTCTGCTCCAACAAGGAGAGGGGGGATTTTCAGCGGCTGTGAGTATTTTTTAAATGAGTTGGTTCAATTCCTTTTCTGTCACATCGAAACACTGCTGCACATGCTCGTGCCCAAGGTCTACGGACTCTCCTGTGAACCTTCTGTCCAGTTCCTTGATGAGGGTGTCCAGCACAGGTAGATACAGGTAGACACAGGTAGACACAGGTAGACACAGGTAGATACAGGTAGATACAGGTAGATACAGGTAGATACAGGTAGACACAGGTAGACACAGGTAGATACAGGTAGATACAGGTAGACACAGGTAGACACAGGTAGACACAGGTAGATACAGGTAGATACAGGTAGACACAGGTAGATACAGGTAGACACAGGTAGATACAGGTAGATACAGGTAGATACAGGTGATACAGGTAGACACAGGTAGACACAGGTAGACACAGGTAGATACAGGTAGATACAGGTAGATACAGGTAGACACAGGTAGATACAGGTAGATACAGGTAGATACAGGTAGATACAGGTAGATAAGGTAGACACAGGTAGATACAGGTAGATACAGGTAGATACAGGTAGACACAGGTAGACACAGGTAGATACAGGTAGATACAGGTAGATACAGGTAGATACAGGTAGACACAGGTAGATACAGGTAGATACAGGTAGACACAGGTAGATACAGGTAGATACAGGTAGACACAGGTAGATACAGGTAGATACAGGTAGATACAGGTAGATACAGGTAGATACAGGTAGATACAGGTAGATACAGGTAGATACAGGTAGATACAGGTAGACACAGGTAGATACAGGTCGATACAGGTAGATACATGCAGATACAGGTAGATACAGGTAGACACAGGTAGACACAGGTAGATACAGGTAGATACAGGTAGATACAGGTAGACACAGGTAGACACAGGTAGATACAGGTAGATACAGGTAGATACAGGTAGATACAGGTAGATACAGGTAGATACAGGTAGATACAGGTAGATACAGGTAGATAAAGGTAGACACAGGTAGATACAGGTAGATACAGGTAGATACAGGTCGATACAGGTAGATACAGGTAGATACAGGTGATGCTTAAATCCAACTGTCTCACTCTGTGACATGTGTGCGCCACTTCCATCAGTTTCTCTTTGGCCAAGTATCCTAATCAGGAAACTGTGGAGGGAGGTCGGGGGTGGTTTTGAAGCCCATTTTCTTTTGGGTGCCCGGGGACCAGGAGTCTGACACCCCACTTATACCTCCCCAGGTACTGGCACATTGTTGTCCCGGCAGAAGATCCCCCACACATTGCTCCACGTACGTATCGGCCTTTCTCTGAGATATGAAGTGCGCCTTCAAGTAGTCTGTAAGCGCCGCAGCTTCAGAGAGTGGTCAGTCGGAGGACTGTAGGGCCTTGTGCGTAACATGGATCACACTTGGCTTAGTATGGCTTAGAATACGAAGCACACAAGTAACGAATGACATTCTGGTCATGTGGTCATAAAGGCCACTGGCCTCAACAGACCACTGTAGTCTCCCTCGTTACTCATTTCTCTCAGGCACCCTGTAATTGCAGAGTAGTGAATTTTAACTGAATTCACAGATCACCACTTGTACGCCCAGCTTGTCTCACTTGGCTGTATTATTTCTGTTTCTTTCATATTCAGTGATTTCAGTGCATTTCAATAAATGGATGATGGTTTGACGGCTCTGCAAATGCAGAGTACAGTTTAGTACAGTTTAGTTTACAGCACAACACTCCACAAGCACCAGATTTAGTTTGTGTGCCAAGCAGTGTACACACACTGCGTATGGGTGGGTCTCTTTGATGCGCTGTTGCACACCAAAAACGTGACCAGACAAAACTGAGGCTCCATCGTAACTCTGGGCAACAATTGGGATATATTGGAGTCCACACATCTCCAGTCCTTTTTTGATTGCTTCCACAATTCCAGCCACGTTCCAAGATGCTGAGCAATCAATAAAACACAAAAAACGCTCCTTGATTTCAAGCTGCTCTGCATATCTCAGACAAACTGATAATTGTTCAGTTTTGGAAGACCTGGCCTCATGTGCAATTATAGAAAAAAGCCAGTATCCTGCACTTTCTCTACAATTTGAGCATGAACTAAGTTAGCGCATATGTCAATTACTTCGTTTTGGAAATCTGGGCTTGTAGCATTGAAATAATTGGACTGCATGCTTTTACACACAGACTCATACTTGGAGAAGAAGCCACAAACCTCAAGAAAACACCCACGCGATTCAGACTCGCTTCTCTCCAGGTGTCCATGAAAAGGCAATCCAAGTTTAGACAACAGCCTAACGATGTAAACTATTTTGCACAAATAAGATATGTTCTTCTCAACAGCATCTTTATGGCTTCCGGAAAGTTGAGCTGCAATTGATCCAGAAGATGCATTTTCTTTGAAGTGATCCCATTTATCCATGCAGTTCCGATGGGCCTGGGAGTTTGCATGTTAATCAAGCATTGACTGTTTTCCAGTCACTCAGGCCCTTTCTAAATGAATCATCCACGCCGATGTCAGTCTGGAAGTGTCGGCATGAAAAAACAGAAGACAGCATCTTTTCCTCCTGAGTATTCAAGCCAGGGATAGTTCTTGTAATAATAAGTAGAAAATTATCTTTTAGTTTTTTTTTTAAAGAGAGAGAGAGAGAGAGAGAGAGAGAGAGAGAGAGAGAGAGAGAGAGGGCGAGGGGAGCTCTTGCCAACCAAGGCCGAGCCCATCAAAGGCACCTCCTCTGTCAATGGGAGGTGCAACCACCTGTCCTCTACCGGCCTCCTTGTTTTTCGGAGTGTGTGTGGGTTGGCCCAGTCATTGACATTCCTATCTTTTGATTTGAATGTTTGTTATTACCGTCAGCAAACACACATTCATCATTGACTTTGTAGATATGCATTACGAATAAATTGTTCTGGCGTTTTGGAAATAGATGGCCTGAATTTCTAGTTAAGAAATGCAACCGGCAACCACAACTCCTGAACCATTTTAATATTTATATTCTTCCGGATTTCAATTTATTTTCTAGTCATGATGGACTTGTTTATGTGGATATCGACCACATTACTTCTCAAACAGCGTAAACTCTGACTGAGTTTAGTGTAATTGTAATGTACCGTTCTCCTCCAACGCTAGTGAATCATTCCAGTTTAGCCAGGCTGTGAGCTACCTTTGGATACTAAGCCTATGTATGTTATTGTTAACACACTTTTGAAACAAGAAACTTATGTATTTTTCTAATATCTAAAGAAGAGGAAGAAACCAGGAACTTTGATCTTTCTGAATGTTTAATTTCACCCCCTGGGAGAGCTGGCTAATACGATAACCGCTCTCATCCCAGTACCTGCTTAAATAATAAATGTTTAACATTCATACGATGCCCAGTGCTCTGCTTGGGAGAGTTTGAATTATTGATGACTTGGGCGCATTAATGTACCACTGGTACTGAGGAGTGTGTGTGGTTGGTGGCTGGTTTAAGCAGCCTCACCTGGCCTGAGTTAGACTGATTGGCTGGTGGGGCTGCACACCTGTGGGTCATTGTTAATCAAGGCCCCGAGGTTAAATCAGCCTCCACCACACACACTCGAGGAGAAGAGCTCTAGCATGTACCATCTGCTCTGTTCACTATTAATTAAACATTTGCAATGAATTTGCATCACCCTGTGTCCTTGTCTCCGGGAGAAGCCCTCAAGAAGCCACTTTAATGTCTGGTTGCAGCATCGTCTGCTACACTGGCGCCTGAACAGGGACCTCGCCGACCAGGATGAGGACACGGGGTGATGAGGAAATCGGTTTATTGTAAGACGTTGAGTCTTTATGAACAGAGCAGTACATGCTAGAGGTCTATTTTTTGACAGTGTGTGGTGGTTGCTGCTTTAACCTTTGGACCTTGATTAACAATGGCACACAAGGATACAGCCTCACCAGCCAATCCATCCAGTTCAGGCCAGGTGAGGCTGCTTAAACCAGCCACATCACATTTACAGTATGCACCTCGATGGCACTCTCTTTGGCTTGCTCCAGGACCCAGGTCCCAGCTCAATGTCCAATCCTAGAGCAAGATCCCCTCACTCCTCATTGGACTGCATGTGAATTCACTGTAAGTGTCACAGTTTGCACTCCTCCATCCTCGCTCCCACTACGCACTACCGGATAGCCACGCCCCCTCCTCGTATTCCGTATTCCGGTCTCCTCGTTTCCACTGCACTCGCCCGTATAGCCACTCCCCCTAATCATATTTCACATTCCTGTCTCCTCGCTCCCACTACTCACTACCGCATAGCCACACCCCCCTTGTTAATTCTCACCCGCAGCTGCAGCGCATCACAGTTAACGTCCCTATTTAAGTCTACCCCGCAGACTCACACGGGGCCAGATTGTTCCTGATGACACAGACTCTCCAGCATTTACCCGACTGATTCCCGTTGCCTAACCCTGCCTGCCCCGGACCTGCCCGCCTCGCCTGGTTTCCGATCCACCGCCTGTCCCTGACTACGCCTCTGCCTGTCCCTGCCTGGTTCGTCTACCCAGCCTGGTTCCTGATCACCTGCTTGTCCCCGACTACGTCTCTGCCTGCCTCCGTCTGTGTGATATTTCCAATAAATATCACTCTCTGTCCTTGGTATCCGTGTGCTGCATTTGGTTCCAAACTTAACCGGTGACAGTAAGTCACTTTGGATAACAGTGTCTGCTAAAAAACGAAATGGTAGTTCTGCACCAACACTGTTTATGACTGTCTGAAGTTCTAAGGTCTGATACTATTTGTGTGCAAGGCGTTGACTTTAATAGGGTCAATAGCTCATAAGAACTGGCATTTACATGTTTTCATTTGTCAATCAATCACGGCCACAAATCACCAAGTAGTTTATTATTGGATTTGACCGATCGGGGCGTTCCCATCTGATTGTCTATGCAATCAAGTTACCTAATGCTGAAATAAATCTCCATCTTATCTCTCTTACTTGGAAATTGGTTTTCACCCTGCACATTTATTTCTTGTTGGTTGGATGGGTTCTGGAGACAGCCAGGTGCAGGGGGTAGAGGGATAATTCTCTTCCCAGCACCTGGTGCTCTTGGCTGGGTAAGCACCTGCCTGCTTCTCCCTCCTCTGGAGAGGTCGCTCGGGTCAGCACGACCTGTTCTGGCCCCCGGAGACACACATGATACGCCTGAATCCACAAGGGCTATTGTGAAGTGAGGTAGAGAGAGAGAGAGAGAGAGAGAGAGAGAGAGAGGGAGATGGAGTGTGTGCAGGTTAGGGAGTGTGTCTAGGTTACTGCACCCCAACACACGCATACAGACATACTCATCCATGGGCATGCACACACGCACGCACACACACACACACACACTGACGCATCCTCTGTTTCCCCTTACTCTGTGAACATCTTGTATCCATGATACAATGATACATGTTTGACAACTGCTGCGTGCTTGATCACCAGCAAGCTCGCTCTCTCTCTCTCTCTCTCTCTCTCTCTCTCTCTCTCTCTCTCTCTCTCTCTCTCGCTCTCTCTCTCGCTCTCTCTCTAACAAGCCAATCAGGGACATGCTTCATCACATTAGCGATGATTGGGGTGTGTGCGTTTGTGTGTGTGTGTTTGTGTGTGTGTGGGATGCAGGGGAGATGAAAGGCGGTTTGGGGGGAGGTGGATTGATGGTGAATGGAGTGATGGTGAATGGAGTGGTTGTAGGGGAGTTAGGGCAGTTGTCTGGTAGGATTGTGTTGCTCAGCGTTAGTCCCAGCTCCTCCTCTTCCTCCTCTTCCTCCTCTTCTTCCTCCTCCTCCCCAGTAGTTTTAATGAGGTTATTTGCAGGGTAAGGGCTTTTGCCCAGGATACTTTTCCCTGTTGAAGAGCAGAGCAAGGATTTGTTATGTTCTTTACATACTTACAATGCTTACAATGCTTACAATACTTACAATGCTTTTTTATTTTCAATACAAAATGTGTATTTTCCAGTGCTACTAAATTGCATTCACAATCATTTTTTATTATTGTGAATAATAATAGTTCATTGTTTTTTCGATGAACTAGAATGAATTTCCAATATATATACGACACCATAGCATAGCACGGTGCGTGGACCATGAGAAATATCACAGCGCTACACACACGCACACACACGCACGCACGCACGCACACATGCACGCACACATGCACGCACACACACACGCACACACGCGCACGCGCACACGCACACAAGCACACACACACAAGCACACAAGCACACAAGCACACGCGCACGCACGCGCACGCACGCACGCACGCACACACACACGCACGCACACACACACACACACAAGAGCTCTTGGATTCACATGGCTTGATTGGATTGACGCTCCACGTGCACTTTGGTCCAGGGGCGTGCACGTGGTCAGAACAGCTTTCTATTGACGCTGGTCAGCACACATAGCGGTCTTAGGGGGGAGGGGGGATTCCCCCACAGGATGTCCTCCCTGTGTCCCCTGGGTGGATCACCAACAGGAGCCCAGGACTCTGTATATGAATATACCTAATTATACTTTTCCCCTCATCCTGCAGGCGCTGTAGGGTAAGATTTAAGAGCTATACTTTGAGTGTGATAAGTTAGAAATTGCAGTCACCTGTCTTCTATTAGTGAGGGAAATGCTCTGAGAGAATGGCTGGTTTCCAGTGGGCTGTGCCTGCCCCTGTGTGAGACCATTAGGATTTTAGAAGGCTCCCGGCTCATTGACGACCCGTCAGGGAGTCATCTCTCCTGATGGGTCCATCTTACCTGCCAGTCACAGGTGAAATGCAACACTTATCAATGAGGACGTATTTTTTTGGTCTAGTAATTCAAATTGTGCATGTAGCCACTTTGATCCTCGACGTTAAATTGACCAGTAAACCATCCCCCTTACTGAATTACTATATTTAAATATATACCCAAACATTATCAATTATAACGTTTTTCACAGAAATGCCGTTGACATACAATCTTTTGTCCCTAAATCAAAATGCAAGGCACGGTTTTGGAATGAACCCCTGAATGTTGATATGCACCACCAGCATTGACAGTGTCATCCGAACCATGTCGGGATTGAGGGACACTGATCGGCTGATGCAGGCTGAGGCAGTCGCTGGTTCCACTTACAGTTGTGTTAGTCTTACTAATCAGACTCTGATGGCAGACAGGCCAAAATCCTTGAGTCATGCCTCACATTCGTTCACACATTCAACCGCCAACGGCGGAGTCAGCCATACAAGGAGACAGCCAGCACGTCAGGAGCAGTTGGGTGCTTCACTGCTGCTTCACTTTCATCTGAACTGAAGTATCTCTATCTTTCTTTCTGCCCACCACACGCCTTAACTATCTTTCTCTCGGATGCAGTAGACCAGACTTGGAGAACAATGATGAGAAAATATTTTTTTTAATACTTTTTAAAACCTATTAAGATATGATTACTAGATTTCTAGTTAATACTTCTTACTGCATTAACTAATGTTGATAAATGGGTCATTATAGTCTCTCAAGGCAAATCTCTCTCGCTCTCAACCCCATAAACCCATAATCTCAGGATACAACGCTCTCTCACTTTATAATCAATCCTCCCTCTGCAGCAAGAGAGAGAGAGAGACACACACACACACACGCACACGCACGCACACGCACGCACACACACGCACACAAACAAACACAAAAGCACACATACTCTCACTGACACATCCCTATTGTTGTCCCCAACCTTGGACGATGAGTTACATGTAGTGTGTCGCACAGCTTGTATCTGATCAATTCAGTAATGAATTGCTAATTCATCAGTAGGCGGCTATGAGGATGGGGTCAGGTCGGTCGGTCGGTCGGTCGGTCGGTCGGTCGGTCGGTCGGTCGGTCGGTCGGTCGGTCGGTCGGTCGGTCGGTTGGTCAGTCGGGCCACAGTGGGAATTGGTAAGAGGCCTCGTCCGGAGGCCTTGACATTTTCACATGCGCTTACGACGTGTACCAGAGGTATAAAGCACCATGGTATAATGGTATACTGCGGTACAATACCGTGGTCATGTTTCTCATGGCCACCACCCACTAACCCACACAAACCAGACGATGGATAGAGGGATTCAAGTAAGAAGTATGTGTGGGTACATATTTCATAACAAAAGACTGTGTATTGACACTTTAAATCATGACTACCCTCAATCTCCCAACACAAGCACAATGTTGTGTGCCAGTGTGATCTGCCCTTGTAGTCGTGCCTTAAATGTCCGTAAGGTGAGTAGCGTGGATGGAGGGGAAACAGGAGAGTACAGAAGTAGAGTAGAGTACAGTGAGTAAGAGTGAAGTGATCTTTTTTCATATAGCCATATTGATGATAAGCTGAACTGATAATCAGTCTACCTGAGAGAATAGAGCAGGGTTTCTGTTTTTGAGATGTGGAAGTGAGGGGGGGGGGGGGGGGGGGGTCGACTGAACAGCTGGACAGACAGCCAGACGGGGTGGAGGGGGTTTGGGGGAGGTCGACTGAACGGCTGGACAGACAGCCGGGGTGGAGGGGGGTCTGGGGGGGATGGGGGGGTTAGGTCGGTCCGGGGCCCTTATGATGGATGGTATCCGGCTAATAGTTTCACTGGCGTCACCATAGGCCCTAACAACCAGCTGGGACACACACAACAAGAGGACAAGAGGACAAGGAGGACAAGGAGGACAAGGAGGACAAGGAGGACAAGAGGACAAGAGGACAAGGAGGACAAGGAGGACAAGGAGGATAAGGAGGACAAGGAGGACAAGAGGACAAGGAGGACAAGGAGGACAAGGAGGGTGGTGAGGTGAGGGCTGTTAGAGCGGTACTCAGGCCAGTCAGCTATTGCTGTTCCTGGCTCTGTGGGATCCTCCTCCCTCCACTCTAAAAGGTAATGCTACCTGCTGGTCAAAACACCATGGTGCCTGCATGTGGCCACCACATTGTAGTCTGTGTGTGTGTGTATGTGTATGTGTGTGTGTGGGGGGGGGGGGGGGGGTACATTCTGGAAGAGAAAAGGACAGCAGCTGTGGACTTGATCCCAGGTCGTCAGAAAACGCTGGAAGCCACGCACCGCTGATCCAATCACGGAGGTCTTTTGCGCGCCATTGAGCCAATCAGCTTGATCAATGCACACCATTGAGCCTATCCCCCCCCCCCCCTCTGTGGAGCCCGCTGGCTCCCCAGGGACCCGTATCTTCCAAATGTGCATAATAGAATTACGCTTTTTGGTTCTGTTTGGTTCTTCTGTTCGGGTGACTGTATTCACATTTGAATACAAGCTTTCCTGTGAGACAGAGATAGTTACATTTAGAAGACATTCAAACAAATGTTGTCTAGGATGTTACTTTTTTTTTCATTTCGGGATGGTGGGGGGGGGGGGGGGGGGGGGGGAAGGGGGTTTGGGGAGAGGAGGGGAGGGGGACATAGACACACACACACACACACACCAGAAAAATAGTTTGAAGTTGTGATGTCACAATCTGTAATGGCGCTGTCAAACCTTGACGATTTAGCCAGCGTATGCCAACGTATCAAAATTTCTCAAAAAATGCTGGCATACGTTGTAAAATCGATGTTTTTTTCAATGTTTTTGCCTTTACATAGCGTATTCATAACGAGTTGGACGTATACATCACGTATTTATAATTCTAATTGTATTAAATATGTGTATTAGTATATGTATTAGTAACTTGATAACTCATAGATAACTTATACCAACGAATGCTTAGCGTGTTGCCGAGCGTGTTACTGATGCGTAGCGGCGTATCGCCGACGGTCACTTGTCGTAGCCTATAAAAGGCTGCCGCTCGACGATTCAAATCATAACCGCGCTAGTCCTCACCGAGTCTTGAGGAGTACTGACAGGTTCCTCCTGTGAACCCTATTTTTATATACCAATTCCCCTAAACGCTGCCAATACGCCATTATACGGTAGCTGTAAGTTAAAAACACGTTCAGTAACTTCTGTGGTCGTCAAATACGTCAATATATCAATATATCAATATACCAATATGCGTTGGAGATAAGTTTAATATAAGTTACACATAGGTTCAAAGCACGCTACTCATAGGTTAGAAATTAATTTCGGGTACACTAGACATTATCTTGACATATTTCGACTTATGAGTAACTTACAAGTAACGTGTGTGAACGTGTGTCAACGATAACTTACCTACAACTTATGGCCCATGTATGCGGACGTATGAGCCATAGGCTGGCATACGACGACCTCGCCGTACTACGACGTATACCAGCGTGCTTCAGCGTGCTCTTAACTTATACAAAACTTACCCATAACTTATTCAACGTATGCCAGCGTTTTAGAGACATTTTGATACGTCGGCATACGCTGGCTACAAGATACATGATACAAGAGATACAAGATTTTTATTTGCCATTTGTAACAAGTACATAGGAACGCTTATTCCCCATTCCCTCGCGCAGTATAAACCTTAAAAACAACACCATAAAAATGAACATGATATATACAATAAAATGAACAAAAAAAAGAGCAGCAAAGTGACTTAAATGATATGTACATGTTTTGTTTGTTTTTTACAAAAATGTTTCAAAAACATTTAAAGTGCCAGTAGTGCAGCAGCATCATGAATACAGTCCAGTACAGTGCAGTAACTGTGATGAGTCCAGCAAGGTATGTAAGTGTAATGGTAATGACTGTTCTGAAAGTGAAAGTGAAAGTGGCAGCACTCCTAGCAGTTCAGTAGGTCACTACCTGTGGATAAAAACAATCCTTAAACCTGGTAGTCCTTGCTGTACGGATGCTGCGCAACCGGCGACCAGACGGTAGGGGGGAGAAGAGATGGAGCCCAGGGTGGTTGCAGTCCTTTGTGATGGAGATGGAGGAGAAGAGATGGAGCCCAGGGTGGTTGGGGTCCTTAGTGATGGAGATGGGGGAGAAGAGATGGAGCCCAGGGTGGTTGGGGTCCTTAGTGATGGAGATGGAGGAGAAGAGATGGAGCCCAGGGTGGTTGCAGTCCTTTATGATGGACATGGCCTTCTTCCGACATCTGGTCCTACAGATCTCCTCAATGCATGGAAGTGCACCCCCGATGATCTTCTCTGTCGTCCTCACGACCCTCTGGATGGCTTTCTTGTCCCGTTCAGTGGTGTTGCCATACCACACGGTGACGCCACCCGTCACTAGCCACCTCTGGCCTATACCGCTTTTTCTGAGGCACCGCAGAGCATAGAGGCGCTGGTGTGCCTTCTTCAGCATGACCTCCGTGTTGCGTGTCCACGCCAGGTCATCGGCTAAATCGTCAAGGTGTGACAGGGCCATAATGATGGATACAGGACGGATACTACAGTTAAACCCATTCGAATATCAGTCAAATACCCCCCGGCACCTGTTCTCTGCCTCAGCCTCTCAGCCTCCTCTCCTCTTCCTCTTTCCTGCTTGGTTATTGAAGAGAAGATGTGGACGGAAGAAGGAGCCCTTCCAGCCGCTCTGTGTGTGTCGACCCGTTGGTTTTGATCTGGAGCACACGGTGTATAACTGACACTGACGTGGACCAGTGGTTTGGTTTTGTGGCAATCGCTCTTGCGTGTTTGTGTGTCCATGTGTTTGTGTGTATGTGTGTGTTTGTTTGTATGTGTGTCCCTGTGTGTGGGTGTGTGGATACCCGGCAGCAGACCATCTGTTGCCTGCTTAGTGTTCCTGGCCTCGGCCCGCTGGACAGAATGCACCTGTTATTTTTTCCTCCCCTCTGTTTTCAAATTTCATCGAACAAATACCAAAGCCTGTGTCTGTGCCGCTCGGCATGTGTGTGTGTGTTCCTGAGGACCTGTCCGGGTGGGCATGAACACATCGACCATGTTGTCGTACACACACATGCAGGCAGCAAGAACCTGCATCCTCATTATTTTCACGGCTAGCTTTGGCTCTGGGGTTATTCTCATATCAAGCTTTGCATGCAAGTCATGCATTCTGGGCCTCAGCAGTGTGTTTGTTCATACCTGGCGGGCCCCTAGGAACTCTCTCTCTCTCTCTCTCTCTCTCTCTCTCTCTCTCTCTCTCTCTCTCTCTCTCTCTCTCTCTCTCTCTCTCTCTCTCTCTCTCTCTCTCTCTCTCTCTCTCTCTCTCTCTCTCTCTCTCTCTCTCTCTCTCTCAGTCGGCATCAGACTCTCTTCTCTGTTGGCTGAGCGTTTCAAGGGCAGATGGCCATGCGAGGGCTTTAGAGCGATGAATCGGGACTTGGCGTTGTGGGGGACCACGGAGGGGGGGGGGGGCACACACACCACACCACCACACACACACCACACCACACACACCACACCACACACACACCACACACCACACACACACACACACCACACACACCACACACACACACCACACACCACACACACACACACACACACCACACACACACACACACACACACACACACACACACACACACCCCACCCAGCCCAGCATCGCTGACAGCAGGACGGGGAGGAGGCGTTACAGTTGTCCCTCGTCTTATTTCTGCTTCTCTCTCTTCTCTCTCTTCTTGGATGTTTTTCTTTGGGGGCGGGACGCATGTCTCCAGACGTGTGTCTCACAGCCTCTGGTCCTCCCATTGGTCCAGTCCCCCCAGTGCTCTTTGATGTTCTATCTTTTTGGTGTTCATGCTTACCTTAACCTTAATCGCCACGGAAACAAATGAGACGTACTGGGTTTGAACCGCCTGTGGGAAGAACCAACATGGAGGAGTTTTCGAGCTGTTTCGCTGTTACCTTTCTGTTTTTAGAGCAAGAGGAATTACTCACCCCCCCCCTTTCCTTTTACAGATAAGAGACTCCATTAAACTGTAGTTAAACAGGGAACTTTGTTGAGCTTCAGAGAAGTGACTTCCTTCATACGCTATTATATTATAGTATGTAATATATGTATAGTATATATATATATAGTATTCTATCTCGCCGACACCTTTTTAAAGTCGTATCACTTTTAATCGTGTCTTCCCAACGCCGTGAATGCTAATCTCTCAACAATTCTCCTTCGCTGTGTCTCTTTGGGGAATGTGTGTTTTTTTTTTTATATTTTCATCCCGTGCTTCAGGTCAAATGTCATCTTCTTGCTTGGTGTGTGTGTGTGTGTGTGTGTGTGTGTGTGTGTGTGGTGACTTATCCAGATCTCGTATCACAGGGACACTCGGTCTATGGCAAATGCCAACCGCTAAGAGGCTTGGCGTCTTAGAGCGCTAAGGAGCCTCCCTTCCCCCTGCTAAAAAACAGGAATTGAAAGAAGCTTTGGATCAAAAGTGGCAGCCGAAGGTCTGGGTTGCACTGTCCTGCACCATCCTCCCCAGTGAAGAATTATGTTGTCCATCTGCTTTTGAATCATAAATGCTAATGATTTCATTTTCCCTGCACTGTATTATTATTTTTTATCCCTGCTGCTCTGCGCCTTTGATTTAGAGTTTTGATTTCCCCCCTTGTCTCACCAGGGATAAGATAAGATACCAAAAAGGAAACAAAACAATGATAAGAAGAAGAAAAGAGAGAGAATAGACAGCAGAATGGGGATAAAAATGTATTTCTTAAAAGCCAGGGAAATATCATTTGTTTGCCATGTTTCGAGTCGAATTTGCGACTTTCTTTTTTGGGTTAACAAGTTAGGAAGCAGACTGGGATTCAAGATATCTTTTCTTTAATAACCCCCCCCCTCCCCCCCCCCCGCTTGGCCGTGCTAGCTCTGTTTCCACGTTCCAAGTCCCAGCTTAGTGTATAATCCGACCCCCCCCCCCCCCCCCAACAGTACTGTCGTGGTAATTAGCGACTTATCCGACGCTGCCTGAAACGGAGCCCTTCTCACAGTGGTTCAGATTCACCCCCAGAACCTCCACAGTCTAGACGGGACACCGCTGTGGCTGCTCCGCCCTGAAGGAGAAGAATGAGAAAATAAGAACTAAGACACAGGTGCCCCCTCACACTCCGCCCCCTCACACTTGATGGATCGGAGACGGTCGGGTCGTAAGACGGACGTGGCAGGCTGGCAGGTGGGCTGTACTCTAAGGACATGTGATGCTTGTTTTGCCGTGGCTAGAGACCAGTGTTCTTGGTTATTTTAGCAAATAACAAAATGATGCAAAAGTTTGGCACAAGTCACCTTGACCCCCAAACCCCCCCCCCCCCCCAAACATCCCCTCCTCCTGCCCCTCCCCTCCCCCCTTCCCCCTCCCCCTATGGGTATGCTTGATAATGAAGGCAATCCAATTGCCAATTGATGCATGGTTTTGACGCTGTGGGACGCCGTCATGTTAAAAAAACGTTTTTAGTGTCCCAAGTGCACTAGCAGCCAAAGATGTGAAAGTCCCTGGTCTTTTTATCATTTTTATTTATTTATTTATTTATTTATTATTTTATTTATTATTTATTCTTCAATTCACTTTACATGGATTCAAATGTTGCAGCTTGATGATACGGTTTTCCTTCTCTATTCTTCTCTATGTGCACTGCTGCAGCGATTCATCTCATGAGATAATGAAGCCTTGATTATAGTAGACACACAAACACACACACACACACACACACACCTACAAACACACACACACACACCTACAAACACACACACACACACACACACACACACACACGGTACACACACTCCATCGTTTATTTATTTAGCTTCTCCCGGTTGGGTGCATTTCAGCTTCAGCTCCCAAAGGCGGTCATATCGCAGGCAGGCCATCGACTGTTATCAGAAGGAGATGTTATGACGGAAATAAATCACCGACATGAGTGTGTATAAATAGGTGAGCCCTGCTTGTTGTTCATCTGTATTGGGATAGAGCATGACAGCATTATCAGCTTGCTCCCTTGCTGATGCTTGGGTACTCTGTGACTGACTGAAGGTGTTGTCCATCAGGGCACAGCTTTAAATCTCCGCCGCTTATGCCCAACTGCTGGGCTCTCTAGTGGAAGAGAGACTCCAGAGGCTGGACACCTTCCATCAGCATCAGGAACTCACTTTATTGTCTTGATTCCCTGGAACAC
>JANIIK010000200.1:25000-30003 GCA_027704905.1 Muraenolepis orangiensis
CGTTTGCAAAGCTTTGAGGAAAGAAAAGATGAAATGCTTAATTATAAATAATTCAAATGAGCTCACTTAGTACGGTAGCGGCAATGATGGACAGGTGCATAATCACAGCGTTTGGACAGGAAATCACAGCTCAATGGGTGCCTGTGCAACGTCCTTATGACCAGCAGGCCTGTTGGAAGCCATCAAGCCATCTTCTGGGAAGTGGAATGCAGTGCTGCTAACTGCTCATCACGTTCCCATTGAGTGCAATAGAACAATCACCATGGGAACGATCTGTGCAGTAAAGCAGCCATCCTGGATGCTTTCGCTAAATCTATTGAGCCTCAATCATTTCTGCGCAGTTTCAGGGGGAAGTTAGCTCATGCTATCACCCAAGCCATTAGCATTCCAGACTTTTTACTACATTGCTACTCGCTGAAGCTAGTATGGGCTATGGCTTAAGCCTATTAGCCCCACCAGGCATTCTGCACTACTCACTGAAACTAGTTTGTGTTACTGCTAAACATATTAGCCCTAAAGACTTTCTGCGCAGCTCAGGGAAGCCTATGAGAAACTCGCACACTCTGGATGTTGCCTTTGTGAGAGAGAGAGAGAGAGAGAGAGAGAGAGAGAGAGAGAGAGAGAGAGAGAGAGAGAGAGAGAGAGAGAGAGAGAGAGAGAGAGAGAGAGAGAGAGAGAGAGCAGAGCAGATGGTCAGTATGTTCCTTGATTACTAAGGGCCCCTAATCAGTCTGACTGGGGCCAGATGAGGCTGCTTCAACCAGACTCTAATGAGTCTGACTGGGGCCAGGTGAGGTTGCTTCAATCAGATTCTAATCAGTGTGACTGGGGCCAGGTGAGGCTGCTTCAACCAGACTCTAATCAGTCTGACTTGGGCCAGGTGAGGCTGCTTCAACCAGATTCTAATCAGTCTGACCAGGGCCAGGTGAGGCTGCTTCTACCAGATTCTAAACAGTTTTACTGGGGTCAGGCGAGGCTGCTTCAACCAGATTTATCAGTTTACTGGGGCAGCAGCTGTTCAACCAGATTAATCAGTTGACTGGGCCAGACAAAGCTGTTTCAACCAGACTCTAATCAGTCTGACTTAGGGCCAGACGAGGCTGCTTCAACCAGACTCTAATCAGTCTGACTTAGGGCCAGACGAGGCTGCTTCAACCAGCCACCAACCACACACACCTAGACGCAGTTCTATATTTTTATTTACAGGAAGGTGATTGTGAGCAATTGACATGTTGTCTTTCTGATTGGCTGGCCTTCCCTTGGGGGCGTGGTCCACCCTTGTGTGTTTCGGTGCTATCCCTGAGGTTGGATGTGCGTCTGGTCAGCATGTGGTCGTCCTTCGTTCCTATGGTTACGTGTAATAGTTAATGAATCTAGCAGAGATTAACAGAATATTCCAATGGATGAAGTAGATCAGCCTTTGTGGTCCGGGTAATATCCTTCGGGAGCCAACAAGCCCCATTAGGTTCAGCGGTTTGGAAGCAAACTATGTCTCCCAGAGGTTCATTAAAGAAGCTAGCGGTAACATGCGCTACAGGTTGCTACGTACCGTTGGGTTAATAAACACTCGTGGTCTCAGTAAATATAATTAATAAGCAGGGCTTCTTTTTTTTTACCTACTTGAGTTTCTATTTAAAACGCCACATCAACCTCACATGGCGTCTTGTCTCCAACCAAACATATGTCAATAGGACCGCACATGTTTTTAACGGACCACATCTGACCTCTGTAATTGTACGTATGTGAGGTGGTGGTTGTGGTGGTGGTGGTGGTGGTGGTAGTGGATATGGAGGTGGCGGTGGTGGATGTGGAGGTGGTGGTGCTGGTGATGGTGGTGGTGGTGGTGGAGGTGGATATGGTGGAGGTTATGGAGGTGGTGGTTGTGGTGGTGGTGGTGGTGGTGGATATGGTGGAGGTTATGGAGGTGGTGGTTTTGGTGGTAGTGGTGGTACTGGTGGTGGTGGATATGGAGGTGGTGGTGGTGGATATGGAGGTGGTGGTGGTGGTGGTGGTGATGGTGTTGGTGGTGATGATGGTGGTAGTGGTGGTGGTGGTACTGGTGGTGGTGGAAATGCAGGTGGTGGTGATGGTGGTGGGGGTGGTGGTACTGGTGGTGGTGGATATAGAGATGGTGGTGGTGGTGGTGGTGGATATGGAGGTGGTGGTGATGATGGTGGTGGTGGTGGTGGTGGCCAGGTGTAGGTTAGCTGGCTTCCAGTAGGGGACAGGGATGCTGTCCGGTGCCAAAGGAGCGATCATCGTCAGGGAGGAGAGAGGAGAACAGGAGAATACAACTTCTCGGGCAACTCCTGTTATATATCCTCTCTCCTCTCCTCCTCTCTCATCTCCTTCCCTAATTTCTCCTCCTGTCTCATCTTCTTCTCTCATACCTCCTCCTCTAGACTCCTCTCCTGCTCTTGACACAATCTCTCTCGTCTCATTCTCTCATATCTCCTCCTCCCTCATCTCCTTCTCTCATATCTCCTCCTCTGGACTCACAAAGCAATAACACATAGCAATACTACATGCTAGAACATGGATATTCTGTAAGTAAAGAATAAATTATATTGCAGTTTTTCCACCTCTACCGTCAGATTCCCCCACAAAGAGAGAGAGGGTAAATGTATTCCCCTCTTTGAATCCATATTAACGTGTTGATTATAAATGTGGAAACACATTGTTTAAAGGGACACACACACCCTCCTCATGTGGCCAGATGAGGTCTGAATACCAGCGTCTGAACAGGAAGTGGAAGGTGGGGGCTCTCTGTAATGATAACAAGGCCACACCTGTAGACAGAGATATGCTAATAAGCGCTTCAAGCACCAGCACCATCACTTCCTTGTTCCGTCGCTGCCTGGCTCGTGCTCCTGCGGAAGAGAGAGAGGGGAGAGAGACAGGGGGAGGGGGAAAGAGGGGGTAGAGAGAAGGGGAGAGAGGTGATTAGAGAGATAGGGAGAAAAAGAGGGTGAGAGAGAGAGAGAGAGAGGGGGAGAGTGGGAGAGAGACAGGGGGAGGGGGAAAGAGGGGGTAGAGAGAAGGGGAGAGAGGGGATGGAAGATAGAGAGAGGGGATAGAGAGATTGGGGGAGAGGTGATTAGAGAGATAGGGAGAGGAAGAGGGTGAGAGAGAGAGAGAGAGAGAGAGAGAGGGGGGGAGAGAGGGAGAGATAGCGAGAGAGAGAGAGAGAGAGAGTGAGAAAGATAGAATGAGAGAAAGAGGATGAGAGAGTGAGAGAGAGGAGGGGAGAGGTGATGAGAGAGAGAGAGAGAGAGAGAGAGAGAGAGAGAGAGAGAGAGAGAGAGAGAGAGAGAGAGAGAGAGAGAGAGAGAGAGAGAGAGAGAGAGAGAGAGAGAGAGAGAGCACACACCACAGGGGATTGCTGGGTAGGTATGTTTGGGGGGGAGGTGGGGGGCAATCGATTGGGGGGGCAATCGATTGGCCCAAACTGGCCAATCGATGTTAGTTATTACGACCTCATTCTCTGTTTCTAGTGGCCTATGTGGCCTATGTTGTTTATAGTAGTCTATTCAGTATTGGGTCAAAGGTGTGTGTGTGTGTGTGTGTGTGTGTGTGTGTGTGTGTGTGTGTGTGTGTGTGTGTGTGTGTGTGTGTGTGTGTGTGTGTGTGTGTGTGTGTGTGTGTGTGTGTGTGTGTTTGTGTGTGTGTATGAATAAATTAACAATGACTACCTTGTTCTCCGTCGGGCTAGACACCGCAAGCTATGCTTCCATCCCCCGAGGCCATACAATATTTAAACATTTAGAAGCTCCCATCGGGAATGAATGGATGATTTAATGAATGATTTAATGAGTGATTTAATGAATCACTTAATGAATGATTTAATGGATGATTTAATGGATTGTGTGCCGTAGCCGCGGTCGCCGCTTGTTTACCGAAACAAGACTAACGCCATGGGCTCAATAATTATAAAGGTCCACAGTACTGATGCACCACCACCACCCACCACCCACCGCCCACGAGAGAGTCACCCTCAGGTCACCCTCAGGTCACCCTCAGGTCACCCTCAGGTCACCCTCAGGTCACCCTCAGCTCACCCTCAGGTCACCCTCAGGTCACCCTCAGGTCACCCTCAGGTCACCCTCAGCTCACCCTCAGGTCACCCTCAGCTCACCCTCAGGTCACCCTCAGCTCACCCTCAGGTCATGTGTGTGTGTGTGTGTGTGTGAGCATAGGGCTGGCCGTATCTTATCTGCGTCCTTCTGGTGTAGAAAAAGACAAACAAGAGAATGAATGAGTCTAAAAAAGATCAGAAGACCAAACAAGCTCCTCCTGAATTCATCTGGAGATGAGGAATAATTCCCCCGATGGTTTCACCGACTGAACCGCGGAACATGTGACGCTACTGCTGCTGCTGCTGTCAGGGAAAATGCCATCAAACTGGCGTGGCGTTAACATGACACTAAAGAGACTTAACCAACACACACACACACACCAACACCCACCACTGAGTTGCCAGTCAGTCATGCCGCAGCTAAACAAGCGCTCTCTCTCTCACGGCCCCCCTGCTGTGAATGTGATCGTCTTTCACGGGCAAGGAGAAAAAAAAGAAAGCTATCATTTTCGTTCTCTCTCTCCATCCCTCCTCTCTTTCTCTCTCTTGTGTGGCTTTTGTCTAGTCTCTCGCTCGCTCTCTCCTTCTCTCTCTCCTTCTCTCTCTCACGCACTCTGTCTCATTCTCGCTCTCTCTCTCTCTCTCTCTCTCTCTCTCTCTCTCTCTCTCTCTCTCTCTCTCTCTCTCTCTCTCTCTCTCTCTAAACATGTATCCTCGCAGAATGAGAATCAGAGAAGGCCTTCATCGGCCAAGTACAACGGAATCGTCAAAATTATAAATAACAATCCTCATGACACTTTTACAAACAATATATACTATGGTATATACCATATACCATAGTATATATATATATAAAATATATACTATGTCAAAAGAAAACTAAACTCAATGAAATTAACAGATTTTAAAATTGCCATAAAAAGTGCAA
>JANIIK010000201.1:0-7500 GCA_027704905.1 Muraenolepis orangiensis
ACATGCGCTTACGACGTGTACCAGAGGTATAAAGCACCATGGTATAATGGTATACTGCGGTACAATACCGTGGTCATGTTTCTCATGGCCACCACCCAACTAACCCACACAAACCAGACGATGGATATAGGGGATTCAAGTAAGAAGTATGTGTGGGTACATATTTCAAACAAAAGACTGTGTATTGACACTTTAATCATGACTACCCTCAATCTCCCAACACAAGCACAATGTTGTGTGCCAGTGGTGATCTGCCCTTCGTAGTCGTGCCTTAAATGTCCGTAAGGTGAGTAGCGTGGATGGAGGGGAAACAGGAGAGTACAGAAAGTAGATAGTACAGTGAGTAAGAGTGAAGTGATTCTTTTTTCATATAGCCATATTGATGATAAGCTGAACTATAATCAGTCTACCTGAGAGAATAGAGCAGGGTTTCTGTTTTTGAGATGTGGAAGTGAGGGGGGGGGGGGGGGGGGGGGGGGGGTCGACTGAACAGCTGGACAGACAGCCAGACGGGGTGGAGGGGGTTTGGGGGAGGTCGACTGAACGGCTGGACAGACAGCCCGGGGTGGAGGGGGGTACCTGGGGGGATTGGGGGGGTGGTAGGTCGGCGGTCCGGGGGGGCCCTTATGGGGTGGATGATGGATGGTATCAATCCGGCTAATAGTTTTTCACTGGGCGTCACCATAGGCCCTAACAACCAGCTGGGACACACACAACAAGAGGACAAGAGGACAAGGAGGACAAGGAGGACAAGGAGGACAAGGAGGACAGAGGACAGAGGACAAGGAGAGGACAAGGAGGATAAGGAGGACAAGGAGGACAAGAGGACAAGGAGGACAGGAGGACCAAGGAGGGTGGTGAGGTGAGGGCTGTTAGAGCGGTACTCAGGCCAGTCAGCTATTGCTGTTCCTGGCTCTGTGGATCCTCCTCCCTCCACTCTAAAAGGTAAGTGCTACCTGCTGGTCAAAACACCATGGTGCCTGCATGTGGCCACCACATTGTAGTCTGTGTGTGTGTGTATGTGTATGTGTGTGTGTGGGGGGGGGGGGGGGGGTACATTCTGGAAGAGAAAAGAGACAGCAGCTGTGGACTTGATCCAGGTCGTCAGAAAACGCTGGAAGCCACGCACCGCTGATCCAATTCACGGAGGTCTTTTTGCGCGCCATTTGAGCCAATCAGCTTTGATCAATGCACACCATTGAGCCTATCCCCCCCCCCCCCTCTGTGGAGCCCGCTGGCTCCCCAGGGACCCGTATCTTCCAAATGTGCATATAGAATTACGCTTTTTGTTTCTGTTTGGGTTCGCTGTGTCGGTGTGGACTGTATTTCACATTTGAATACAAGCTTTCCTGTGAGGACAGAGATCAGTTACATTTAGAAACATTCAAACAAATGGTGTCTAGGATGTTACACTTTTTTTTCATTTAGGGATGGTGGGGGGGGGGGGGGGGGGGGGGGAAGGGGGTTGGGGGAGAGGAGGGGAGGGGGACATAGACACACACACACACACACCACCACACACCAGAAAAAAATAGTTTTGAAGTTTGTGGATGTCACAATCTGTAATGGCGCTGTCAAACCTTGACGATTTAGCCAGGTATGCCAACGTATCAAAATTTCTCAAAAAATGCTGGCATACGTTGTAAAAATCGTGTTTTTTTTTTCAATGTTTTTGCCTTTACATAGCGTATTCATAACGAGTTGGACGATAACATCACGTATTTATAATTCTAATTGTATTAAATATGTGTATTAGTATATGTATTAGTAAACTGATAACTCATAGATAACTTATACCAACGAATGCTTAGCGTGTTGCCGAGCGTGTTACTGATACGTAGCGGCGTATCGCCGACGGTCACTGTCGTAGCCTATAAAATGGCTGCCGCTCGACGATTCAAATCATAACCGCGCTAGTCCTCACGAGTCTTGAGGAGTACTGGACAGGTTCTCCTGTGAACCCTATTTTTATATACCAATTCCCCTAAACGCTGCCAATACGCCATTATACGGTAGCTGTAGTTAAAACACGTTCAGTAAACTTCTGTTGGTCGTCAAATACGTCAATATATCAATATATCAATATACCAATATGCGTTGGAGATAAGTTTAATATAAGTTACACATAGGTTCAAAGCACGCTACTCATAGGTTAGAAATTAATTTCGGGTACACTAGACATTATCTGACATATTTCGACTTATGAGTAACTTACAAGTAACGTGTGTGAACGTGTGTCAACGAGAACTTACCTACAACGTATGGCCCATGTATGCGGACGTATGAGCCATAGGCTGGCATACGACGACCTCGCCGTACTACGACGTTATACCAGCGTGCTTCAGCGTGCTATTAACTTATACAAAAACTTACCCATAACTTATTCAACGTATGCCCAGCGTTTTAGAGACATTTGATACGTCGGCATACGCTGGCTACAAGATACAGATGATTTTTATTTGCCATTTTGTAACAAGTACATAGGAAACGCTTATTCCCATTCCCTCGCGCAGTATAAACCTTAAAAAACAACACCATAAAAATGAACATGATATATACAATAAAATGAACAAAAAAAGAGCAGCAAAGTGACTTAATGATATGTACATGTTTTGTTTGTTTTTACAAAAATGTTCAAAAACATTTAAAGTGCCAGTAGTGCAGCAGCATCATGAATACAGTCCAGTACAGTGCAGTAACTGTGAGAGTCCAGCAAGGTATGTAAGTGTAATGGTAATGACTGTTCTGAAAGTGAAAGTGAAAGTGGCAGCACTCCTAGCAGTTCAGTAGGTCACTACCTGTGGATAAAAAACAATCCTAAACCTGGTAGTCCTTGCTGTAGGATGCTGCGCAACCGGCGACCAGACGGTAGGGGGAGAAGAGATGGAGCCCAGGGTGGTTGCAGTCCTTTGTGATGGAGATGGAGGAGAAGAGATGGAGCCCAGGGTGGTTGGGGCCTTAGTGATGGAGATGGGGGAGAAGAGATGGAGCAGGGTGGTTGGGGTCCTTAGTGATGGAGATGGAGGAGAAGAGATGGAGCCCAGGGTGGTTGCAGTCCTTATGATGGACATGGCCTTCTTCCGACATCTGGTCCTACAGATCTCCTCAATGCATGGAAGTGCACCCCCGATGATCTTCTCTGTCGTCCTCACGACCTCTGGATGGCTTTCTTGTCCCGTTCAGTGGTGTTGCCATACCACACGGTGACGCCACCCGTCACTAGCCACCTCTGGCCTATACCGCTTTTTCTGAGGCACCGCAGAGCATAGAGGCGCTGGTGTGCCTTCTTCAGCATGAACCCTCCGTGTTGCGTGTCCACGCCAGGTCATCGGCTAAATCGTCAAGGTGTGACAGGGCCATAATGATGGATACAGGACGGATACTACAGTTAAACCCATTCGAATATCAGTCAAATACCCCCCGGCACCTGTTCTCTGCCTCAGCCTCTCAGCCTCCTCTCCTCTTCCTCTTTCCTGCTTGGTTATTGAAGAGAAGATGTGGACGAAGAAGGAGCCCTTCCAGCCGCTCTGTGTGTGTCGACCGGTTGGTTTGATCTGGAGCACACGGTGTATAACTGACACTGACGTGGACCAGTGGTTTAGTTTTGTGGCAATCGCTCTTGCGTGTTTGTGTGTCCATGTGTTTGTGTGTATGTGTGTGTTTGTTTGTATGTGTGTCCCTGTGTGTGGGTGTGTGGATACCGGCAGCAGACCATCTGTTGCTGCTTAGTGTTCCTGGCCTCGGCCCGCTGGACAGAATGCACCTGTTATTTTTTCCTCCCTCTGTTTTTCAAATTTCATCGAACAAATACCAAAGCCTGTGTCTGTGCCGCTCGGCATGTGTGTGTGTGTTCCTGAGGACCTGTCCGGGTGGGCATGAACACATCGACCATGTTGTCGTACACACACATGCAGGCAGCAAGAACCTGCATCCTCATTATTTTCACGGCTGGCTTTGGCTCTGGGGTTATTCTCATATCAAGCTTTGCATGCAAGTCATGCATTCTGGCCTCAGCAGTGTGTTTGTTCATACCTGGCGGGCCCTAGGAAACTCTCTCTCCTCTCTCTCTCCTCTCTCTCTCCTCTCTCTCTCTCTCTCTCTCGCTCTCTCTCCTCTCTCTCTCTCTCTTCTCTCCTCTCTCTCTCTCTCTCTCTCTCTCTCTCTCTCTCTCTCTCTCAGTCGGCATCAGACTCTCTTCTCTGTTGGCTGAGCGTTTCAAGGGCAGATGGCCATGCGAGGGCTTTAGAGCGATGAATCGGGACTGGCGTTGTGGGGGACCACGGAGGGGGGGGGGGGCACACACACCACACCACCACACACACACAACACACCACACACACGCACACACACACACACACACACACACACACACACACACACACACACACACACACACACACACACACCACACCACACACACACAACACCACACCCACACACACACCCCAGCCCAGCATCGCTGACAGCAGGACGGGGAGGAGGCGTTACAGTTGTCCCTCGTCTAATTTCCTGCTTCTCTCTCTTCTCTCTCTTCTTGGATGTTTTTCTTTGGGGGCGGGACGCATGTCTCCAGACGTGTGTCTCACAGCCTCTGGTCCTCCCATTGGTCCAGTCCCCCCAGTGCTCTTTGATGTTCTATCTTTTTGGTGTTCATGCTTACCTTAACCTTAATCGCCACGGAAACAATGAGACGTACTGGGTTTGAACCGCCTGTGGGAAGAACCAACATGGAGGAGTTTCGAGCTGTTTCGCTGTTACCTTTCTGTTTTTAGAGCAAGAGGAATTACTCACCCCCCCCTTTCCTTTTACAGATAAGAGACTCCATTAAACTGTAGTTAAACAGGGAACTTTGTTGAGCTTCAGAGAAGTGACTTCCTTCATACGCTATTATATTATAGTATGTAATATATGTATAGTATATATATATATAGTATTCTATCTCGCCGACACCTTTTTAAAGTCGTATCACTTTTAATCGTGTCTTCCCAACGCCGTGAATGCTAATCTCTCAACAATTCTCCTTCGCTGTGTCTCTTTGGGGAATGTGTGTTTTTTTTAAAAATATTTTTCATCCCGTGCTTCAGGTCAAATGTCATCTTCTTGCTTGGTGTGTGTGTGTGTGTGGTGTGTGTGTGTGTGTGTGGTGACTTATCCAGATCTCATATCACAGGGACACTCGGTCTATGGCAAAACGCAACCGCTAAGAGGCTTGGCGTCTTAGAGCGCTAGGAGCCTCCCTTCCCCCTGCCTAAAAAACAGGAATTGAAAGAAGCTTTGGATCAAAAGTGCCAGCGGAAGGTCTGGGTTGCACTGTCCTGCACCATCCTCCCCGGTGAAGAATTATGTTGTCCATCTGCTTTTGAATCATAAATGCTAATGATTTCATTTTCCCTGCACTGTATTATTATTTTTATCCCTGCTGCTCTGCGCCTTTGATTTAGAGTTTTGATTTCCCCCTTGTCTCACCAGGGATAAGATAAGATACCAAAAAGGAAACAAAACAATGATAAGAAGAAGAAAAGAGAGAGAATAGACAGCAGAATGGGGATAAAAATGTATTTCTTAAAAGCAGGGAAATATCATTTGTTTGCCATGTTTCGAGTCGAATTTGCGACTTTCTTTTTTGGGTTAACAAGTTAGGAAGCAGACTGGGATTCAAGATATCTTTTCTTTAATAACCCCCCCCCTCTCCCCCCCCCACGCTTGGGCCGTGCTAGCTCTGTTTCCACGTTCCAAGTCCCAGCTTAGTGTATAATCCGACCCCCCCCCCCCCCCAACAGTCCTGTCGTGGTAATTAGCGACTTATCCGACGCTGCCTGAAACGGAGCCCTTCTCACAGTGGTTCAGATTCACCCCCAGAACCTCCACAGTCTAGACGGGACACCGCTGTGGCTGCTCCGCCCTGAAGGAGAAGAATGAGAAAATAAGAACTAAGACACAGGTGCCCCCTCACACTCCGCCCCTCACACTTGATGGATCGGAGGACGGTCGGGTCGTAAGACGGACGTGGCAGGCTGGCAGGTGGGCTGTACTCTAAGGACATGTGATGCTTGTTTTGCCGTGGCTAGAGACCAGTGTTCTTGGTTATTTTAGCAAATAACAAAATGATGCAAAAGTTTGGCACAAGTCACCTTGACCCCCAAACCCCCCCCCCCCCCCAAACATCCCCTCCTCCTGCCCTCCTCCCCCCCTTCCCCCTCCCCCTATGGGTATGCTTGATAATGAAGGCAATCCAATTGCCAATTGATGCATGGTTTTGACGCTGTGGGACGCCGTCATGTTAAAAAAACGTTTTTAGTGTCCCAAGTGCACTAGCAGCCAAAGATGTGAAAGTCCCTGGTCTTTTTAATCATTTTTATTTATTTATTATTATTTTATTTATTTATTTTTTATTTATTATTTATTCTTCAATTCACTTTACATGGATTCAAATGTTGCAGCTTGATGATACGGTTTTCCTTCTCTATTCTTCTCTATGTGCACTGCTGCAGCGATTCATCTCATGAGATAATGAAGCCTTGATTATAGTAGACACACAAACACACACACACACACACACACCTACAAACACACACACACACACCTACAAACACACACACACACACACACACACACACACGGTACACACACTCCATCGTTTATTTATTTAGCTTCTCCCGGTTGGGTGCATTTCAGCTTCAGCTCCCAAAGGCGGTCATATCGCAGGCAGGCCATCGACTGTTATCAGAAGGAGATGTTATGACGGAAATAAATCACCGACATGAGTGTGTATAAATAGGTGAGCCCTGCTTGTTGTTCATCTGTATTGGGATAGAGCATGACAGCATTATCAGCTTGCTCCCTTGGTGATGCTTGGGTACTCTGTGACTGACTGAAGGTGTTGTCCATCAGGGCACAGCTTTAAATCTCCGCCGCTTATGCCCAACTGCTGGGCTCTCTAGTGGAAGAGAGACTCCAGAGGCTGGACACGTTCCATCAGCATCAGGAACTCACTTTATTGTCTTGATTCCCTGGAACACTCACGTCACACTAAAGTGCGCGAAGATCATTTCCGTAGGGGTTCGGCCCGCGCTACAGTCAATGTAAATGACGTAATAAAGTTGCCTTATTTAAAGGTAATAACATAATTCATTGTATGTTTAAGTTCAATAAATAAATACTTTATTTCATGTAATATTACATTGTTAAAATATGGCATAATTAAAACAGTTTAGTTTTATACGTTACACCAATATGCCTCAGTGTTTGTTGTTTCTTGTGCCTAGGAACTAATGTTTGTTCATGCTCTGGTACTGCGTGTTTTGTTGATGCACCGGGCAACTCAACGTCTGGATGACCACGTCTGGAAGCACAAGCAATAGCTTTGGAGAGGCCTGGGGGCGTGTCGTCATGAGGAGAATTCATGGGACAGGACCAGGTTTCTATGGAAACAAAATAAATCCAAATATGGAGAGAGAAGGAGAGGAGAGAGAGAGAGAGAGAGAGAGAGGAGGGAGAGAG
>JANIIK010000201.1:12500-45691 GCA_027704905.1 Muraenolepis orangiensis
CTCACAAAACAAACCCCACAAAAAATGGCTATCATAAAAATAAAGACAGTAGATAATAGTAGTAATAGATAATAATAAAGATAGCCTTGATGGCATTGGCGGCAAAGGCTATTCACAGATTGCGGGCTCGGAAAGTGAAAGTGAAAGTAAACTGAGCTCGCATTTAATGCAGTTCATCACAGTCTTCATGGTTTGTGAGGCGTGGCTTCTGGGCAGTTCTCTTTTTGTTTTTGTTTTATTCAGCGTTATCTCTGACTGTGCGTGCAGTCGGTAGAGGTAATGATAAAATAGCATCATAATACATTGAGTTTGCGTAGCGCTTTGCATAGCAAAAATAAGTGCTTCCCAAGTAAAAGACTATGGTACAAGAAGGTGTCGTGTGCAGATGGGCTGCTATAACATAGTTTAACAGAAGGCTTGCCTGTAATAGGTTTAAGATTAGATTTAAGATTATTTTTTACTTTAATAAATAAAAATATTAACAATAAATGCAAACATAAAAGGGATACAAATGAATATGAATTTGTGTGTCGTGAAATGAAACAGGGATGGGACACTTTAGAAATCATGAAGTTAAAAGGGTGGAAGAAGGCTTGGATGAAGGCTTTAAAGAAGGCAGCCCATGAAAAGGGTTTTAAGTTCCGTTTAGAAAACCCTGGCTGAGGGGAGGGAGGAGGCAGTTCTGATGTGGTCCAGGAGGACTTCCAGAGTCCTTGCTAACGCCCTTGCATGGCTGTCCCCGCCGTCAGTGGAGTATAAATGAATGTGTGAATGTCTGTATGAATCGGTGAGTGTGAGGCTTGACTGGTTAAACACTTTGAGTGGCCTCACTGGTCAGAAAAGCGCTATAAAAATGCAGTCGATTTTAGCACTTAGCATTTAGTGCTTATTTCAGTTAAAAACACCCTTAATTCATTCAAGGGGATTCTTACGAACAACCCATCGGTCACCCACTGTTCACTTGTGTTGCACGATGGTATGTGTAGTGAATGAATGAGTCACAGATTTGGTAATGCACCAGGGTGAACGCATCCGGTGTGAGTGTGATCTTTATCCTGTATACATATATATCTCCTCAAGTCAAGGTCATTTTTCTTTGTGTTAGCCCTTCGTGACGGTTGGTCTCCAAGGGTTTCACAGGCCATAGCAAAGGGCATGGCAATACACCCCACACAGAATTGTTGTCTAAATCCTCCCCTTAGAACAGTCACAGGGTGAATGGGAATCTAGACCAATGCGATATGTCAGATACACTGGATCTTCATGTCGTTCCCCAATTCCCCCTTGGGGATTTCTGACCATCTCACCTTTTCACCTTCACGGTGAAACATTCCCACCTTCTAACCATCCTCCCGTCTCACCCCTCCTATCACACCCTCGGTGCGTCTGTTCCGCTCCAGGTGTGACAGACCGAGGTCACCGTAGGCCAGTCGAGGAGGGAGGTACAGTTGTTGTGTGAAGGACTAATTTTGCCACACACACACACACACACACACACACACACACACACACACACCACACACACACACACACACACACACACACACACACACACACATACACACAAACACACAGGTTGTTGTTTATTTTTTAAATCCCATTGCTCCCCTAGAAACCAGAGAAACATTCAGAGCATCGCCAGGTGTGTCCCACAGAGTGATCCAATACCAGATTTGTAGAAACACAGAAAGGCATTTGTTGAATACAGTACTATTTCAAATAAATGTGAACACAATTTTTATATATATCAAGGGTACGTGTCCCAAAGAAATCCGAAGATGTCAAATATATTGTTCATGATTCTTCTAAACAATGTTCATTCACTTTGTGCTGATTATTCTCCAAGTTGAATACCTAAATATTTGTATTGGAGTAAAATTACCTTGACAGTTGACAGACTTGGAAGGAAATGGTGTCGAAATGAAGACCTCTTCAACTAGCTTCCTTTTATCCCACGGAAAATCGAAATTGGATTATTGCTATACAACAATAATAATAATAATATTAAATATTGTCGCTCATTTTTCCAACCTTTCTGTTCCGTTCCTGATGGAAAAAATGTCAGACCCAGCATCTCCTTCTTCTCTCCCGTGTTGGACGTCGAAGTGCTTCACCCGCCGTTCAGAACGTTTGCAAAGCTTTGAGGAAAGAAAAGATGAAATGCTTAATTATAAATAATTCAAATGAGCTCACTTAGTACGGTAGCGGCAATGATGGACAGGTGCATAATCACAGCGTTTGGACAGGAAATCACAGCTCAATGGGTGCCTGTGCAACGTCCTTATGACCAGCAGGCCTGTTGGAAGCCATCAAGCCATCTTCTGGGAAGTGGAATGCAGTGCTGCTAACTGCTCATCACGTTCCCATTGAGTGCAATAGAACAATCACCATGGGAACGATCTGTGCAGTAAAGCAGCCATCCTGGATGCTTTCGCTAAATCTATTGAGCCTCAATCATTTCTGCGCAGTTTCAGGGGGAAGTTAGCTCATGCTATCACCCAAGCCATTAGCATTCCAGACTTTTTACTACATTGCTACTCGCTGAAGCTAGTATGGGCTATGGCTTAAGCCTATTAGCCCCACCAGGCATTCTGCACTACTCACTGAAACTAGTTTGTGTTACTGCTAAACATATTAGCCCTAAAGACTTTCTGCGCAGCTCAGGGAAGCCTATGAGAAACTCGCACACTCTGGATGTTGCCTTTGTGAGAGAGAGAGAGAGAGAGAGAGAGAGAGAGAGAGAGAGAGAGAGAGAGAGAGAGAGAGAGAGAGAGAGAGAGAGAGAGAGAGAGAGAGAGAGAGAGAGCAGAGCAGATGGTCAGTATGTTCCTTGATTACTAAGGGCCCCTAATCAGTGTGACCGGGGGCCAGATGAGGCTGCTTCAACCAGACTCTAATCAGTCTGACTGGGGCCAGGTGAGGCTGCTTCAACCAGACTCTAATCAGTCTGACTTGGGTCAGGTGAGGCTGCTTCAACCAGATTCTAATCAGTCTGACCAGGGCCAGATGAGGCTGCTTCTATCAGATTCTAAACAGTTTTACTGGGGTCAGGCGAGGCTGCTTCAACCAGATTATATTCAGTTTGACTGGGGCCAGACAAAGCTGTTTCAACCAGACTCTAATCAGTCTGACTTAGGGCCAGACGAGGCTGCTTCAACCAGACTCTAATCAGTCTGACTTAGGGCCAGACGAGGCTGCTTCAACCAGCCACCAACCACACACACCTAGACGCAGTTCTATATTTTTATTTACAGGAAGGTGATTGTGAGCAATTGACATGTGTCTTTCTGATTGGCTGGCCTTCCCTTGGGGGCGTGGTCCACCCTTGTGTGTTTCGGTGCTATCCCTGAGGTTGGATGTGCGTCTGGTCAGCATGTGGTCGTCCTTCGTTCCTATGGTTACGTGTAATAGTTAATGAATCTAGCAGAGATTAACAGAATATTCCAATGGATGAAGTAGATCAGCCTTTGTGGTCCGGGTAATATCCTTCGGGAGCCAACAAGCCCCATTAGGTTCAGCGGTTTGGAAGCAAACTATGTCTCCCAGAGGTTCATTAAAGAAGCTAGCGGTAACATGCGCTACAGGTTGCTACGTACCGTTGGGTTAATAAACACTCGTGGTCTCAGTAAATATAATTAATAAGCAGGGCTTCTTTTTTTTTACCTACTTGAGTTTCTATTTAAAACGCCACATCAACCTCACATGGCGTCTTGTCTCCAACCAAACATATGTCAATAGGACCGCACATGTTTTTAACGGACCACATCTGACCTCTGTGCTAATTGTACGTATGTGAGGTGGTGGTTGTGGTGGTGGTGGTGGTGGTGGTAGTGGATATGGAGGTGGCGGTGGTGGATGTGGAGGTGGTGGTGCTGGTAATGGTGGTGGTGGTGGTGGAGGTGGATATGGTGGAGGTTATGGAGGTGGTGGTTGTGGTGGTGGTGGTGGTGGTGGATATGGTGGAGGTTATGGAGGTGGTGGTTTTGGTGGTAGTGGTGGTACTGGTGGTGGTGGATATGGAGGTGGTGGTGGTGGATATGGAGGTGGTGGTGGTGGTGGTGGTGATGGTGTTGGTGGTGATGATGGTGGTAGTGGTGGTGGTGGTACTGGTGGTGGTGGAAATGCAGGTGGTGGTGATGGTGGTGGGGGTGGTGGTACTGGTGGTGGTGGATATAGAGATGGTGGTGGTGGTGGTGGTGGTGGATATGGAGGTGGTGGTGATGATGGTGGTGGTGGTGGTGGTGGCCAGGTGTAGGTTAGCTGGCTTCCAGTAGGGGACAGGGATGCTGTCCGGTGCCAAAGGAGCGATCATCGTCAGGGAGGAGAGAGGAGAACAGGAGAATACAACTTCTCGGGCAACTCCTGTTATATATCCTCTCTCCTCTCCTCCTCTCTCATCTCCTTCCCTAATTTCTCCTCCTGTCTCATCTTCTTCTCTCATACCTCCTCCTCTAGACTCCTCTCCTGCTCTTGACACAATCTCTCTCGTCTCATTCTGTCATATCTCCTCCTCCCTCATCTCCTTCTCTCATATCTCCTCCTCTGGACTCACAAAGCAATAACACATAGCAATACTACATGCTAGAACATGGATATTCTGTAAGTAAAGAATAAATTATATTGCAGTTTTTCCACCTCTACCGTCAGATTCCCCCACAAAGAGAGAGAGGGTAAATGTATTCCCCTCTTTGAATCCATATTAACGTGTTGATTATAAATGTGGAAACACATTGTTTAAAGGGACACACACACCCTCCTCATGTGGCCAGATGAGGTCTGAATACCAGCGTCTGAACAGGAAGTGGAAGGTGGGGGCTCTCTGTAATGATAACAAGGCCACACCTGTAGACAGAGATATGCTAATAAGCGCTTCAAGCACCAGCACCATCACTTCCTTGTTCCGTCGCTGCCTGGCTCGTGCTCCTGCGGAAGAGAGAGAGGGGAGAGAGACAGGGGGAGGGGGAAAGAGGGGGTAGAGAGAAGGGGAGAGAGGTGATTAGAGAGATAGGGAGAAAAAGAGGGTGAGAGAGAGAGAGAGAGAGGGGGAGAGTGGGAGAGAGACAGGGGGAGGGGGAAAGAGGGGGTAGAGAGAAGGGGAGAGAGGGGATGGAAGATAGAGAGAGGGGATAGAGAGATTGGGGGAGAGGTGATTAGAGAGATAGGGAGAGGAAGAGGGTGAGAGAGAGAGAGAGAGAGAGAGAGAGAGGGGGGGAGAGAGGGAGAGATAGCGAGAGAGAGAGAGAGAGAGAGAGTGAGAAAGATAGAATGAGAGAAAGAGGATGAGAGAGTGAGAGAGAGGAGGGGAGAGGTGATGAGAGAGAGAGAGAGAGAGAGAGAGAGAGAGAGAGAGAGAGAGAGAGAGAGAGAGAGAGAGAGAGAGAGAGAGAGAGAGAGAGAGAGAGAGAGAGCACACACCACAGGGGATTGCTGGGTAGGTATGTTTGGGGGGGAGGTGGGGGGCAATCGATTGGGGGGGCAATCGATTGGCCCAAACTGGCCAATCGATGTTAGTTATTACGACCTCATTCTCTGTTTCTAGTGGCCTATGTGGCCTATGTTGTTTATAGTAGTCTATTCAGTATTGGGTCAAAGGTGTGTGGTGTGTGTGTGTGTGTGTGTGTGTGTGTGTGTGGTGTGTGTGTGTGTGTGTGTGTGTGTGTGGTGTGTGTGTGTGTGTGTTGTGTGTGTGTGTATGAATAAATTAACAATGACTACCTTGTTCTCCGTCGGGCTAGACACCGCAAGCTATGCTTCCATCCCCCGAGGCCATACAATATTTAAACATTTAGAAGCTCCCATCGGGAATGAATGGATGATTTAATGAATGATTTAATGAGTGATTTAATGAATCACTTAATGAATGATTTAATGGATGATTTAATGGATTGTGTGCCGTAGCCGCGGTCGCCGCTTGTTTACCGAAACAAGACTAACGCCATGGGCTCAATAATTATAAAGGTCCACAGTACTGATGCACCACCACCACCCACCACCCACCGCCCACGAGAGAGTCACCCTCAGGTCACCCTCAGGTCACCCTCAGGTCACCCTCAGGTCACCTCAGGTCACCCTCAGGTCACCCTCAGGTCACCCTCAGGTCACCCTCAGGTCACACTCAGCTCACCCTCAGGTCACCCTCAGGTCACCCTCAGGTCACACTCAGCTCACCCTCAGGTCACCCTCAGCTCACCCTCAGCTCACCCTCAGGTCATGTGTGTGTGTGTGTGTGTGTGAGCATAGGGCTGGCCGTATCTTATCTGCGTCCTTCTGGTGTAGAAAAAGACAAACAAGAGAATGAATGAGTCTAAAAAAGATCAGAAGACCAAACAAGCTCCTCCTGAATTCATCTGGAGATGAGGAATAATTCCCCCGATGGTTTCACCCACTGAACCGCGGAACATGTGACGCTACTGCTGCTGCTGCTGTCAGGGAAAATGCCATCAAACTGGCGTGGCGTTAACATGACACTAAAGAGACTTAACCAACACACACACACACACACCAACACCCACCACTGAGTTGCCAGTCAGTCATGCCGCAGCTAAACAAGCGCTCTCTCTCTCACGGCCCCCCCTGCTGTGAATGTGATCGTCTTTCACGGGCAAGGAGAAAAAAAAGAAAGCTATCATTTTCGTTCTCTCTCTCCATCCCTCCTCTCTTTCTCTCTCTTGTGTGGCTTTTGTCTAGTCTCTCGCTCGCTCTCTCCTTCTCTCTCTCCTTCTCTCTCTCACGCACTCTGTCTCATTCTCGCTGTCTCTCTCTCTCTCTCTCTCTCTCTCTCTCTCTCTCTCTCTCTCTCTCTCTCTCTCTCTCTCTCTCTCTCTAAACATGTATCCTCGCAGAATGAGAATCAGAGAAGGCCTTCATCGGCCAAGTACAACGGAATCGTCAAAATTATAAATAACAATCCTCATGACACTTTTACAAACAATATATACTATGGTATATACCATATACCATAGTATATATATATATAAAATATATACTATGTCAAAAGAAAACTAAACTCAATGAAATTAACAGATTTTAAAATTGCCATAAAAAGTGCAATAGAATGCTTACTCCTCATTCCTTCCCACAGTTTGAATTTCCTACAATTAAACACTATATGCTATGCTATGTACTATACTATACTACATTACAACACCTTACAATAACATTACTGTACACTATAAAAATAACAATAAAAAGAACAATACAGTGACTGATGGATGATATATACATTGGTTACTGTGCAGTACAGTGCAGTACGGTGCAGTATTTGTAATGAGTCCAGAAAGTCTAGCAAAAGTATGATAGTGTAATGTTAATGATAGTGGCAGCACTCTTAGTAGTTCAGTAGGTGCACTGCCTGTGGAGGGTAGTTGTGGTCCTTAGTGATGGAGATGGCCTTCCGACATCTGGTCCTACAGATCTCCTCAATGCACGGAAGTGCAAATCCGATGATTATTTCTGCTGTCCTCACAACCTTCTGGATGGCTTGTCTTGTCTTGTACATATATACATATTGCGGTGGCCCTATAAACCGTAATGCAAATGTGTGTGTTTCTGTGTGTGTGGGCATCGTTAGATGCAATAAACAAGATACAATGCTTGCTCCCAATTCCCTCCCACAGTATACATCTCAAAAAACAATACAAATAAAAAAAAAATAATAATAATATATACAATAAAAATATAAATGAACAAAAAAAGGACAGCAAAGTGACTGATCGATAGTATGAACATCTGTTGAATGTGCAAAAAGATTTAAAGTGCAGTAGTGCAGCAGCATCATGAATACAGTGCAGTACAGTGCAGTAGCTGTAATGAGTCCAGAAAGTCCAGCAAAGTATGTAAGTGTTATGTTAATGAGTATGTTATGATAGTGGCAGCACTCCTAGCAGTTCAGTAGGCGCTCTGTCTGTGGATAAAAACTATCCTTAAACCTGGTAGTACTTGTACGGATGCTGCGCAACTGGCGACCAGATGGTAGGGGGGAGAAGAGATGGTGCCCAGGGTGGTTGCAGTCCTTTATGATGGACATGGCCTTTTTCCAACATCTGGTCCTACAGATCTCCTCAATGCATGGAAGTGCACACCCGATGGTCTTCTCTGCCAGTCTCACGACCCTCTGGATGGCTTTCTTGTCCTGTTCAGTGGTGTCTCCGTACCACACAGTGACGCCACCCGTCAGGACGCTCTCTACGGGGCCACGGTAGAAGTTCACTAGCGACCTCTGGCCTATTCCGCTTTTTCTGAGGCACCGCAGAGCATAGAGGCGCTGGTGTGCCTTCTTCAGATTCTGCGGACCTCGGACTCGGACAGTTGGAGAACGTATTCCTCTGGGTGGATGTTCAAGTTGTTGGTCGGCTCATGGTCCCTTTCAAAGCCAGCAAAAAACGTGTTTAGCTCGTCTGGTAGGTTAGGGTCGTTGTTGGTGACTTCCTCTGAGCTCCCCTTGTAGTTGGAGAGGACCCTCAGACCTTGCCACATACGTCTGGTGTCAGAGCCCCCGATGTCGCCTGTTGTGAAAGCGGTACTCTGTTCCTTAAGTTTGTTCCGTATGTCAGCATTCATCCATGGTTTGCGGTTTGGGAATGAGCGAACAGACCTGATCGGGATGCATTCTTCCACTAGCCTGTTAATGTATGCTGTGACATGATCTGCATACACATCCAGGTCAGTGAATACACTCTTCTTGAATACACACCAGTCAGTGATTTCTAGCCCCCTAAGCCTTTCTCCTCTAGCTTTTAAGCGGGAAGTAGAAGCACGGAAGCGTGGTCTGATTTGCCGAAAGCCGGTCGCGCAACATCGCGATAACAAGCTTGATGGTGGTATAGCAGTGATCAAGAGTCTTGTTCTGTCTTGTCAGACATGCGATGTGCTGATAGTATTTTAGTAATAACTTTTGAAAATTGCAGTGGTTAAAGTCCCCCGTGACAATAGGGACTGCCTCGGGGTAGCGATTCTGAAGTTTGTTCACTTCAATGTAAAGTTCGTCCAATGCGATGTTCTTGTCAGCCCATGGTTGGATGTAAACCACCACCATGAGAATAGCGGAGATTTCCCTCGGCAAGTAAAAAGGGCGACACTTGATTGTCAGTAATTCCAGATTAGATGAGCAGTGTTGAGAAAGCACCTGAACGTCCGTACACCAGCTGTTGTTCACCAAGCAGCATACGCCCCCACCTTTGTTCTTCCCCGGGGACTCAGCTGTTCTGTCGGTCCGAAACAAGGAGAATCCCGGTTGCACGGCTTCATCAGGAATCACGGAGGACAGCCACGTGTCCGTAAAAATCATGGCTCAACACTCCCTGATGTCCCGCTGCGAGGCCATACGACAGTTCAGTTCATCAGAGAGACTGGACGTTGGCGAGGAGAATACTCCGTAGGGCTGGTTTCCATCCCCTCCGGCGTGTCCTTACCAGTAGGCCGCCACGGGACCCTCTCCTGCGGGCTCGTTTGTTGTTGCCCCCCGGGGCTTGGTGGCTCCCCTCCCCCCGGGGCTTGGTGGCTCCCCTCCCCCCGGGGCTTGGTGGCTCCCCTCCCCCCGGGGCTTGGTGGCTCCGGTCGGGGAATGGGCTCCCCTCCCCCCGCTCTCCTTTGTCCCGCCGGATCTCTGCAGGTAAACTTTTGAGATTCACAGTTTTGTAGTCAAAGTGTCCGTGGTCAAAGGGACGGCCTGTGCCTGATGCTCGCCACCTAAAGTGGGCTCCTTGATTGGGCGTTGACGTGGCGATGTGCCACCATAAATGAATGTGTGTGTGTGGTGTGTGTGTGTGTGTGTGTGTGTGTGTATGTGTGTATATGTGTCTGTGTGTCTGTGTGTCTGTGTCCCGTTTAATAGGCTGGCAGATGGGGGACAAGACAACCTGTGCCGTGGTTGAAGATCTGTCGGCACAAACTGTCCCTGTTGATTTGGATGGCCGTGTTTGGGAGGAGGTCATCGTGATCCACGCTCTGGGATTATGGCCAATGAACGCTCCTCATTACCAGAATGCTGCAATGACACTCATGTCTCTCTCTTGTCTTTCAACCGCCCCACATTCTATGTTATTCTCTCTCTCTCTCTCTCTCTCTCTCTCTCTCTCTCTCTCTCTCTCTCTCTCTCTCTCTCTCTCTCTCTCTCGCTCTCTCTCCCTCACAGCTTTGGATGGGACACACACACACACACACACACACACACACACACACACACACACACACACACACACACACACTGATCTCAATAGCGGGGGGGGGGGGACTGGCACAACTTACCTTTCATTCATCCCAAACACTTCCTCCTCCGCCTCCTGCCTCATAATGGCCGTCCCTGGAGCGTGGGGGTTGGGTCATTCTGGAGCCAATAAAGAGCCTTTGTTTGTGGCCTGTGGCTCCACATCCCGGCATTGTTCTGGCTTCCTACCGGCGTCTCCTGCCTCTGGGAAATCCCGCCAACTCGCTGCCGATAGCTTGGAAGACAACAGCAACAGCTGAAAGAACACCGGAGCCTCAAGACTCGCCCCCATCCCCACCGGAAGCCACTGAAGGACGGAATGTGGTGGAGCCACTGAAGGACGGAAGGTGGTGGAGCCACTGAAGGACGGAAGGTGGTGGAGCCACTGAAGGAGGGAAGGTGGTGGAGCCACTGAAGGAGGGAAGGTGGTGGAGCCACTGAAGGAGGGAAGGTGGTGGAGCCACTGAAGGAGGACGGGAGTGGGGCCTGAAGAGAGGGCAGGGCCGGGGGATGCCGGGGGATCCCACACATGCACATGATTTTTCTCCTTGTCATTTTAGTGACAACATTTTAGTTGTTTTTCTTCAAAAGTACTGAGATGTTTGTCTTTTAAACGGCTTTAAAGTTTCCGCATTAAAAAGGTCAAAGGGAAACGATCCAATGGCCAACATGTTTGTGTTCAACCGATTGAACACACCTCTGTTATCCTTACAACTCCAAGTTTAGGTCAATATAAGTCCGCTTTAGATCAATTTTTCAAATCGAATGTCAACATCCTTTGTATTGTATCAGAGGCAGTGGCATAACCACAGGTCATTCTCATCATCATTATTTCCCAATGGGAAGATATTTTTGCAACATTGAAGGAAATTCTGGAATTATTCCAGATATGAGGAAGAAAAGCAGACTGTATTTCACACAGCATGGAGTCAGTGGATGTTTCTCTCTCCTTCATCACTCACGTAGTTACCTTAATATAAACACCAAGGCAGATCTCTCCTCAACTGGAAGATGGTGTTTTTCTTCATTTCCTTTCCCCTGGCTGAATAGTCATTTGTGTGTCACCCGTTGTATATATATATATAGATATAGATATAGATATAGATATAGATATATAGTGTCACAAGTTCCCTCCGTGTGTGAGAAGGTGCCACTAGGAGCTGCCTATTTAGACATTTAGAGAACATCGTCATCGACAAGGGAATGGAAATATAAAACAAACTAATATACATTGGAGATTACAAGCTGTAAAAAAATTGAGAGAGACTTGTCGGTGCCCGACAGAAGAGTCCACTACATACATGCAGTGGGTTTCTTCTCACACCAGATTAAAGATGATCTGGATTAGGAAGGACACGATAGAGAGACTGAAAGAGAGAGAGAGAGAGAGAGAGAGAGAGGAGAGAGAGAGAGAGAGAGAGACTTGCAAGAGAGAGAATGAGAGAGAGAACAAGCTATTTTCTCCAAAGACCATTCTTCCTGCATACCCATTTATCCCAGAGGGAGGACGTCCTTGATGAAGAATCCCTCTCTCTTTCTCTCTGTTTGTCTCTCTCCTCCCTCCCTCCCTCCCTCCCCCCTCCCTCCCCCCTCCCTCCCCTCCCCTCTCTTAGTTTCAGAAGCTTCCCCGAGGCGGGAAGAGAATGTGATTAAGAGGCGTATCGAACACACCGTGTCGGTAGCTCAGCGGTCCCGTGTCTGCCATGCAGAGAGAGAGAGAGAGAGAGAGAGAGAGAGAGAGAGAGAGAGAGAGAGAGAGAGAGAGAGAGAGAGAGAGAGAGAGAGAGAGAGAGAGAGAGAGAGAGAGAGAGAGAGAGAGAGAGAAAGAGAGAGAGAGAGAGAGAGAGAGAGAGAGGGGGGGGTAAGAATAGGGAATATAGAGAGGGAGAAAGGGAGAAAGGGAGAGAGGAAGAGAGAGAGAGAGAGAGAGAGAGAGAGAGAGAGAGAGAGAGAGAGAGAGAGAGAGAGAGAGAGAGAGAGAGAGAGAGAGAGAGAGAGAGAGAGAGAGAGAGAGAGAAAGAGAGAGAGAGAGAGAGAGAGAGAGAGAGAGAGAGGGGGGGGGTAAGAATAGGGAATATAGAGAGGGAGAAAGGGAGAGAGGAAGAGGGAGAGAGAGAGAGAAGATAATGATAAAGTGAGAGTGAGATAGAGAGAGAGAGAGGAGAGAGAGAGAGGTATTGAAACATTATGAAAGGTATAGAGAGTGTATGTGAATGGGAGAGAGAGAGAGAGAGAGAGAGAGAGAGAGAGAGAGAGAGAGAGAGAGAGAGAGAGAGAGAGAGAGAGAGAGAGAGAAGAGAGATTTCCCAGATACAAGAAAGCAGCGCATAAACGGGGCATATGTGGACTAAGGCCAATAAACACCAGGACGAACCGTGGTGACGACGACAAGCATACAGCATTCATCTGAACGTGTGGTGTGGTGTGTGTGTGTGGTGGTGTGGTGTGTGTGTGTGTGTGTGTGTGTGTGGTGTGTGTGGTATGTGTCTGACTCCATGTTTCCCCTGCTTGCGTCTCTATGGTTTTCGTTTGCCCTTCGAGGGCAGCAATGAAAGCAGCAGCAGCCTCAGCACCAAGTGGTCTATGGCCAAAACTCATCCATATTCAGCCCTTAATACATTTCAATGAGAGAGAAAAACCAGACCAAGTCAGACGGGACCTCACACAGTAAATATTATGGATATATTATGTTAAAATGATGGGATGCAGTCGCCACGGAGATCCCAACCGAACGAGGGAAAAATGGACGGAATATAATCATGAAATAACATTATTTTTGGTGATTTCCCCCTCTTTGACTTGGCTGAATGGCTTCAGCAGCACCAGCGCTCAGCCACAAGCAGACATCCCGGCCGTCTGCTTGTGGCTGAGCGCATCTGGGTTTACACACTCGTTAGGAAAAAACACTCAAATGAGGAGGTGGACAGAGAGAGAGAGAGACACACACACACACACACACACACACACACACACACACACACACACACACACACACACACACACACACACACACACACACACACACACACAACACACCACGGTAGCGCTAAATCTAAAACAACATAACATGCACAGCCCCACCGTTATAGAGTTATAGAGTTATAGAGTTATAGAGTTATAGAGTTATAGAGTTATAGAGTTATAGAGTTATAGAGTTATAGAGTTATAGCGAGTCAACAACACATGTTGCTATTCGTAATTTTTTATTGAGGAATCGGTGCCGATAATAATAATAATAATAATAATAAATTATATTTATAAGCGCACTTTTAATTTGCATAGACACAACTGAAAGTGCTACTGAGTAACTCTGTGTACGAATTTAAAAGCTGATAGAGAAGAAAAGAAGACACACACACACACACACACTGCTGGTTCCATGTTCTGGTGCTGGTTTCTGTGCCTCTTCTGAAAAATGTCTTTCAGGTTTTGAGGGTAGAGGCCGAGAGAGGCTGAAACGGTTGGTTTGTAGTATCGATGAAGATGAAAAACTATTGATTGATGAAGTACGGATCAATACTGTCACCAAAAAGGGCCACAACATCAGTTGTGAAGTGAACGGTTTATTTTGTGTAATCCAAATCCAAAGTGTAATCCAAACTAAAATTCATAACATGAGAATTTTTAATTCTAAAGACATAATCCTAAGCCCATTATTTAAAGGCATGATTTTAACAAGATTTTAGATTCAAGAGGTTTTTATTTGCCGTGTGCAAAAAGTACAAATGTCGAGATCGCGAACATCGTGAAGTCCAACGGGGGGGGGGGGGGGGGGGGTTGTAATCGCGATGGAGAACCTGTGGGAATCAGAATTCCTTTATTTGTCACTCACCTTAAATTCCGTTGTTCTAGTCAGACCGACGTCACGGAGGAGTCACTTTATGCCTTATCTCATTTAGGCAGATCAGATTGTCGCAGCCAATTTCCAAGTGTACCATAGTTGGTAAAGCAGTGTCCATGTAGTGAAGTAGCAGCCCATCATCTTCGCCTTCGCCATTTTGACGTAAAATCCTACGTAGAAAAAACGTAGCACTACGCTAGATCCACTCTCGCTCCAGCCAGTAGACCTTCTAGCTCCCTATTGAGCTGTGGGGAAATCTGAAAGAATACGCCCATTGGCTACAAATCACTATATGATTGGTTGATCAAATTGTCAATCCAAACGTACGCTCTCATTCAGTCTAAGGGCCAAAGTCATCGGGAATACTTGGTGAAGGATATTCTTCCCAGCAACCCAGAAAAATGTCTGATTGGTTGCATTGTTTTTCCAACACAAAACCACTCAAATGCGTCGTGCATGGACCGAGAAAGACAAACAAATCAACGTAACTGTAATATAACAGATAACAACACAGATACCATTCTCATTTATTAATTTGATTTAAATTTGATTAAATTGTATTACATTTTATTAATACAATTAATTCGATTTTTTTGGTCTGAGAGTTCCAGGGTCTTCTCTGAATACCTTGAAGGCCCTGACGCTTCACCACTGCTATATACTATAAACAACATTTAACAAGTCCTACTATATACTGTTCTACATACAACACTATACATATATATATATATACATACATACCATAACAATACTATAAAAATATCAATAAAGTGACTGATGACTGAGGCTGCAAGAAAACAACTTTATTTATTTAAAGGCACAGTCAAAATACCCTCCAAAGGTACGATAGTATAGCAATATGGTCTCTTTACAATACTGTTTGTTTTTACATTCCCTCTGTAATAATTCAATATCACACCATGCCAATTCCTCACTGTGCCAGTGGGTTTAGACCTCGACCAGGTCCCAAAACCATTTCCCAATGTCCGACTTTCGTAAGCTTTCGTCATGGGAAATAACGGTACAGCAATAACACTGGGCCACCGACACGGGGTTATCACAGACCAGCATGCCAAAGATGACATCTATTCCATGAATATGTGCTCTACTGAACTCCATGTCCGTTGTGAGTGATGTCTAATTTTCGCTATGACCTTGATGTGACACGGCTCATCACTGGAGCAAGGACCGGGTCAAATGGATTTCACTCTTTCCCAGAGTCCTTCTTCTCCCGATTGGAGGTCCTTAAATGCTGCGCTTGTTTCTACAGACATAACAGTGTACTTATTATATATATATGAATACACAGGTGAATGTGAGTGGTAAATAAAATATGCAACAATTACTGGCTTCTTAAAAGGTATCCATCAAAAAACAGAAGTCCCTGATATTCCTCATCTTTTGATTTTGGTTGTCAACCAAAATTGTATTCAACTATATCACTTAGGAAGCAGCCCCGTTAAACATAATGTCCCTGGGATGTGGTTACCCTGCACTCTCTTTCGGCATGGGGATTTTCGGGATGGTTTACATTTTCATATACACACACCCTTAGAGGGTGAAGGCATGGGAGCCGTTGAGGCATTTCCCAGCCTTATAATGATATATAACGATATAAGCTGTGTGTCGCCAGAACGTGAGACATCATCGCTATGTTTCTGTGCTTTATTTTCTTTTGGAAAGAGTTAGCGCTTCCTTCCCCTGCCTCTGTTTCCGTAGGACACTTACGAGGAATTACACCAAAAAACTGTCAGAAATCTTCTGATCTTCTGAATCAATCTAAGACGGGGGCATCCAAACTATTTTCATTGAGGGCCCCATAGAGAAAAATATATGGAGTCTGTGGCCACAAACTGTTTTAAAGCAGCAGGATTCCACTTGGTTCTCCAGTTATCAGTGGTGGTCAGTGGAGGTACTGCAGGTGGTCAATGAGTTCTATAATGTCATCTAGCAGCTCCTTCTTACAACAGAAGTTCCCAATGTTGCTTCTAACTCAGGGTGGTGTTCCCTAATCACAGACCTGTTTAAAGGGAGGGGTAAGCAAACTGTATTACAGCGTTTAGCGTTTTATGTGGCCTGTGTGAAAACAATGATTGGGCTTATTTACATAAGACACACACACACACACACCCCTGGTGAGATTGAGTGTTGTAAAGCAGCGTTTTACTAGCAGCTGTAAAGGGATGAGCGTGTGAGTATTCAGAGGGACCGGCCGGTCTGCTCCTCATGAGGAGGATAAACCATCAAGTGGTCATTCACGCTTTGACACCTAGCAGACCTTAATACATGGGTTTTATTGATTTGATTAAACCAGGAGGCCCACAAAACCAGCTTGTCTCCAACGACAAAGTTCCAACTTCTGCAGATGTTATCGTCCGTGGCAAACAAAAATAATAAAACATTTAAATGATGAATGAGTTAAGAAAACAAAATCAAAAAAATTATCATGAAAGATTCAAGGTGGCTTCCGGGAGGAAATTGCCGTCTGAATGGGTGGTGTGTGTGTGTGTGTGTGTGTGTGTGTGTGTGTGTGTGTGTGTGTGTGTGTGCGTGTTGTGTCAGTTGTGACTATTTTGTTGTCGAAGACAATGTTTGTGGCATCAACCAGGAGACGGAGACCACGGTGTTTATATATCCCACATTCTTAAATCTCAGGTCCAAGATGGCAGTATATAAACAGCAATCTGTAACCGTAACCCAGTGTAACCCAGACAGACACACTTGTGTGTGTGTGTGTGTGTGTGTCCTGTGGCGGGTGGCAGTAGCTCTGTTGGGACTGGTACTTGGAAAAAAAAGATGCCAGTTTGCCTCCTGGGCTGCACTGCTGAGGTGCCCTTGAGCAAGGCACCAGACCTCTACACTGCTCCCCGGGCAGCTGTATATACAATTGCTGCCCACTGCTCTTAATACTAGGATGGGTTAAATGCAGAGTATCATGTATGTGACCAATTCAAAGGATTTAGATCACTGTTTATTAGAATTTTATAAATCAACAAATCACTACTGCTCACTACAGTGCTGCACTGCTGTCACTTTAAATGCTTTTTGCAACATCCGGTCAGGTATATATCAACCATTAGACACTCTATTGTTCTTATTGTTGTTATTGTTCTTTTTTACTATGTATAATATTGTTATAGCATAGTGTTGTTTATAGTATATTGATTAGTATATAGCATGTAGTATAATGCGTTGTTTATAGAATAGTATTGTATAGTGTAATATTACATAGTATAGCCATTGTGTAGTGTTGTGTAGTGTAACTTGTGTGTGGAAATTCAATACTACGGCATGCCATTGTACTTAAAAAAGATATATTGAGTCTATTGTGTATCAAATAACATCAAAACAAAACAAAACAACTGGTCAATGTATCCTCTTCCAGTCCACCTGGACACATTTCATCACATCACCCATTGAGGCTTCCCCCCAGCAGGAGGGGCAGCTCAGGGCATGTGAGGTTAATGCGTCGGGATTGATGGAACGTGTTTCTAACAATGCTGACAAAGTCTTTCAATGCTTGGCTATTTTTCTCGCCTTGGCCCCATTGGGCGCGGACAACGTCGATTCACATTCTCTCTCTCACATGTCTCTCTTTTCTCCCCCATGACCTTTGACCCTCCCGGCGATGAGCGAGCCGGTGCGTCTGGAGGGGTTCAAGCCGCAGGGCGAGCGCATCGTGGCCTCCAGAGCCAGGAGGCCACCGTGGTGCTGGAGATCTACCGTGAGGGCAGCGCACAGCACAGACCAGCACAGACCAGCACAGACCAGCACAGACCAGCACAGACCAGCACAGACCAGCACAGACCAGCACAGACCAGCACAGACCAGCACAGACCAGCACAGACCAGCACAGACCAGCACAGACCAGCACAGACCAGCACACACACACACACTCAAATCAAGGGCTGATTTTGATTTTGAGATATACCCCATAAGTCTTCAAAGCACCGAGGTAGAATAGAAGATACACAGGTTAATTAGATAGAACAAGAGGGAGGGGAGAAGTAGAGAACCTCGTAATATATTCTGCCGGTGCATTTTCTAATCTTGGTGTGTGAGGTCAACCTAAACATGACCAGAGGAACAAGCTGCTGGAACAACACATTCTCATGAGCCGGTTCGTAGGATTCCTTACGAAAAAAACGTGCACTTTGTTTGGTAGGAAATCGTACGTACAGCAATCAGTGCGCATGTGGCGTCCCACTGCAGCGAGAACACAAAGCAACATGGCCCACTTTCCACGTATTTTCAGTGTAAAATGCAAAAAAAATCATTCATCATCGTTTGGCCATTTAAATATATTTTGATAACATTTCTAGCGAGAAATGGGCCACTATTTGTCATAATCGTCCTTCAGTGAATGTATATACCATCTTTAGTTTCATAGTTATTACGAATATTTCCACGGACATACTCCAGCTCTATATACTGTAAGTGTGTTTGCGCAGCACCTGCAGCAACGCATATTCATTAAAAAACTGTGCACTTTGATTCGCAGGAATCGTACGTACGTTGCGGTTTACGCCCCTTTCAGTCGGCAACAGAGCTAGATCATGTCTAAAATAACACTTATACACGTATGTTTTTTGGACTTTTTTCCTCACAATACAAACGTTAAGGTTTCTCTCAAATACGGTTTGATAACATTTCGAGTGAGAAATTTGCACTTAAGTTAAAAAATATTTGTTCAATGAATGAATCTTTAGTTTAGTATTAGTTATGGTGAAGATTCTGCAACTTGTATATCCGTTGCTATGGTGACACACGAAAGTGTGTTTGCGTCGATTCAACATGATTTCACCCTCTAATAAATAAGAAAGATCAAATCTGACCACGCCAGTGTGTTTCTCGACCAGTAAACCCTATAATAAGATGGCACGATTCCTGGTCACAATTTCACATAATAGGGAAAACACATTAGAACTACAAAACGTGTGACACGGCACGCTGCAAATTGTAGTTCTTTGCACACGTCCGGGTCTCGTCCCTCGATCTATTTGCGTTAATAATGTGGTTTACATATATTTTTTTAACATATAATGTGGTTTCCGAACGAGACGGTGTAGCTCAGTGCCGCTGCAATCCGATGGATTAGTAATACACGGAAAAATAAACTTAAATAATAAACGTAACAGAACAATAAGGCGGCAGTGATATCAGCATAGCCATAGCAATGATAGAAACCTGAACAAATCTTCGTAATAACTCAAAAACTAAAGATCGTATAAATTCACTGAACAAAGCGTGTGAGAGTAAAACACACATTTCTCGCTAGAAATGTTATCAAAAGATATTATAATGCCGAAACTATCTATCTATCTCTTACATTTTCCACCGACAATACGAGGAAACGTGACTGTGCTTGACGTTATAGCTGCAGAAGTTAGCGCATGCGCACGGGTTGATACGTCCTATTTCCTACGAAACAAAGTGCACTGTTTTTTTGTAAGGAATCCTACGTGTCGTTTATGAGAACAGCCGGGCTGGAACTGGACCTTCTATAGACAGGAAAATGGGATGAGGGATCAAGTAATTAGTATTTGTGTGTTGAAGTTCTATAAATTCTTCTAAAACTTCCAAAATAAATGTATTGTATTGTGTACAGATGTATTTCTGAACGATTAGAAATTTGACCAGTGTTGTTCGCAATCTCAATTTGCACAGCCTGCCCTGACTGGCCTGTTTTCCTTCCAACCCAGAATAAAGAATAAACACTCACACACACACACACACACACACTCACACACACACACACACCTTTTAACATAATTAGTGTGTGTCAGTGTTTCCTCTGTTAGTGTGTCACAGAGACACAGTGGTGTGTCGTTCCCAGTCGTCGGTCTCGGTGCATTCCTTCGTTAAAGTGCGTTAAAGTGACAGAATACATTAAACATCACCGTAACAAAGGAGAAGGCATCAGTGGATAACTGTTCATTGGAATCAGTCAGGAAAAACACACTCTCACTTAGGAGCTATAAGGGATAATACCGTAGACATTATGGAAAATGCGCTTCCAAAACCAAACAACATATACTCAAATTAAATAGTTTTGTCTGTGATACCCTCTGCAAGTATCCAAATGCGCAGGCAGAGGAAAGGACAGCTACGCTGTTCTCGGGTCCTCTAGCAGGAAGCAGTGGCTATAGTAATCATAACAAAGCGTTTGGTTCCATGTGTCTATATAGAATACGGTATACGGAATATGGTTAAACTGAACATGGTGAAACTGAACAGTTTCTACTGTGATTACTTTTTAATGTGAAATCACTGGTGTGTGGCCTTACCGTCTGAGCTGCGATAACGCTGTATATATACACACCACACGGTTACTTGCTACACGAGCCCCAAAACAAATCTTTTTACTCAAATTTTTTTAAATTTGAAACGAAACAATTTTAAGAAGAGTTTTAAATAATGGTGTACAGAGAAGAGGCTCGAGCTCTCTTTCTCTAGTGTGTGTGGTGGTGGCTGTTTTAACCTGTGGGCCTCGATTAGCAAGGACCCACCTAATGGGGTTGTGTTGTATTGTGCTGCTGCTGCCAGTGAACTTAGCTGAAGTACTGCAATAACAGACGTTGTCAGGTTAATCAGGAACAGATCACAACTGGTATTCAAATAAACGTACAAAAATATAGTTTTATACAGTCGTAAACCAATTATCACAGAGCTTCCAGAAACAGTGTGATATATGCGAGATAGTTATCTTGTGTCGTTACCTTGTGAAGATATTCTCAGACTGATTTTCGGTTGGTTCTTCGTGTGGTTTAATTAGGGTTGATGTTTAGGGTGTAGGTGTTGTATTATGGCTAATAAAACACATACATACACACTCACACACAGGTGACACAATAGCAACATAACAGACAATATCCTACACCAATTGATATCAAGTCAAGTCAAGTTTATTGTCACTTCACAGTTTACACAAGTATAAAGTATAAAGCAGTGAGTGAAAATCTTATGTGCAATACCCGACGACAGATAGCAGTTATAAAATAAGATCAAAACAGACTAGAATAAAATAAGTTAAAAAAAATGTACAACAATTTTAATATATACACACACACACACACACACACACACACACACACACACACACACACACACACACACACACACACACACACACACATATACACACTCTCTCATTCTACAATTTCCCAACTAACACACACACACACACACACACATGCTTTATATCATGTTGTCACTAACACACACACACACACACACACACATGCTTTATATCATGTTGTCACTAACACACACACACACACACATGCTTTATATCATGTTGTCACTAACACACACACACACACACATGCTTTATATCATGTTGTCACTAACACACACACACACACACATGCTTGAGGGCTCCTCCCGAAGACCAGCACACAGTGTGTGTGGTGGTGGCTGGTTTAACCTGTGGGTCCTTGATTAACATTGACCCACAGGTGTGCAGCCTCACCAGCCATAGAGTAATCAGTCTGACTCAGGCCAGGTGAGGCTGCTTCAACCAGCCACCAACCAACCACACACACACTCACTCCACAGAGTATTATCCTACACATCGGAGGAGAGAGTAAGGGAGTGAAAGAGAGAGAGAGAGAGAGAGAGAGAGAGAGAGAGAGAGAGAGAGAGAGAGAGAGAGAGAGAGAGAGAGAGAGAGAGAGAGAGAGAGAGAGAGAGAGAGAGAGAGAGAGAGAGAGAGAGAGAGGAGAGGGAGAGCATAAGGGAGAGACAGAGGAGAGCGTAGAGAGAGAAAGAGAGAGTAAGGAGAGAGAAAGAGAGAGGATAGAGTAAGGAGAGAGAGAGAGAGAGAGAGGAGAGAGAGAGAGAGAGAGAGAGAGAGAGAGGAGAGAGAGAGAGAGAGAGAGAGAGAGAGAGAGAGAGAGAGAGAGAGAGAGTAAGGGAGAGAGAGAGGAGAGAAGGGGAGAGGAAGAAGAGAGAAAGTGATAGATAGGATAGAGTAATGGAGAAAAAGAGAGACGAGAGCATAATGAGAGAGAGAGGAGAGAGAGAGAGAGTAGAGAGAGAGAGAGAGAGAGAGAGAGAGAGAGAGAGAGCGAGAGAGAGAGAGAGAGAGAGAGAGAGCGAGAGAGAGAGAGAGGGGAGAGAGAGAGAGAGAAAAAGAGATGGAGTCGGAGAGAGATAAGAAAAAACTAGATAGACGGAAAGTGCTAGAGAGATTAAAGCAAAGAGCTTGCAGAGAGGGGGGGAGAGAGAGGGATAGAAGAATCACGGCATTATGCTAATGATGTCAGCGAGCAGCAGAGAGGAGACAGGCGCTAACTCGGAACCCCTGCCGATTGAATCCTCACCAGCGCGAGACACACACACACACACACACACACACTCCCGCTAGCGGACAGTTAGCAGTGATAGCCATCGGCGGCGCCACCACACATCCTTAGCAAGCCAACCCCATGAGAACAAAAGGGGGGGGAGGGGGGTTCCGACTCGACAGGAAACTGCGTATCTTGCTTTCTGCTCCGTTTATTCCGAAAATAGAGGAAATGCAATTCAGCCTTTTTGTCCGTGTTCTCCCGGATACGCTTGCCAGTTTTTTTTTTTAACATAATAATTATAATTATAATTAACATTCAATTAGTTAATTAATTGATTAATTACTTAATTAAAATGAATTGAACAACTGTTTTTCTAAATACTCAAAGACACTTGACTTAAGATACAAACCAGAATAACATCATGAAAGTGAATAGTAGGAATCCGGCACTTCAACTTAACTTAATGTCCTAAATATAAGGTAGTAAGGTTGTCCAAAAAAGACCTGGCCAATGTTTCTGTTTCGTCCAGGAAGTAAAACTGCTTGAAATTAGTAATTAGTGAAACATCTGGGGTGTGTTAATGAACACGTCCAGGGTCCAACCAAACCTCTGGCTAACTGACGGCCGGCAGCCATCCCATTAGATTAGCCCAGATCCAATCGTATATCGCAATTTTGGGTTGATTAAAGCTGAATTGAAACTTTTCCAAATATAACCCTGCAGTGTTTTGCAATTTCATTTTTGTTCTAAATGAGTCAGGAAGCTCAAATATACAACTCTCGATATTTCGTCTATGGAGTAAAAAAAGGAGGGAAAATTCAAAGTGAAATGGGGAAAAGGGGACACCGTTGAGCAAATTTTACATTTCGATACTGCACCACATTCATGTTCACCGTTTCCGTTTCCATGTTGACACTCACACTCCAAATACGTGATCCTAAGTGTCTGTGATGAATGACCACCATTTATTATTTATTATTTGGGTTCCGAACCCCGCAGAGAAACTGACGTTCCGGGACGTTCCAGTCACCGCTCTGCGACGTCATCAGCTCACCGGTGCCTGTGGTGGTGTGGTACTACCAGGACAAGGAGATCACCGAGGAACACCGCAGTAAGTAACCATTGTGTGAAACCTAACCCAGGGTTTCCCCACAGAGAAGCAGTTAAGACACAATCCTTTACCATCATCATCCATCACCATCACAATCCTCTCCTCGGATGTTGTGCAGGACTCATGCAGGATTTGTTGGCGAGGATCGTTTTTGAAGGAAAGCCAACAGGATGTTCTGGCTCACTTATAAATAATATACAAGATTGGGCGTGCTGTTCATTGTGAGTTCCATGCGCCTAAAAAAACAAAGATCCACACTATTTCATTGTTGATTATATATATTTATTCAGTACTATTGCAGTCCCCATAACAATTGTTGGCACCCTTTATAAAGATTTACAATGCTAAAAAGAGTAAATAACATGGCTATGGGTGTTGTCCCATTTGAAATAAAACACACTTGGTAGTATCTACTGTATCTTGGTGGTAATATTCCTCTCTGTATATTATTTTTATATTTGATTGGAATTAGTGTTTAGGTCATTCATTTTCAGATCACCTTTCATCCTAAAAATACCATTAAACACAAAGACAAAATGAGAAATCCATCATGACATGGACATTGGAATGAACACTTCATACCCAATATTATGTTGACTTTGAGTCTAGCGCTGGCTTGTGCTGTCGACCCTTTGGTTTGGATTTCCATATTTTTCCAGAAAGTGCCACATGCCACACAGCTGTTCTCCGCTGGGCTGCCATGTGGGAGGGTTCTTGGCACCTATTCAGGATCGCCTCATCGCCCCCTCCCTCCCTCCCTCCCTCCCTCCCTCCCTCCCTCCCTCCCTCCCTCCCTCCCTCCCTCCCTCTCTCTCTCTACAGACCAGCACTGTGTCGCTCATATGTTTTGTTCACGCTCTAAAACACGGCGACACCATGCTACCGCTCTGCTGCGTGAGTGGTTTATGCCAGGGGTCCTCAAACTTTTTGGGGCCAAAGACCCCTTACAAGAAGGAAGACCCCCTCAAAAACGTAACACAGATTAAACATACGCTTACTACCATTTTTACTGCATGAAATGGGATATTAGGTAATGTTATCTAGATGAGCTGACAGCAAATGTAACTAAGTTAGTTAACTTTCTTTGTTTTTGTAAACAAAATGTCTGATACAACAAAATAAGTATATTTTACATCACGGTGAATACCTATAGTTAATATAGTTTACAGTGTAGTTCAATTACTTACTTACAAAATGGCCATTGGATTCTTAGGCAACTTTTTATTTTCTGACAAATGGCCAGTTGGCAATGCAGCTGTTCCTTCAAGATGTGCCATATGCAACAAGTGACTGATGGATGATATGTGCAAGGGTTGAATTGTGCAAAAAGCATTAAAAAAGCATTTTAAAGTGCCAGTAGTGCAGCAGCATCATGAATACAGTGCAGAACAGTGCAGTTCCTGTAATGAGTCCAGAAAGTCCAGCAAAGTATGATAGTGTAATGTTAATGTTAATGTTATGATGGTGGCAGCACTCCTAGCAGTTCAGTAGGCGCACTGCCTGTGGATAAAAACTGTCCTTGAACCTCGGTAGTCCTTTTATCGATGCTGCAGAACCGGTGACCGGACCGTAGGGGCGAAAAGAGATGGTGGTTGCGGTCCTTTGTGATGGAGATGGCCTTCTCCCGACATCTGGTCCTAGGAGCTCGTAGAGACGCGTCTGCTCTCCTCCACCGCTGTGTCACTGTGTCTTGCACTAATTAGAGAGTCTCCCACTACTCAGACATATCTGCTGGTCTGTGGTTATGAATCAGGGACTGTATAAGTTTTGTTACTACTCTTAACTTACTGAAACACATACTTGCTAACCACTCCATGTCAAGGAAAGATGTAGTTTAAGATAACAGCCCAAGTAAGCTCAGTCATATGTGTTGTAATAGCACCTTTCTTTGCTAGACTTTAAAACTAGGCCTGGCAAACCTTTCACTGTGATGGTTTGAAGTATAGCATTGGCGTTTCAGTAAAGTGCGCTCTTATTAAAGTTTTGGTTAATAATTAGACATTCAGAATTTTCAGATAGTTAAATTTTTCATTTTGTAGTTAAAATGTCTCTGCCAGTCACAGAGATAAAGGTGTACCTACAGGGTTGGTACCTCCTGCGGTACTGTATATTCATAAGTATTCAGGCTTTTAAGGATTTCTGCAGGATTCCTACAGGAAATAGAAAATATTTAGAAAATCTGCGAATGCCTTGTGGCTAGTATTGCCCGACGGGGCTTCAACGGCCGAGCTTCAACTTACAACACAACAACACAATACACTAAGGGTAATCTTGTGTAGTTAACCTTAATGTAGAATATTGTTTAGGGTATAGTATAGTAGTGATTCTTAAACTTTCTCATCTAGGAACCTAAAATATAATGTTGGTGCGTCTGTGGGACCACCAAACCACTGCAGACTCAGAAAACTCAGGTATGGCATAGCAGCGTATAGTATAGAATCATTTAGGGTTTGACTCAACAGAGACAACGGTTCTCATTTCTAACCCCAATGCAATCCACCTAGGCATTCCGGAACAAGGTGACCCAAACCCCATTCCTGCTGCAAGTTAGTATGTATGTATTTGACAGGCATTTTAAACACATGTCTAAGTATACTTGGATTATAGTGCCTGCTTATTGATCTAATTGTAGAAACTTGTCCCATGAATTAACAACTTTATTGATTGTAACTATAATTGGTATCATCTGGCGTGATGTCTTTTGTTCTTTGGATTTCTATCAAATGAACAATTAAAAAGTCCCTAAATGTTGATTTTAGCTCCTGAATATTTTGGTGGATTATATTCGCCAGTAATCGGATTACATTTTCAGTGTAAACCTGCCAAACAACTAGCGTTAGATGAGCCAGCAGGAAGGCCTGGAAGGAGGCTGACGCCATGCCTGATTGTTCCACTCTGAAAGAATAGAGAGAATGTTAGCAAGGTATTGAAAAGACAGCTCAGAGCAGCGGTGTGATGTCTCTCCCCTCCTTCTTCCTCTCCCCCCCCACACCCCCCCCCCCTAATCATTTCAAATCAGACAACAAATGCTTATTTTCCGCAAACTCTTTTTTTCACACCGTGGATAAAGAGACTACGGGTACTATGGGTAGAAAATACACGCCGCTTACCCCGATTTTACAAGAAATTCGAGCTGTCACGGTGTCAGTCATCAGAGCTCTACGTGTTTCAGCCTAGCTTTCTAAAGCTAATCCCCAGCTCTTGTCGCCGTCAGCAGCCCTTGTGACGGTTTCACGCAGAGCGAATACCGGTGTCAGTGACACTTTTCCCTTTCACTTTTAGCTCGAGAGCGGTATAGGAGGCAGGTGTTATTTGCTCTTAATGTCTATTTTTGTAGCTTATTTAAAATCGTTCCCCATTCCAGACAGATGTCAGCGCAGCAAATCACCAAAAATATATAATTGATGATGAATTCAATATCAATCAGTGACAATCTTGGTTGAGTTATAACCTATGAGGTAGATTAGATCAATGTATTCAGGAATTGGCGGATTGAAGGATGTGGAGAACTCAGAAACGTCGTCTTCCACTGATCTCACGCCCTAACGGCCCCAACGGCGCTAAGAAAAGAAAAGTCATCACTGCTCAACAAGCAGATGCCATAAAACTACCACCTACCTCTCTATAGTTTACATATTACTAAGATACCTGGTTACTGTACCTGCCATATATACTTAAATGTGTTGATAGAACTGCTCCTACTCCTGTATATACATATACATTTATACTTGCCATACATTTATATATGCTCACTTGTATATACATTTACATCTATATATTTGTATCCTGCTTTCAATAATAGCATACCCCTGATCACTACGTTAAATTATCACTCACCTGTATATACATATACCTTTTATGCTCATATATTATTATGCTCATATCACACATTTTTTTTGCTATACTGTACTGTGCTGTACAATGATAATACATTTGAATCTAATCTAATCTAATCTAATCTAATCTACTGTGGATGAGAGCGTTATCATATATTATATAGCATTATTCAGATTCACCTGCTGAGAAGCAGAATGGACAGCAGTCCACTGGGGATTATGCTGTTCACCCACTTTCATTCGAAAGCTAGTAAGAAGTTTATAGGTTCTAAAGCCTATATGATAATATATATATATATATATATCAAATAAATAGTTTACTTACTTTACTTGTACTTTTTACATATGTCTTTTATTTTGCACTTTTCTTGTATATTTAAGTAACTTTATAGGACTATAGCAAGTCACCATGTGTGTTATCACATATGATGGCCAAACCTATAACCAAAGACAACGCAACAAAGGACTGGGACTTACCTGCGGAATTCCCGGCGGGACAACGGAGAGCGGGGGAGGGGAGCCCATTCCCCGACCGGAGCCACCAAGCCCCGGGGGGGAACAGGAGAGGGTCCCTAGGCGGCCTACTGGTAAGGACACGCCGGAGGGGATGGAAACCAGCCCTACCGAGCATTCTCCTCCCCAACGTCCAGTATCTCGCAAACAAGTCCAACGAACTGAACTGTCTTATCGCCTCGTAGCGGGACATCAGGGAAGTGTTGAGCCATGATTTTTACAAGACTCTTGATCACTGCTCTACCACCATCAAGCACGCTCATCGCGCTGTTGTGCAGCCGGCTTTCGGCAAATCAGACCACGCCTCCGTGCTTCTACTTCTTCTACTTTTTGATTCACAGACCCTCTCCTCATGCGGTCATGTACTAAGGAATTCAAAACTCTATATCATGCCATTCCGAGATTAAAACCAACCCACCTCGCCCCCAAGAATCGATTTACACCGAATGAACCTTAATTAACATTGTCAGAAAGGCAAAGGCAATGGAGTTCAACGATGGCTGAGTTAATAAAGACCTGCTACTTCTGTTGTTTGATTTTCTCCCCCCTCCCCCCTTTTTCCCTTTCCCTTTCTCTGTGATTGAAAATGTCAATTAGTGATTCATTTGTGATTCATGTTGACTACATTTGGGTGCTTTCAGGAACCCCAAATTCAGCCTTGTATCTGTGGCCTGTGTGTGTTTATATGCTGTCTCTCAGTGTGCAAATCTGTGTGTGCTGGCGTGTGTCTTTGTATCTGTTTAAGACTGTTTAAAAGGATGATTATTTTCTGAGACGAAAGGGAATTGTTCCTATTATTTTTGTTTTTCTGGCTATAAATTTTAAATATTGGAAAACCTGAAGTTCTGAATTATGTGATTGATTGATTATTGGTTTGTCTTATACATGTTGACTCGGAATGACTAGGAGACTGGCATTGAGGGAGCAAAAAGGACGTGCCGGTGTATATGGTATTATTAGGTAATAAGGAAGGTGGTGCAAGTCCACGCAAGGCCTTATAAGTTCAGAGAATAACCTTAAAATGACCCCTCTTCTCTAAAATATGGCACTTTGAATGGCTATGCCCGCCTGGGTCCTCATAGTGACACAGGGTACACAGACATCCCCTAACTCCCCATAATGCATCAGTCTGCACCATGAAGGTATTTCAGAGCTAAGCACCACAGGCTCCTGGCAAATACAGTTCCTCAGGTCCTGAAAAGCTGCATTGTACTGTCCACTGAACTTTGTTTGGGATGTGCTTCTTTGTCAGTTTGGTCAAAACTGACGCACACGCCAATAAGACCTAAAAAGGTGCGCACCTGCAAGTTCTTTAGTGGTTGGTCTGTCTGCTGACTGGATCACCTCCACCTCCAGCAACCTGAGGACAAATGACTCCCAGGACCCGCACAAAGCCCAGGTACAAAGTTCCCTGTTTTTCGTAAGAACACTCTGGATTAATGGTCAAACCTGCCTGCTCGATCCGGGTCAGCACCTATCCCAGATGCTGCAGATGAGCGAGAATGGGCTGTAAACGATGATATCATCAAAGTCAGAAGCAGCTGAAAAAGTACTCCCCTCCATACCCTTGAGAACTTTGTGCATGACCCTCTGGAAGGTTGCAGGGGGGCCCATGCACTATGCATTATGCATTTGAGGACTTGATTTCCTAAAAGGGTAAAGGGACTTTTACAACCTGGGATACCACCGTTAAGACATTTAAGCGGGGGCCTCTGGGCTCAAACTTCCTAACCTTCTTAGGTTGGGTCACATTCTGATGACTTGTCCTACCTTCAGAACCAACACCTTAAACCCAACCCTCAGAATCAGCCAGATTGATGACGTACACATGTGTGTTGTGTGGATATGTGTGGGTGCTTGTGTCTGTGTCTATGCGTCTATATTTGTGTCTGTGTATAAATATGTGTGTGTGTGTATATGTCTGTGTGTTGATGCTGTGCGTGCCTTTGTGTGTGTTGGCACGCGCACACACACGCCTGAAAGGACCCTTCAGTAACAGAACGCCAGATAAACATGTCTGCGCCGTAGAGCTGTCAGACTCCCGCCATGATCGCTGTCACTACCCTCCCACTACCCTCTCTCGCTCTCTTTCTCCCCCTATCTCTCCATCCTGCCTCGTCTCGGACATTGGGGATCAAACCCAGAACATTTGGGCAAATACCCTAACCTCTAGCCCGAATATGTATTGGAGGGGGGAGGGGCTCAGACACATATTAGCAAGGTGTAGTGCATTTTCTGAATCATACTACAATCCCCCCCTGAAAGTGCTTGAAAGTACAATATTTCACAGAACTTATTTCATAAAAAAGTGCATATTTTCATGCAAGAAACTTTTTTTGCTCGTTTTGCTGATGGATTTTGACGTTGTTAACGTTGTTATTGTGGGCAGTCAACTTGAACTGGTTTCTGCACGCTTCACCGGCGCAACCAACGGTAAACGAACAGTTTAAGCGTTTGACGATGGAACCGCTCTCTTCACATCTAAATCCATATGATGTGTATTTGTAACAAGTACATAGGAATGCATACTCCAAAAAACAACACCATCAAAATAAAAATAATTTATACAAAATAGAAGTGAAATAAAAATAAACAAAAAAGAGCAGCAAAGTGACTTCGATGATATGTACATGTGTTGCATGTGCATGGTTTTTAGTTTTTTCTTACAAAAATCTTCATCACGAATAAGTACTTAAGTAAATGTTTTCCTACTTTATTTGATTGTTTCATTTGGTAAAGGACAGGAGTACTTTATCTAGGGCTGCGTAGTGTGAATCAACTTTGTCAATATAATTGAAGTACACGCTATAGTTTATATTCAAAGGCTATTGCCTTTCCTCATCAAATATCCCGTGGCTATTTAGCCTTCTGTGTTTGTTCGTTCATTGGAGTGTTGTGAACACGATTCACTCAACTGTCACTCAAACTCAAACTGGTCCATGAAGGGCCGGGCCTTGAGTGGGTTTCTTTTTTTTGTTTAAATTTAGATCCAAAACCCTTTTGCCATACACATCAATGCACCCTTTACACCTCGGAGTCGGATGATTGACATGAACAACTTGATGGTGAGGTGGGTGACATGGAAATACATGTGTCGTACACATGTGCCCATGACGACACATCGCTTACCCTCGGACTCTAATCTCAAATGTAAATCTGGAGGATTGAATCTTTTTTTTTGGTCACATACATGTACACACACACACAGTGGAATACATTGATTGATATCTACATATTGCTCTTTCGGGGCCAGAAAGTTAATTCATATGAATGTGCCTGGCACAGTTTAATACCATTGTGTATGAATGCCAAACATTTAGTACAATCTAAATCGAAATCTTAATCTAAGTCATATTGGTCCCATACATGTACACACACACAGTGACATCTATTTTCTCTGCATTTAACCCGTCCAAGTATTAGGAGCAGTGGGTATCAGCTATAGTATATATAAGTCAACAGGGGAAAACAGCAAAGCAGGGGAATAATAACTGTGCTGGTGTGTGTGTGTGTGTGTGTGTGTGTGTGTGTGTGTGTGTGTGTGTGTGTGTGTGTGTGTGTGTGTGCGTGTGTGCGTGTGTGTGTGTGTTTGTGTGTGTGTGTGTGTGTGTGTGTGTGTGTCTTCTCTGTGTGTGTGTGTGTGTGTGTGTGTGTGTGTGTGTGTGTGTGTGTGTGTGTGTGTGTGTGTGTGTGTGTGTGTGTGTGTGTGTGTCTGTGTGTGTGCACGCACGCACGAGGTAGGAGCGAGGAAAATGATTGTGTATGTTTTTGTTTGTCTTTTTGTGTGGGTTCGGGGGAGGTTGAGCTGGGGGGGCGTTTATTTAGATTTTCTTTTATTTACCTGTTAATGTACCTGTGTGTGTGTGTGTGTGTGTGTGTGTGTGTGTGTGTGTGTGTGTGTGTGTGTGTGTGTGTGTGTGTGTGTGTGTGTGTGTGTGTGTGTGTGTGTGTGTGTGTGTGTGTGTGTGTGTGTGTGTGTGTGTGTGTGTGTGTGTGTGTGTGTGTGTATGTGTGTGTGTGTGTGTGTGTGTGTGTGTGTGTGTGTGTGTGTGTGTGTGATTTATTCACCACAGCGCTGTGCAGCACATCTCATGTTGTTATGATGATAACCTCCCCTAACTTGCTTTTACTCTGCAATCTCATCCAAGACGCTCCGCTTTATACTTTCACTTTGCCTTTTTTTCCCATGAATACAATGGGGTCATAAAGATAAAAATGGGATCACTGCAATACATTTAGAATTGTGTACCGATAATTCAGCCAAGGTCTTTCAGCAGAGAGACATACAGTATTGTATGTATTGCATGTTCTTAAGGGGTCTTGGGTTTAAAGATGAAATGACTGAATACATTTGCGATTTGTGGTCATTTTCTTTTGCAAAAGGATTTGCACACAACTGCGACTGGAAAGTGTTCACGGTCTTACCTTTTGTTGCTGGGACAGTTTATATCATATTAAAAAAGCTATAGTACAATGATGAAGAAGCCAGAGATTACTAAAACACAGGCTACAACTCAAAGATTCATGATTCAAGATGATTTTTATTGTGCAACAATACAATGAAATGCTACCTCCCACAGTATACATGTCCACAACAATACTATACTAAACTATGCAATACAATACTATACTAAACAATACTATACTATAAACAACACTATAAAATGCCTACTATGTACTATAAACAACACTATACTATACAATACTCACGTTCAAGGTTGTTTTATTTGCTATTTGCAACCAGTACAATGGAATGCTTGCTGCCCGTTCCCCTGATGATTCAGTAACTAGGACGTTTAGCCAGTATGAAAGCAGTAGATACGGGACCTGGAGAGAAGGGCTGTGGTGATACCCATGCTGTGATCCGGCCTCAGGAAGGGACAGCACCTGGAGCCGTCGGAGCGGTATCTGCTGCACAACGCCGACGGCGGCCGGAGCACGCTCACCATCCGCAACATCGGGCAGGCGGACGGCGGGGCCTACACCTGCAAGGCCACCAACAAGGCCGGCTCCCAGGAGAAGGAGCTGTTCCTCAAGGTGTTCGGTTAGTCCGCCGCATCGCCTGGTCGGCCCGTGCTACGCTTGGCTAGCATTAAAAAGAAACGCCACCTCTGCCCTAGTAGTTAGCATATTTAGACTGACAGCTAATCCTTTCAGGGTTATCACGTTTAGTGCATTTTAAAGCATTTCCTTTTCTCTTCGGTCTTTCTTTTTTTCTGATATATGTACACATCATACACCATGTAAACGTATTTTTTTATAGTTTGTCATGAATGAAATAACACCATAGATACATAATTAAATACATAATACTCAAACATACTAACATTTGTTAGACGTTAAGTTGCACATGCCAAAAGTACTGCTTTCCACACAAACACCCAACCGCCTTTCA
>JANIIK010000202.1:0-10000 GCA_027704905.1 Muraenolepis orangiensis
TGTGTTGCTCAGCGTTAGTCCCAGCCTCCTCCTCTTCTCCTCTCCTCCTCTTCTTCCTCCTCCTCCCCAGTAGTTTTTAATGAGGTTATTTGCAGTGGTAAGGGCTTTTGCCCAGGATACTTTTCCCTGTTGAAGAGCAGAGCAAGGATTTGTTATGTTCTTTACATACTTACAAGCTTACAATGCTTACATACTTACAAGCTTTTTTATTTTCAATACAAAATGTGTATTTTCCAGTGCTACTAAATTGCATTCACAATCATTTTTTATTATTGTGAATAATAATAGTTCATTGTTTTTTCGATGAACTAGAATGAATTTCCAATATATATACGACACCATAGCATAGCACGTGTGCGTGGACCATGAGAAATATCACAGCGCTACACACACGCACACACAACGCACGCACGCACGCACACATTCACGCACACATGCACGCTACCACACACACGCACACACGCGACACGCGCACACGCACACAAGCACACACACACAAGCACACAAGCACACAAGCACACCAGCACACGCGCACGCACGCGCACGCACCACGCACGCACACACACACGCACGCACACACACACACACACAAGAGCTCTTGGATTCACATGGCTTGATTGGATTGACGCTCCACGTGCAAGCTTTGCGTCCAGGGGCGTGCGACGTGGTCAGAAAACATGCTTTCTATTGACGCTGGTTTTGTCCGCACACATAAGCTGGTCGTAGGGGGGAAGGGGGGCATTCCCCCACCAGGATGTCCTCCACTGGCGTCCCCTGGGTGGATCACCACCAGGAGGCCCAGGGACTCTGTCATATGAATCTACCTAATGATACTTTTCCCGCTCATCCTGCAGGCGCTGTAGGGTAGATATTTAAGAGCTATACTGCGAGTGTGATAAGTTAGAAATTGCACAGTCACCTGTCTTCTACTTAGTGAGCGGGAAATGCTCTGAGAGAATGGCTTGGTTTCCAGTGGGCTGTGCCTTGCACCCTGTGTGAGACCATTAGGATTTTAGAAGGCTCCCGGCTCAATTTGACGACCCGTTCGGGAGTCATCTCTCCTGATGGGTCCATCTACCTGCCAGTCACAGGTGAAATGCAACACTTATCATATGAGGACGTATTTTTTTTGGTTTCTAGTAATTTCAAATGTGCATGTAGCCACTTTGATCCTCGACGTTAAATTGACCAGTAAACATCCCCCTTACTGAATTACTATATTTAAAATATATACCCAAACATTATACATTATAACGTTTTTCACCAGAAATGCCGCGTTGACATACAATCTTTTGTCCCTAAATCAAAATGCAAGGCACGGTTTTGGATGAACCCCTGAATGTTGATATGCACCACCAGCATTGACAGTGTCATCCGAACCATGTCGGGGCGATTGAGGGACACGTGAATCGGCTGAAGTGCAGGCTGAAGGCAGTCGCTGGTTCCACTTACAGTTGTGTTAGTCTTACTAATCAGACCTCTGATCGGCAAGACCGGCCACAATCCGTTGAGTCCATGCCTCACATTCGTCTCACACATTCAACCGCCAACGGCGGAGTCAGCCATACAAGGAGACAGCCAGCACGTCAGGAGCAGTTAGGGTGCTCACTGCTGCTTCACTTTCATCTGAACTGAAGTATCTCTATCTTTCTTTCAGCCCACCACACGAACCTTAACGATCTTTTCTCTCGATTGCAGTTAGACCAGGACTTGGAGGAACTAATGATGAGAAAAATATTTTTTTAATACTTTTTAAAACCTATTAAGATATGATTACTAGATTTCTAGTTAATACTCTTACTGCATTAACTAATGTTGATAAATGGGTCATTATAGTCTCTCAAGGCAAATCTCTTCGCTCTCAACCCATAAACCCATAATCTCAGGATACAACGCTCTCACTCCTTATACATCAATCCTCCCTCTGCAGCAAGAGAGAGACGAGAGACAACACACACACACACGCACAACGCACGCACACGCCCGCACACACACGCACACAAACAACACACAAAAGCACACATACTCTCACTGACACATCCCTATTGTTGTCCCCAACCTTGGACGATGAGTTACATGTAGTGTGTCGCACAGCTTATCTGATCAATTCAGTAATGAATTGCTATTCATCAGTAGGCGCTATGAGGTGGGGTCAGGTCGGTCGGTCGGTCGGTCGTCGGTCGGTCGGTCGGTCGGTCGGTCGGCCTCGGTCGGTCGGTCGGTCGGTCGGTCGTTGGTCAGTCGGGCCACAGTGGGAATTGGTAAGAGGCCTCGTCCGGAGGCCTTGACATTTTCACATGCGCTTACGACGTGTACCAGAGGTATAAAGCACCATGTGATAATGGTATACTGCGGTACAATACCGTGGTCATGTTTCTCATGGCCACCACCCACTAACCCACACAAACCAGGACGATGGATAGAGGGATTCAAGTAAGAAGTATGTGTGGGTAACATATTTCATAACAAAAGACTGTGTATTGACACTTTAAATCATGACTACCCTCAATCTCCCAACACCAAGCACATGTTGTGTGCCCAGTGTGATCTGCCCTTGTAGTCCGTGCCTTAAATGTCCGTAAGGTGAGTAGCGTGGCATGGAGGGGAAACAGGAGAGTACAGAAGGTAGAGTAGAGTACAGTGAGTAAGAGTGAAGTGATCTTTTTTCATATACCATATTGAGATAAAGCTGAACTGATAATCAGTCTACCTGAGAGAATAGAGGCAGGGTTCCTGTTTTTGAGATGTGGAAGTGAGTGGGGGGGGGGGGTCGACTGAACAGCTGGACAGACAGCCAACGGGGTGGAGGGGGTTTGGGGGAGAGGTCGAACTGAAACGCTGGACAGACGCCTGGTGGTGGGGGGGGTCTGGGGGGGATGGGGGGGTTAGGTCGGTCCGGGCCCTTATGATGGATGGTATCCGGCTAATAGTTTCACTGGCGTCACCATATAGGCCCTAACAACCAGCTGGGACACACACAACAAGAGGACAAGAGGACAAGGAGGACAAGGAGGAACAAGGAGACAAGGAGCAAGAGGACAAAGGAGGACAAGGGACAAGGAGGACAAGGAGGATAAGGAGGACAAGGAGGACACAAGGACAGGAGGACAAGGAGGACAAGGAGGGTGGGGAGACGTGAGGGCTGCTAGAGCTGGTACGCAGGCACAGTCAGCTATTGCTGTTCCTGCGCTGTTGGTACCGCCTCCTCCACTCTAAAAAGGTAATGCTACATGCTGGTCAAACCACTCATGAGTGCCGTGCATGTGGCCACCCACATATGTAGTCCTGTGTGTGTGTGTATTGTGCTGTGTGTGTGTGGGGGGGGGGGGGGTTTACATTCTGGAAGAGACAAAGGACCGCAGCTGTGAGACTTGATCCCAGGTCGTCAAGTAAATACGCTGGAACGCCACGCACCGCTGATCCAAAATCACGGAGCGTCATTTTGCGCGCCATTGAGCCAATCAGCTTGATCAACTGCACACCATTGAGTCCTATCCCCCCCCGCCCCTCTGTGGAGCCCGCTGGCTCCCCAGGACCCGTATACTTCCAAATGTGGCATAATAGAAATTACGCTTTTGGCTTCATGTTGTGGTTTCTTCTGTTCGGGTGACTGTATTCACATTTGAATACAAGCTTTCCTGTGAGACAGAGATAGGTTACATTTAGAAGACATTCAAACAAATGTTGTCTAGGATGTTACTTTTTTTTTCATTTCGGGATGGTGAGGGGGGGGGGGGGGGGGGAGGGGGTTTGGGGGGAGGAGGGAGAGGGGGACATACGCTAACACACCCAGCAAAAATAGTTTGAAGTTTGTGATGTCCACAAAGATATAATGCGGCTAGTCAAACCTTGACGATTCTAGCCAGCGTATGCCAACGTATCAAAAACTTCTCAAAAAAACGCTGGGCATTACGTTGAAAAATCGATGTTTTTTTTTTTGTTTTATCATGTTTTTGCCTTTCAATAGCGGTATTCATAACGAAGTTAGGACGTATCCATCACGTTAGTTATCATTCTTATTGTAGTAATTATATGTGTAATTAGTATACTGTATTAGTAACTTGATAACTCATAGATAACCTATATGTACCAACGAAATGCTTACGAGTGTTGCCCGAGCGTGTTACTTCTGCCAAACGATAGTCGAACCGAGGTGGGATGATGCGGTACGGCGTATCGCGACGACGGTTCCCTTGCCGTAGCCTATAAAAGGCTGCCGCTCGACGATTCAAATCATGACCGCACTAGTCCTGCACCGAGTCTTGAAGGCGTAACTGACAGGTTTCCTCCTGGTGAACAAACCTATCTGTATATACCAATTCCCCTAAACAGCTGCCAATACCGCGATTAGACTGGTAGCTGTAAGTAAAAAACACGTTCAGTAACTTCTGTGGTCGTCAAATACGTCAATATCATCAATATATCAATATACCAATATGCGTTGGAGATAAGTTTAATATAAGTTACACATAGGTTCAAAGCACGTACTCATAGGTTAGAAATTAATTTCGGGTACACTAGACATTATCTTTGACATATTTCGACTTATGAGTAACTTACAAGTAACGTGTGTGAAACGTGTGTCAACGATAACTTACCTACAACTATGTGCCCATGTTATGCGGACGTATGAGCCATAGGCTGGCATACGACGACCTCGCCGTACTACGACGTGTATACCAGCGTGCTTCAGCGTTGCTCTTAACTTATACAAAATTACCATAACTTGACGTTCAACTATGCCAGGTTTTAGAGACATTTGATACGTCGTGATACGCTGGCTACAAGATACATGATACAAGAAGATACAAGATTTTTATTGCCATTTGTAAACAAGTACATAGGAACGCTTATTCCCCATTCCCTCGCGCAGTATAAACCTTAAAAAACAACACCATCAAATAATAACATGATATATACAATAAAATGAACAAAAAAAAGAGCAGCAAAGTGACTTAAATGATATGTACATGTTTTTTTGTTTTTACAAAAATGTTTCAAAAACATTTAAAGTGCCAGTAGTGCAGCAGCATCATGAATACAGTCCAGTACAGTGCAGTAACTGTGATGAGTCCAGCAGAAGGTATGTAAGTGTAATGGTAATGACTGTTCTGAAAGTGAAAGTGAAAGTGGCAGCACTCCTAGCAGTTCAGTAGGTCACTACCTGTGGATAAAAACAATCCTTAAACCTGGTAGTCCTGCTGTACGGATGCTGCGCAACCGGCGACCAGACGGTAGGGGGGAGAAGAGATGGAGCCCAGGGTGGTTGCAGCCTTTGTGATGGAGATGGAGGAGAAGAGATGGAGCCCAGGGTGGTTGGGGTCCTTAGTGATGGAGATGGGGGAGAAGAGATGGAGCCCAGGGTGGTTGGGGTCCTTAGTGATGGAGATGGAGGAGAAGAGATGGAGCCCAGGGTGGTTGCAGTCCTTTATGATGGACATGGCCTTCTTCCGACATCTGGTCCTACAGATCTCCTCAATGCATGGAAGTGCACCCCCGATGATCTTCTCTGTCGTCCTCACGACCCTCTGGATGGCTTTCTTGTCCCGTTCAGTGGTGTTGCCATACCACACGGTGACGCCACCCGTCACTAGCCACCTCTGGCCTATACCGCTTTTTCTGAGGCACCGCAGAGCATAGAGGCGCTGGTGTGCCTTCTTCAGCATGACCTCCGTGTTGCGTGTCCACGCCAGGTCATCGGCTAAATCGTCAAGGTGTGACAGGGCCATAATGATGGATACAGGACGGATACTACAGTTAAACCCATTCGAATATCAGTCAAATACCCCCCGGCACCTGTTCTCTGCCTCAGCCTCTCAGCCTCCTCTCCTCTTCCTCTTTCCTGCTTGGTTATTGAAGAGAAGATGTGGACGAAGAAGGAGCCCTTCCAGCCGCTCTGTGTGTGTCGACCCGTTGGTTTTGATCTGGAGCACACGGTGTATAACTGACACTGACGTGGACCAGTGGTTTGGTTTTTGTGGCAATCGCTCTTGCGTGTTTGTGTGTCCATGTGTTTGTGTGTATGTGTGTGTTTGTTTGTATGTGTGTCCCTGTGTGTGGGTGTGTGGATACCCGGCAGCAGACCATCTGTTGCCTGCTTAGTGTTCCTGGCCTCGGCCCGCTGGACAGAATGCACCTGTTATTTTTTCCTCCCCTCTGTTTTCAAATTTCATCGAACAAATACCAAAGCCTGTGTCTGTGCCGCTCGGCATGTGTGTGTGTGTTCCTGAGGACCTGTCCGGGTGGGCATGAACACATCGACCATGTTGTCGTACACACACATGCAGGCAGCAAGAACCTGCATCCTCATTATTTTCACGGCTAGCTTTGGCTCTGGGGTTATTCTCATATCAAGCTTTGCATGCAAGTCATGCATTCTGGGCCTCAGCAGTGTGTTTGTTCATACCTGGCGGGCCCCTAGGAACTCTCTCTCTCTCTCTCTCTCTCTCTCTCTCATCTCTCTCTCTCTCTCCTCCTCTCTCTCTCTCATCTCTCTCTCTCTCTCTCTCTATCTCTCTCTCTCTCTCGTCTCTCTCTCTCTCTCTCTCTCTCTCACTCTCTCTATCTCTCTGTCTCTCTCTCTCTCTCAGTCGGCATCAGACTCTCTTCTCTGTTGGCTGAGCGTTTCAAGGGCAGATGGCCATGCGAGGGCTTTAGAGCGATGAATCGGGACTTGGCGTTGTGGGGGACCACGGAGGGGGTGGGGGGCACAACACACACACACCACCACGACACACACCAAACCACACACCGACACACACACACCCACACACCACACACCACACACACACAACACACGCACCACACACACCACACACACCACACCACGACAAACCACAACACACACACCACACACCACACACACACACACACACACAACACACACACACACACACACACACACACACCCCAGCCCAGCCCAGCATCGCAGACAGCAGGACGGGGAGGAGGCGTTACAGTTGTCCCTCGTCTTATTTCTGCTTCTCTCTCTTCTCTCTCTTCTTGGATGTTTTTCTTTGGTGGGCGGGACGCATGTCTCCAGACGTGTGTCTCACAGCCTCTGGTCCTCCCATTGGTCCAGTCCCCCCAGTGCTCTTTGATGTTCTATCTTTTTGGTGTTCATGCTTACCTTAACCTTAATCGCCACGGAAACAAATGAGACGTACTGGGTTTGAACCGCCTGTGGGAAGAACCAACATGGAGGAGTTTTCGAGCTGTTTCGCTGTTACCTTTCTGTTTTTAGAGCAAGAGGAATTACTCACCCCCCCCCTTTCCTTTTACAGATAAGAGACTCCATTAAACTGTAGTTAAACAGGGAACTTTGTTGAGCTTCAGAGAAGTGACTTCCTTCATACGCTATTATATTATAGTATGTAATATATGTATAGTATATATATATAGTATTCTATCTCGCCGACACCTTTTTAAAGTCGTATCACTTTTAATCATGTCTTCCCAACGCCGTGAATGCTAATCTCTCAACAATTCTCCTTCGCTGTGTCTCTTTGGGGAATGTGTGTTTTTTTTTTATATTTTCATCCCGTGCTTCAGGTCAAATGTCATCTTCTTGCTTGGTGTGTGTGTGTGTGTGTGTGTGTGTGTGTGTGTGTGGTGACTTATCCAGATCTCGTATCACAGGGACACTCGGTCTATGGCAAATGCCAACCGCTAAGAGGTTTGGCGTCTTAGAGCGCTAAGGAGCCTCCCTTCCCCCTGCTAAAAAACAGGAATTGAAAGAAGCTTTGGATCAAAAGTGGCAGCCGAAGGTCTGGGTTGCACTGTCCTGCACCATCCTCCCCAGTGAAGAATTATGTTGTCCATCTGCTTTTGAATCATAAATGCTAATGATTTCATTTTCCCTGCACTGTATTATTCTTTTTTATCCCTGCTGCTCTGCGCCTTTGATTTAGAGTTTTGATTTCCCCCCTTGTCTCACCAGGGATAAGATAAGATACCAAAAGGAAACAAAACAATGATAAGAAGAAGAAAAGAGAGAGAATAGACAGCAGAATGGGGATAAAAATGTATTTCTTAAAAGCCAGGGAAATATCATTTGTTTGCCATGTTTCGAGTCGAATTTGCGACTTTCTTTTTTGGGTTAACAAGTTAGGAAGCAGACTGGATTCAAGATATATTTTCTTTAATAACCCCCCCCCCCCCCCTCCCCCGCTCGGCCGTGCTAGCTCTGTTTCCACGTTCCAAGTCCCAGCTTAGTGTATAATCCGACCCCCCCCCCCCCCCAACAGTACTGTCGTGGTAATTAGCGACTTATCCGACGCTGCCTGAAATGGAGCCCTTCTCACAGTGGTTCAGATTCACCCCCAGAACCTCCACAGTCTAGACAGGACACCGCTGTGGCTGCCCCGCCCTCAAGGAGAAGAATGAGAAAATAAGAACTAAGACACAGGTGCCCCCTCACACTCCGCCCCCTCACACTTGATGGATCGGAGACGGTCGGGTCGTAAGACGGACGTGGCAGGCTGGCAGGTGGGCTGTACTCTAAGGACATGTGATGCTTGTTTTGCCGTGGCTAGAGACCAGTGTTCTTGGTTATTTTAGCAAATAACAAAATGATGCAAAAGTTTGGCACAAGTCACCTTGACCCCCAAACCCCCCCCCCCCAAACATCCCCTCCTCCTGCCCCTCCCCTCCCCTCCCCCCTTCCCCCTCCCCCTATGGGTATGCTTGATAATGAAGGCAATCCAATTGCCAATTGATGCATGGTTTTGACGTTGTGGGACGCCGTCATGTTAAAAAAACGTTTTTAGTGTCCCAAGTGCACTAGCAGCCAAAGATGTGAAAGTCCCTGGTCTTTTTATTCATTTTTATTTATTTATTTATTTATTTATTATTTTATTTATTATTTATTCTTCAATTCACTTTACATGGATTCAAATGTTGCAGCTTGATGATACGGTTTTCCTTCTCTATTCTTCTCTATGTGCACTGCTGCAGCGATTCATCTCATGAGATAATGAAGCCTTGATTATAGTAGACACACAAACACACACACACACACACACACCTACAAACACACACACACACACACCTACAAACACACACACACACACACACACACACACACACACGGTACACACACTCCATCGTTTATTTATTTAGCTTCTCCCGGTTGGGTGCATTTCAGCTTCAGCTCCCAAAGGCGGTCATATCGCAGGCAGGCCATCGACTGTTATCAGAAGGAGATGTTATGATGGAAATAAATCACCGACATGAGTGTGTATAAATAGGTGAGCCCTGCTTGTTGTTCATCTGTATTGGGATAGAGCATGACAGCATTATCAGCTTGCTCCCTTGCTGATGCTTGGGTACTCTGTGACTGACTGAAGGTGTTGTCCATCAGGGCACAGCTTTAAATCTCCGCCGCTTATGCCCAACTGCTGGGCTCTCTAGTGGAAGAGAGACTCCAGAGGCTGGACACCTTCCATCAGCATCAGGAACTCACTTTATTGTCTTGATTCCCTGGAACACTCACGTCACACTAAAGTGCGCGAAGATCATTTCCGTAGGGGTTCGGCCCGCACTACAGTCAATGTAAATGACGTAATAAAGTTGCCTTATTTAAAGGTAATAACATAATTCATTGTATGTTTAAGTTCAATAAATAAATACTTTATTTCATGTAATATACATTGTTAAAATATGGCATGATTTAATACAGTTTAGTTTTATACGTTACACCAATATGCCTCAGTGTTTGTTGTTTCTTGTGCCTAGGAACTAATGTTTGTTCATGCTCTGGTACTGCGTGTTTTGTTGATGCACCGGGCAACTCAACGTCTGGATGACCACGTCTGGAAGCACAAGCAATAGCTTTGGAGAGGCCTGGGGGCGGGCTGTCGTCATGAGGAGAATTCATGGGACAGGACCAGGTTTCTATGGAAACAAAATAAATCCAAATAATAGAGAGAGAAGGAGAGAGAGAGAGAGAGAGAGAGAGAGGGAGAGAGAGAGAGAGAGAGAGAGAGAGAGAGAGAGAGAG
>JANIIK010000202.1:15000-25000 GCA_027704905.1 Muraenolepis orangiensis
TGAGCTCGCATTTAATGCAGTTCATCACAGTCTTCATGGTTTGTGAGGCGTGGCTTCTGGGCAGTTCTCTTTTTGTTTTTGTTTTATTCAGCGTTATCTCTGACTGTGCGTGCAGTCGGTAGAGGTAATGATAAAATAGCATCGTAATACATTGAGTTTGCGTAGCGCTTTGTATAGCAAAAATAAGTGCTTCCCAAGTAAAAGACTATGGTACAAGAAGGTGTCGTGTGCAGATGGGCTGCTATAACATAGTTTAACAGAAGGCTTGCCTGTAATAGGTTTAAGATTAGATTTAAGATAATTTTTTACTTTAATAAATAAAAATATTAACAATAAATGCAAACATAAAAGGGATACAAATGAATATGAATTTGTGTGTCGTGAAATGAAACAGGGATGGGCCACTTTAGAAATCATGAAGTTAAAAAGGGTGGAAGAAGGCTTGGATGACAGCTTTAAAGAAGCCCATGAATAAGGGTTTTAAGTTCCGTTTAGAAAACCCTGGCTGAGGGGAGGGAGGAGGCAGTTCTGATGTGGTCCAGGAGGACTTCCAGAGTCCTTGCTAACGCCCTTGCATGGCTGTCCCCGCCATCAGTGGAGTATAAATGAATGTGTGAATGTGTGTATGAATCGGTGAGTGTGAGGCTTGACTGGTTAAGCACTTTGAGTGGCCTCACTGGTCAGAAAAGCGCTATAAAAATGCAGTCCATTTTACCACTTAGCATTTAGTGCTTATCTCAGTTAAAAACACCCTTAATTCATTCAAAGGGATTCTTATGGAAAACCCATCTGTCACCTACTGTTCACTTGTGTTGCACGATGGTATGTGTAGTGAATGAATGAGTCACAGATTTGGTAATGCACCAGGGTGAACGCATCCGGTGTGAGTGTGATCTTTATCCTGTATACATATATATCTCCTCAAGTCAAGGTCATTTTTCTTTGTGTTAGCCCTTCGTGACGGTTGGTCTCCAAGGGTTTCAGAGGCCATAGCAAAGGGCATGGCAATACACCCCACACAGAATTGTTGTCTAAATCCTCCCCTTAGAACAGTCACAGGGTGAATGGGAATCTAGACCAATGCGATATGTCAGATACACTGGATCTTCATGTCGTTCCCCAATTCCCCCTTGGGGATTTCTGACCATCTCACCTTTTCACCTTCACGGTGAAACATTCCCACCTTCTAACCATCCTCCCGTCTCACCCCTCCTATCACACCCTCGGTGCGTCTGTTCCGCTCCAGGTGTGACAGACCGAGGTCACCGTAGGCCAGTCGAGGAGGGAGGTACAGTTGTTGTGTGAAGGACTAATTTTGCCACACACACACACACACACACACACACACGCACACACACACACACACACACACATACACACAAACACACAGGTTGTTGTTTATTTTTTAAATCCCATTGCTCCCCTAGAAACCAGAGAAACATTCAGAGCATCGCCAGGTGTGTCCCACAGAGTGATCCAATACCAGATTTGTAGAAACACAGAAAGGCATTTGTTGAATACAGTACTATTTCAAATAAATGTGAACACAATTTTTATATATATCAAGGGTACGTGTCCCAAAGAAATCCGAAGATGTCAAATATATTGTTCATGATTCTTCTAAACAATGTTCATTCACTTTGTGCTGATTATTCTCCAAGTTGAATACCTAAATATTTGTATTGGAGTAAAATTACCTTGACAGTTGACAGACTTGGAAGGAAATGGTGTCGAAATGAAGACCTCTTCAACTAGCTTCCTTTTATCCCACGGAAAATCGAAATTGGATTATTGCTATACAACAATAATAATAATAATATTAAATATTGTCGCTCATTTTTCCAACCTTTCTGTTCCGTTCCTGATGGAAAAAATGTCAGACCCAGCGTCTCCTTCTTCTTCCCGTGTTGGACGTCGACGTGCTTCACCCGCCGTTCAGAACGTTTGCAAAGCTTTGAGGAAAGAAAAGATGAAATGCTTAATTATAAATAATTCAAATGAGCTCACTTAGTACGGTAGCGGCAATGATGGACAGGTGCATAATCACAGCGTTTGGACAGGAAATCACAGCTCAATGGGTGCCTGTGCAACGTCCTTATGACCAGCAGGCCTGTTGGAAGCCATCAAGCCATCTTCTGGGAAGTGGAATGCAGTGCTGCTAACTGCTCATCACGTTCCCATTGAGTGCAATAGAACAATCACCATGGGAACGATCTGTGCAGTAAAGCAGCCATCCTGGATGCTTTCGCTAAATCTATTGAGCCTCAATCATTTCTGCGCAGTTTCAGGGGGAAGTTAGCTCATGCTATCACCCAAGCCATTAGCATTCCAGACTTTTTACTACATTGCTACTCGCTGAAGCTAGTATGGGCTATGGCTTAAGCCTATTAGCCCCACCAGGCATTCTGCACTACTCACTGAAACTAGTTTGTGTTACTGCTAAACATATTAGCCCTAAAGACTTTCTGCGCAGCTCAGGGAAGCCTATGAGAAACTCGCACACTCTGGATGTTGCCTTTGTGAGAGAGAGAGAGAGAGAGAGAGAGAGAGAGAGAGAGAGAGAGAGAGAGAGAGAGAGAGAGAGAGAGAGAGAGAGAGAGAGAGAGAGAGAGAGAGAGAGAGAGAGCAGAGCAGATGGTCAGTATGTTCCTTGATTACTAAGGGCCCCTAATCAGTCTGACTGGGGCCAGATGAGGCTGCTTCAACCAGACTCTAATGAGTCTGACTGGGGCCAGGTGAGGTTGCTTCAATCAGATTCTAATCAGTGTGACTGGGGCCAGGTGAGGCTGCTTCAACCAGACTCTAATCAGTCTGACTGGGGCCAGGTGAGGCTGCTTCAACCAGACTCTAATCAGTCTGACTTGGGTCAGGTGAGGCTGCTTCAACCAGATTCTAATCAGTCTGACCAGGGCCAGATGAGGCTGCTTCTACCAGATTCTAAACAGTTTTACTGGGGTCAGGCGAGGCTGCTTCAACCAGATTATATTCAGTTTGACTGGGGCCAGACAAAGCTGTTTCAACCAGACTCTAATCAGTCTGACTTAGGGCCAGACGAGGCTGCTTCAACCAGACTCTAATCAGTCTGACTTAGGGCCAGACGAGGCTGCTTCAACCAGCCACCAACCACACACACCTAGACGCAGTTCTATATTTTTATTTACAGGAAGGTGATTGTGAGCAATTGACATGTTGTCTTTCTGATTGGCTGGCCATCCCTTGGGGGTTTGGTCCACCCTTGTGTGTTTCGGTGCTATCCCTGAGGTTGGATGTGCGTCTGGTCAGCATGCGGTCGTCCTTCGTTCCTATTGTTACGTGTAATAGTTAATGAATCTAGCAGAGATTAACAGAATATTCCAATGGATAAAGTAGATCAGCCTTTGTGGTCCGGGTAATATCCTTCGGGAGCCAACAAGCCCCATTAGGTTCAGCGGTTTGGAAGCAAACTATGTCTCCCAGAGGTTCATTAAAGAAGCTAGCGGTAACATGCACTACAGGTTGCTACGTACCGTTGGGTTAATAAACACTCGTGGTCTCAGTAAATATAATTAATAAGCAGGGCTTCTTTTTTTTTACCTACTTGAGTTTCTATTTAAAACGCCACATCAACCTCACATGGCGTCTTGTCTCCAACCAAACATATGTCAATAGGACCGCACATGTTTTTAACGGACCACATCTGACCTCTGTAATTGTATGTATGTGAGGTGGTGGTTGTGGTGGTGGTGGTGGTGGTGGTAGTGGATATGGAGGTGGCGGTGGTGGATGTGGAGGTGGTGGTGCTGGTGATGGTGGTGGTGGTGGTGGAGGTGGATATGGTGGAGGTTATGGAGGTGGTGGTTGTGGTGGTGGTGGTGGTGGTGGTGGATATGGTGGAGGTTATGGAGGTGGTGGTTTTGGTGGTAGTGGTGGTACTGGTGGTGGTGGATATGGAGGTGGTGGTGGTGGATATGGAGGTGGTGGTGGTGGTGGTGGTGATGGTGTTGGTGGTGATGATGGTGGTAGTGGTGGTGGTGGTACTGGTGGTGGTGGAAATGCAGGTGGTGGTGATGGTGGTGGGGGTGGTGGTACTGGTGGTGGTGGATATAGAGATGGTGGTGGTGGTGGTGGATATGGAGGTGGTGGTGATGATGGTGGTGGTGGTGGTGGTGGCCAGGTGTAGGTTAGCTGGCTTCCAGTAGGGGACAGGGATGCTGTCCGGTGCCAAAGGAGCGATCATCGTCAGGGAGGAGAGAGGAGAACAGGAGAATACAACTTCTCGGGCAACTCCTGTTATATATCCTCTCTCCTCTCCTCCTCTCTCATCTCCTTCCCTAATTTCTCCTCCTGTCTCATCTTCTTCTCTCATACCTCCTCCTCTAGACTCCTCTCCTGCTCTTGACACAATCTCTCTCGTCTCATTCTCTCATATCTCCTCCTCCCTCATCTCCTTCTCTCATATCTCCTCCTCTGGACTCACAAAGCAATAACACATAGCAATACTACATGCTAGAACATGGATATTCTGTAAGTAAAGAATAAATTATATTGCAGTTTTTCCACCTCTACCGTCAGATTCCCCCACAAAGAGAGAGAGGGTAAATGTATTCCCCTCTTTGAATCCATATTAACGTATTGATTATAAATGTGGAAACACATTGTTTAAAGGGACACACACACCCTCCTCATGTGGCCAGATGAGGTCTGAATACCAGCGTCTGAACAGGAAGTGGAAGGTGGGGGCTCTCTGTAATGATAACAAGGCCACACCTGTAGACAGAGATATGCTAATAAGCGCTTCAAGCACCAGCACCATCACTTCCTTGTTCCGTCGCTGCCTGGCTCGTGCTCCTGCGGAAGAGAGAGAGGGGAGAGAGACAGGGGGAGGGGGAAAGAGGGGGTGGAGAGAAGGGGAGAGAGGGGATGGAAGATAGAGAGAGGGGATAGAGAGATTGGGGGAGAGGTGATTAGAGAGATAGGGAGAGGAAGAGGGTGAGAGAGAGAGAGAGAGAGAGAGAGAGGGGGGGAGAGAGGGAGAGATAGCGAGAGAGAGAGAGAGAGAGAGTGAGAAAGATAGAATGAGAGAAAGAGGATGAGAGAGTGAGAGAGAGGAGGGGAGAGGTGATGAGAGAGAGAGAGAGAGAGAGAGAGAGAGAGAGAGAGAGAGAGAGAGAGAGAGAGAGAGAGAGAGAGAGAGAGAGAGAGAGAGAGAGAGAGAGAGAGAGAGAGAGAGAGAGAGAGAGCACACACCACAGGGGATTGCTGGGTAGGTATGTTTGGGGGGGAGGTGGGGGGCAATCGATTGGGGGGGCAATCGATTGGCCCAAACTGGCCAATCGATGTTAGTTATTACGACCTCATTCTCTGTTTCTAGTGGCCTATGTGGCCTATGTTGTTTATAGTAGTCTATTCAGTATTGGGTCAAAGGTGTGTGTGTGTGTGTGTGTGTGTGTGTGTGTGTGTGTGTGTGTGTGTGTGTGTGTGTGTGTGTGTGTGTGTGTGTGTGTGTGTGTGTGTGTGTGTGTGTGTGTGTGTGTGTGTGTGTGTGTGTTTGTGTGTGTGTATGAATAAATTAACAATGACTACCTTGTTCTCCGTCGGGCTAGACACCGCAAGCTATGCTTCCATCCCCCGAGGCCATACAATATTTAAACATTTAGAAGCTCCCATCGGGAATGAATGGATGATTTAATGAATGATTTAATGAGTGATTTAATGAATCACTTAATGAATGATTTAATGGATGATTTAATGGATTGTGTGCCGTAGCCGCGGTCGCCGCTTGTTTACCGAAACAAGACTAACGCCATGGGCTCAATAATTATAAAGGTCCACAGTACTGATGCACCACCACCACCCACCACCCACCGCCCACGAGAGAGTCACCCTCAGGTCACCCTCAGGTCACCCTCAGCTCACCCTCAGGTCACCCTCAGGTCACCCTCAGGTCACCCTCAGCTCACCCTCAGGTCACCCTCAGGTCACCCTCAGGTCACCCTCAGCTCACCCTCAGGTCACCCTCAGGTCACCCTCAGCTCACCCTCAGGTCACCCTCAGGTCACCCTCAGCTCACCCTCAGGTCATGTGTGTGTGTGTGTGTGTGTGAGCATAGGGCTGGCCGTATCTTATCTGCGTCCTTCTGGTGTAGAAAAAGACAAACAAGAGAATGAATGAGTCTAAAAAAGATCAGAAGACCAAACAAGCTCCTCCTGAATTCATCTGGAGATGAGGAATAATTCCCCCGATGGTTTCACCGACTGAACCGCGGAACATGTGACGCTGCTGCTGCTGTCAGGGAAAATGCCATCAAACTGGCGTGGCGTTAACATGACACTAAAGAGACTTAACCAACACACACACACACACCAACACCCACCACTGAGTTGCCAGTCAGTCATGCCGCAGCTAAACAAGCGCTCTCTCTCTCACGGCCCCCCTGCTGTGAATGTGATCGTCTTTCACGGGCAAGGAGAAAAAAAAGAAAGCTATCATTTTCGTTCTCTCTCTCCATCCCTCCTCTCTTTCTCTCTCTTGTGTGGCTTTTGTCTAGTCTCTCGCTCGCTCTCTCCTTCTCTCTCTCTCCTTCTCTCACTCTCCTTCTCTCTCTCTCCTTCTCTCTCTCACACACTCTGTCTCATTCTCGCTGTCTTTCTCTCTCGTTCTCTCTCTCTCTCTCTCTCTCTCTAAACATGTATCCTCGCAGAATGAGAATCAGAGAAGGCCTTCATCGGCCAAGTACAATGGAATCGTCAAAATTATAAATAACAATCCTCATGATATATGGTATATACCATATACCATAGTATATATATATATATATATAAAATATATACTATGTCAAAAGAAAACTAAACTCAATGAAATTAACAGATTTAAAAATTGCCATAAAAAGTGCAATGGAATGTCTTGTACATACGTATATACATATTGCGGTGGCCCTATAAACCGTAATGCAAATGTGTGTGTTTCTGTGTGTGTGGGCATCGTTAGATGCAATAAACAAGATACAATGCTTGCTCCCAATTCCCTCCCACAGTATACATCTCAAAAAACAATACAAATTAAAAAAAAATAATAATAATAATATATACAATAAAAATATAAATGAACAAAAAAAGGACAGCAAAGTGACTGATCGATAGTATGAACATCTGTTGAATGTGCAAAAAGATTTAAAGTGCAGTAGTGCAGCAGCATCATGAATACAGTGCAGTACAGTGCAGTAGCTGTAATGAGTCCAGAAAGTCCAGCAAAGTATGTAAGTGTTATGTTAATGAGTATGTTATGATAGTGGCAGCACTCCTAGCAGTTCAGTAGGCGCTCTGTCTGTGGATAAAAACTATCCTTAAACCTGGTAGTCCTTGTGCGGATGCTGCGCAACTGGCGACCAGATGGTAGGGGGGAGAAGAGATGGTGCCCAGGGTGGTTGCAGTCCTTTATGATGGACATGGCCTTTTTCCAACATCTGGTCCTACAGATCTCCTCAATGCATGGAAGTGCACACCCGATGGTCTTCTCTGCCAGTCTCACGACCCTCTGGATGGCTTTCTTGTCCTGTTCAGTAGTGTCTCCGTACCACACAGTGACGCCACCCGTCAGGACGCTCTCTACGGGGCCAAGGTAGAAGTTCACTAGCGACCTCTGGCCTATTCCGCTTTTTCTGAGGCACCGCAGAGCATAGAGGCGCTGGTGTGCCTTCTTCAGATTCTGCGGACCTCGGACTCGGACAGTTGGAGAACGTATTCCTCTGGGTGGATGTTCAAGTTGTTGGTCGGCTCATGGTCCCTTTCAAAGCCAGCAAAAAACGTGTTTAGCTCGTCTGGTAGGTTAGGGTCGTTGTTGGTGACTCCTCATTACCAGAATGCTGCAATGACACTCATGTCTCTCTCTTGTCTTTCAACCGCCCCACATTCTATGTTATTCTCTCTCTCTCTCTCTCTCTCTCTCTCTCTCTCTCTCTCTCTCTCTCTCTCTCTCTCTCTCTCTCTCTCTCTCTCTCTCTCTCTCTCTCTCTCTCTCTCTCTCAGCTTTGGATGGGACACACACACACACACACACACACACACACACACACACACACACACACACACACACTGATCTCAATAGCGGGGGGGGGGGGGGGGGGGGGACCGGCACAACTTTACCTTTCATTCATCCCAAACACTTCCTCCTCCGCCTCCTGCCTCATAATGGCCGTCCCTAGAGCGTGGGGGTTGGGTCATTCTGGAGCCAATAAAGAGCCTTTGTTTGTGGCCTGTGGCTCCACATCCCGGCATTGTTCTGGCTTCCTCCCGGCGTCTCCTGCCTCTTGGAAATCCCGCCAACTCGCTGCCGATAGCTTGGAAGACAACAGCAACAGCTGAAAGAGCACCGGAGCCTCAAGACTCGCCCCCATCCCCCCTGGAAGCCACTGAAGGACGGAAGGTGGTGGAGCCACTGAAGGACGGAAGGAAGGTGGTGGAGCCACTGAAGGACGGAAGGTGGTGGAGCCACTGAAGGACGGAAGGTGGTGGAGCCACTGAAGGAGGGCGGGAGTGGGGCCTGAAGAGAGAGCAGGGCCGGGGGATGCCGGTGGATCCCACACATGCACATGATTTTTCTCCTTGTCATTTTAGTGACAACATTTTTGTCGTTTTTCTTCAAAAGTACTGAGATGTTTGTCTTTTAAACGGCTTGAAAGATTCCGCATAAAAAAGGTCAAAGGGAAACGATCCAATAGCCCACATGTCTGTGTTCAACCGATTGAACACACCTCTGTTATCCTTACAACTCCAAGTTTAGGTCAATATAAGTCCGCTTTAGATCAATTTTCAAATTGAATGTCAACATCCTTTGTATTGTATCAGAGGCAGTGGCATAACCACAGGTCATTCTCATCATCATTATTTCCCAATGGGAAGATATTTTTGCAATTCTGGAATTAATCCAGATATGAGGAAGAAAAGCAGACTGTATTTCACACAGCATGGAGTCAGTGGATGTTTCTATCTCCTTCATCGCTCACGTAGTTCATCAAAACACCAAGGCAGATCTCTCCAACTGGAAGATGGTGTTTTTCTTCATTTCCTTTCCCCTGGCTGAATAGTCATTTGTGTGTCACCCGTGTATATATATACAGTGCTGCTCGAAAGTATGTGAACCCCTTGAACAGTTAAGAGTTTTCTGTTGTTTTACCATGATTTTCCTATTTTATCATCACAAGTTTTACATATATGAAATGTCAGGTTTATGTTTAACAGTTCCATGTACTTTTTTAGAGGGAATTGTGTGAGTAGCCAAAAAAATACATGAAACATGGAATTAGTGGATGTGCAAAAGTAAGTGAACCCCCAGTGTATTGGTAAAGTCAAGGAGGTAACAGATTCAGGTGAAACACTTTTGGGTGCTTAATTAGTCAATTAAGCAAACCAATCAAATGAGACATCATTAGGAAAAGGGTTGGACAACACAGATTAAAAGAGAGAGAAAAACAACCAAACGACTGCAGTGCCAGGGTGTACCCATACGAATCAACCATGCCAAGAGGAAAGGAGATACCCGAGGAAATCAAGAAAATGGTACTGACAGCCCATCAGTCTAGAGAAGGCTACAAGACAATCTCCAAACGATTCCAGCTCCATCCATCCACGGTGAGGCAAATAATTTACAAATGGAGGGCGTCCAAGATGACCGCATCTTTGCCTAGAAGTGGACGCCCATTAAAACTAACATCAAGAAGCACCCGTAGAATAATAAATCAGGTAAAGGACAACCCACACATCACCTCTAAAGAGTTGCAGAGCTCTCTGGCAGCGTCAGGTGTAAATGTACATGCGTCTACAATTAGACGAAAATTGAACCAACACGACATTCATGGGAGGGTTGCTAGAAGGAAGCCTCTGCTCTCCAAAAAGAACAAAGCTGCCCGTTTAAACTTTGCCAGAGAGAACTTGGACAAACCAGAGGCCTTCTGGAAGTCCATTCTCTGGACAGATGAGTCCAAAATAGAATTATTTGGTCATAATCGTAAGCGCTTTGTTTGGAG
>JANIIK010000202.1:27500-47500 GCA_027704905.1 Muraenolepis orangiensis
ACACACACACACACACACACACACACACACACACACACACACACACACTGAAACACACCACGGTAGCGCTAAATCTAAAACAACATAACATGCACAGCCCCACCGTTATAGAGTTATAGAGTTATAGAGTTATAGAGTTATAGAGTTATAGAGTTATAGAGTTATAGAGTTATAGAGTTAAAGAGTTATAGCGAGTCAACAACACATGTTGCTATTCGTAATTTTTTATTGAGGAATCGGTGCCGATAATAATAATAATAATAATAATAAATTATATTTATAAGCGCACTTTTAATTTGCATAGACACAACTGAAAGTGCTACAGAGTAACTCTGTGTACGAATTTAAAAGCTGATAGAGAAGAAAAGAAGACACACACACACACACACCACACACAGCTGGTTCCATGTTCTGGTGCTGGTTTCTGTGCCTCTTCTGAAAAATGTGTTTCAGGTTTTGAGGGTAGAGGCCGAGAGAGGCTGAAACGGTTGGTTTGTAGTATCGATGAAGATGAAAAACTATTGATTGATGAAGTACGGATCAATACTGTCACCAAACTAAGTGTAATCCAAACTAAAATTCATAACATGAGAATTTTTAATTCTAAAGACATAATCCTAAGCCCATTATTTAAAGGCATGATCTTAACACGATTTTAGATTCAAGAGGTTTTTATTTGCCGTGTACAAAAAGTACAAATGTCGAGATCGCGAACATCGTGAAGTCCAACGGGGGGCGGGGGGGGGTTAATCGCGATGGTGAATCTGTGGGAATCAGAATTCCTTTATTTGTCACTCACCTTAAATTCCATTGTTCTAGTCAGACGGACGTCACGGAGGAGTCACTTTATGCCTTATCTCATTTAGGCAGATCAGATTGTCGCAGCCTATTTCCAAGTGTACCATAGTTGGTAAAGCAGTGTCCATGTAGTGAAGTAGCAGCCCATCATCTTCGCCTTCGCCATTTTGACGTAAAATCCTACGTAGAAAAAACGTAGCACTACGCTAGATCCACTCTCGCTCCAGCCAGTAGACCTTCTAGCTCCCTATTGAGCTGTGGGGAAATCTGAAAGAATACGCCCATTGGCTACAAATCACTATATGATTGGTTGATCAAATTGTCAATCCAAACGTACGCTCTCATTCAGTCTAAGGGCCAAAGTCATCGGGAATACTTTGGTTGAAGGATATTCTTCCCAGCAACCCAGAAAAATGTCTGATTGGTTGCATTGTTTTTCCAACACAAAACCACTCAAATGCGTCGTGCATGGACCGAGAAAGACAAACAAATCAACGTAACTGTAATATAACAGATAACAACACAGATACCATTCTCATTTATTAATTTGATTTAAATTTGATTAAATTGTATTACATTTTATTAATACAATTAATTCGATTTTTTTGGTCTGAGAGTTCCAGGGTCTTCTCTGAATACCTTGAAGGCCCTGACGCTTCACCACTGCTATATACTATAAACAACATTTAACAAGTCCTACTATATACTGTTCTACATACAACACTATACATATATATATATATACATACATACCATAACAATACTATAAAAATATCAATAAAGTGACTGATGACTGAGGCTGCAAGAAAACAACTTTATTTATTTAAAGGCACAGTCAAAATACCCTCCAAAGGTACGATAGTATAGCAATATGGTCTCTTTACAATACTGTTTGTTTTTACATTCCCTCTGTAATAATTCAATATCACACCATGCCAATTCCTCACTGTGCCAGTGGGTTTAGACCTCGACCAGGTCCCAAAACCATTTCCCAATGTCCGACTTTCGTAAGCTTTCGTCATGGGAAATAACGGTACAGCAATAACACTGGGCCACCGACACGGGGTTATCACAGACCAGCATGCCAAAGATGACATCTATTCCATGAATATGTGCTCTACTGAACTCCATGTCCGTTGTGAGTGATGTCTAATTTTCCCTATGACCTTGATGTGACACGGCTCATCACTGGAGCAAGGACCGGGTCAAATGGATTTCACTCTTTCCCAGAGTCCTTCTTCTCCCGAGTGGAGGTCCTTAAATGCTGTGCTTCTTTCTACAGACATAACAGTGTACTTATTATATATATATGAATACACAGGTGAATGTGAGTGGTAAATAAAATATGCAACAATTACTGGCTTCTTAAATGGTAAATATGTCCCTGGGATGTGGTTACCCTGCACTCTCTTTCGGCATGGGGATTTCGGGATGGTTTACATTTTCATATACACACACCCTTAGAGGGTGAAGGCATGGGAGCCGTTGAGGCATTTCCCAGCCTTATAATGATATATAACGATATAAGCTGTGTGTCGCCAGAACGTGAGACATCATCGCTATGTTTCTGTGCTTTATTTTCTTTTGGAAAGAGTTAGCGCTTCCTTCCCCTGCCTCTGTTTCCGTAGGACACTTACGAGGAATTACACCAAACAACTGTCAGAAATCTTCTGATCTTCTGAATCAATCTAAGACGGGGGCATCCAAACTATTTTCATTGAGGGCCCCATAGAGAAAAATATATGGAGTCTGTGGCCACAAACTGTTTTAAAGCAGCAGGATTCCACTTGGTTCTCCAGTTATCAGTGGTGGTCAGTGGAGGTACTGCAGGTGGTCAATGAGTTCTATAATGTCATCTAGCAGCTCCTTCTTACAACAGAAGTTCCCAATGTTGCTTCTAACTCAGGGTGGTGTTCCCTAATCACAGACCTGTTTAAAGGGAGGGGTAAGCAAACTGTATTACAGCGTTTAGCGTTTTATGTGGCCTGTGTGAAAACAATGATTGGGCTTATTTACATAAGACACACACACACACACACCCCTGGTGAGATTGAGTGTTGTAAAGCAGCGTTTTACTAGCAGCTGTAAAGGGATGAGCGTGTGAGTATTCAGAGGGACCGGCCGGTCTGCTCCTCATGAGGAGGATAAACCATCAAGTGGTCATTCACGCTTTGACACCTAGCAGACCTTAATACATGGGTTTTATTGATTTGATTAAACCAGGAGGCCCACAAAACCAGCTTGTCTCCAACGACAAAGTTCCAACTTCTGCAGATGTTATCGTCCGTGGCAAACAAAAATAATAAAACATTTAAATGATGAATGAGTTAAGAAAACAAAATCAAAAAAATTATCATGAAAGATTCAAGGTGGCTTCCGGGAGGAAATTGCCGTCTGAATGGGTGGTGTGTGTGTGTGTGTGTGTGTGTGTGTGTGTGTGTGTGTGTGTGTGTGGTGTGTGTGCGTGTTGTGTCAGTTGTGACTATTTTGTTGTCGAAGACAATGTTTGTGGCATCAACCAGGAGACGGAGACCACGGTGTTTATATATCCCACATTCTTAAATCTCAGGTCCAAGATGGCAGTATATAAACAGCAATCTGTAACCGTAACCCAGTGTAACCCAGACAGACACACTTGTGTGTGTGTGTGTGGTGTGTGTGTGTCCTGTGTCGGGTGGCAGTAGCTCTGTTGGGACTGGTACTTGGAAAAAAAAGATGCCAGTTTGCCTCCTGGGCTGCACTGCTGAGGTGCCCTTGAGCAAGGCAGCAGACCTCTACACTGCTCCCCGGGCAGCTGTATATACAATTGCTGCCCACTGCTCTTAATACTAGGATGGGTTAAATGCAGAGTATCATGTATGTGACCAATTCAAAGGATTCAATCCTCCAGATTTAGATTTAGATTTAGTATATCACTGTTTATTAGAATTGTATAAATCAACAAATCACTACTGCTCACTACAGTGCTGCACTGCTGTCACTTTAAATGCTTTTTGCAACATCCGGTCAGGTATATATCAACCATTAGACACTCTATTGTTCTTATTGTTGTTATTGTTCTTTTTTACTATGTATAATATTGTTATAGCATAGTGTTGTTTATAGTATATTGATTAGTATATAGCATGTAGTATAAAGCGTTGTTTATAGAATAGTATTGTATAGTGTAATATTACATAGTATAGCCATTGTGTAGTGTTGTGTAGTGTAACTTGTGTGTGGAAATTCAATACTACGGCATGCCATTGTACTTAAAAAAGATATATTGAGTCTATTGTGTATCAAATAACATCAAAACAAAACAAAACAACTGGTCAATGTATCCTCTTCCAGTCCACCTGGACACATTTCATCACATCACCCATTGAGGCTTCCCCCCAGCAGGAGGGGCAGCTCAGGGCATGTGAGGTTAATGCGTTGGGATTGATGGAACGTGTTTCTAACAATGCTGACAAAGTCTTTCAATGCTTGGCTATTTTTCTCGCCTTGGCCCCATTGGGCGCGGACAACGTCGATTCACATTCTCTCTCTCACATGTCTCTCTTTTCTCCCCCATGACCTTTGACCCTCCCGGCGATGAGCGAGCCGGTGCGTCTGGAGGGGTTCAAGCCGCAGGGCGAGCGCATCGTGGCCTCCAGAGCCAGGAGGCCACCGTGGTGCTGGAGATCTACCGTGAGGGCAGCGCACAGCACAGACCAGCACAGACCAGCACAGACCAGCACAGACCAGCACAGACCAGCACAGACCAGCACAGACCAGCACAGACCAGCACAGACCAGCACAGACCAGCACAGACCAGCACAGACCAGCACAGACCAGCACACACACACACACACTCAAATCAAGGGCTGATTTTGATTTTGAGATATACCCCATAAGTCTTCAAAGCACCGAGGTAGAATAGAAGATACACAGGTTAATTAGATAGAACAAGAGGGAGGGGAGAAGTAGAGAACCTCGTAATATATTCTGCCGGTGCATTTTCTAATCTTGGTGTGTGAGGTCAACCTAAACATGACCAGAGGAACAAGCTGCTGGAACAACACATTCTCATGAGCCGGTTCGTAGGATTCCTTACGAAAAAAACGTGCACTTTGTTTGGTAGGAAATCGTACGTACAGCAATCAGTGCGCATGTGGCGTCCCACTGCAGCGAGAACACAAAGCAACATGGCCCACTTTCCACGTATTTTCAGTGTAAAATGCAAAAAAAATCATTCATCATCGTTTGGCCATTTAAATATATTTTGATAACATTTCTAGCCAGAAATGGGCCACTATTTGTCATAATCGTCCTTCAGTGAATGTATATACCATCTTTAGTTTCATAGTTATTACGAATATTTCCACGGACATACTCCAGCTCTATATACTGTAAGTGTGTTTGCGCAGCACCTGCAGCAACGCATATTCATTAAAAAAACTGTGCACTTTGATTCGCAGGAATCGTACGTACGTTGCGGTTTACGCCCCTTTCAGTCGGCAAACAGAGCTAGATCATGTCTAAAATAACACTTATACACGTATGTTTTTTGGACTTTTTTCCTCACAATACAAACGTTAAGGTTTCTCTAAAATACGGTTTGATAACATTTCGAGTGAGAAATTTGCACTTAAGTTAAAAAATATTTGTTCAATGAATGAATCTTTAGTTTAGTATTAGTTATGGTGAAGATTCTGCAACTTGTATATCCGTTGCTATGGTGACACACGAAAGTGCGTTTGCGTCGATTCAACATGATTTCACCCTCTAATAAATAAGAAAGATCAAATCTGACCACGCCAGTGTGTTTCTCGACCAGTAAACCCTATAATAAGATGGCACGATTCCTGGTCACAATTTCACATAATAGGGAAAACACATTAGAACTACAAAACGTGTGACACGGCACGCTGCAAATTGTAGTTCTTTGCACACGTCCGGGTCTCGTCCCTCGATCTATTTGCGTTAATAATGTGGTTTACATATTTTTTTTAACATATAATGTGGTTTCCGAACGAGACGGTGTAGCTCAGTGCCGCTGCAATCCGATGGATTAGTAATACACGGAAAAATAAACTTAAATAATAAACGTAACAGAACAATAAGGCGGCAGTGATATCAGCATAGCCATAGCAACGATAGAAACCTGAACAAATCTTCGTAATAACTCAAAAACTAAAGATCGTATAAATTCACTGAACAAAGCGTGTGAGAGTAAAACACACATTTCTCGCTAGAAATGTTATCAAAAGATATTATAATGCCGAAACTATCTATCTATCTCTTACATTTTCCACCGACAATACGAGGAAACGTGACTGTGCTTGACGTTATAGCTGCAGAAGTTAGCGCATGCGCACCGGGTTGATACGTCCTATTTCCTACGAAACAAAGTGCACTGTTTTTTTGTAAGGAATCCTACGTGTCGTTTATGAGAACAGCCGGGCTGGAACTGGACCTTCTATAGACAGGAAAATGGGATGAGGGATCAAGTAATTAGTATTTGTGTGTTGAAGTTCTATAAATTCTTCTAAAACTTCCAAAATAAATGTATTGTATTGTGTACAGATGTATTTCTGAACGATTAGAAATTTGACCAGTGTTGTTCGCAATCTCAATTTGCACAGCCTGCCCTGACTGGCCTGTTTTCCTTCCAACCCAGAATAAAGAATAAACACTCACACACACACACACACACACACTCACACACACACACACACCTTTTAACATAATTAGTGTGTGTCAGTGTTTCCTCTGTTAGTGTGTCACAGAGACACAGTGGTGTCGTTCCCAGTCGTCGGTCTCGGTGCATTCCTTCGTTAAAGTGCGTTAAAGTGACAGAATACATTAAACATCACCGTAACAAAGGAGAAGGCATCAGTGGATAACTGTTCATTGGAATCAGTCAGGAAAAACACACTCTCACTTAGGAGCTATAAGGGATAATACCGTAGACATTATGGAAAATGCGCTTCCAAAACCAAACAACATATACTCAAATTAAATAGTTTTGTCTGTGATACCCTCTGCAAGTATCCAAATGCGCAGGCAGAGGAAAGGACAGCTACGCTGTTCTCGGGTCCTCTAGCAGGAAGCAGTGGCTATAGTAATCATAACAAAGCGTTTGGTTCCATGTGTCTATATAGAATACGGTATACGGAATATGGTTAAACTGAACATGGTGAAACTGAACAGTTTCTACTGTGATTACTTTTTAATGTGAAATCACTGGTGTGTGGCCTTACCGTCTGAGCTGCGATAACGCTGTATATATACACACCACACGGTTACTTGCTACACGAGCCCCAAAACAAATCTTTTTTACTCAAATTTTTTTAAATTTGAAACGAAACAATTTTAAGAAGAGTTTTAAATAATGGTGTACAGAGAAGAGGCTCGAGCTCTCTTTCTCTAGTGTGTGTGGTGGTGGCTGTTTTAACCTGTGGGCCTCGATTAGCAAGGACCCACCTAATGGGGTTGTGTTGTATTGTGCTGCTGCTGCCAGTGAACTTAGCTGAAGTACTGCAATAACAGACGTTGTCAGGTTAATCAGGAACAGATCACAACTGGTATTCAAATAAACGTACAAAAATATAGTTTTATACAGTCGTAAACCAATTATCACAGAGCTTCCAGAAACAGTGTGATATATGCAAGATAGTTATCTTGTGTCGTTACCTTGTGAAGATATTCTCAGACTGATTTTCGGTTGGTTCTTCGTGTGGTTTAATTAGGGTTGATGTTTAGGGTGTAGGTGTTGTATTATGGCTAATAAAACACATACATACACACTCACACACAGGTGACACAATAGCAACATAACAGACAATATCCTACACCAATTGATATCAAGTCAAGTCAAGTTTATTGTCACTTCACAGTTTACACAAGTATAAAGTATAAAGCAGTGAGTGAAAATCTTATGTGCAATACCCGACGACAGATAGCAGTTATAAAATAAGATCAAAACAGACTAGAATAAAATAAGTTAAAAAAATGTACAACAATTTAATATATACACACACACACACACACACACACACACACACACACACACACACACACACACACACACACACACACACACACACACACACACACACACACACACACACATATACACACTCTCTCATTCTACAATTTCCCAACTAACACACACACACACACACACACACACATGCTTTATATCATGTTGTCACTAACACACACACACACACACATGCTTTATATCATGTTGTCACTAACACACACACACACACACATGCTTTATATCATGTTGTCACTAACACACACACACACACACATGCTTGAGGGCTCCTCCCGAAGACCAGCACACAGTGTGTGTGGTGGTGGCTGGTTTAACCTGTGGGTCCTTGATTAACATTGACCCACAGGTGTGCAGCCTCACCAGCCATAGAGTAATCAGTCTGACTCAGGCCAGGTGAGGCTGCTTCAACCAGCCACCAACCAACCACACACACACTCACTCCACAGAGTATTATCCTACACATCGGAGGAGAGAGTAAGGGAGTGAAAGAGAGAGAGAGAGAGAGAGAGAGAGAGAGAGAGAGAGAGAGAGAGAGAGAGAGAGAGAGAGAGAGAGAGAGAGAGAGAGAGAGAGAGAGAGAGAGAGAGAGAGAGAGAGAGAGAGAGAGAGAGAGAGAGAGAGGGAGAGGGAGAGCATAAGGGAGAGACAGAGGAGAGCGTAAGAGAGAGAAAAGAGAGAGTAAGGAAGAGAGAAAGAGAGAGGATAGAGTAAGGAAGAGAGAGAGAGAGAGAGAGAGAGAGAGAGAGAGAGAGAGAGAGAGAGAGAGAGAGAGAGAGAGAGAGAGAGAGAGAGAGAGAGAGAGAGAGAGAGAGAGAGAGAGTAAGGGAGAGAGAGAGGAGAGAAGGGGAGAGGAAGAAGAGAGAAAGTGATAGATAGGATAGAGTAATGGAGAAAAAGAGAGACGAGAGCATAATGAAGAGAGAGAGAGGAGAGAGAGAAGAGAGTAAGAGAGAGAGAGGAGAGAGAGAGAGAGAGAGAGAGAGAGCGAGAGAGAGAGAGAGAGAGAGAGAGAGCGAGAGAGAGAGAGAGGGGAGAGAGAGAGAGAGAAAAAGAGATGGAGTCGGAGAGAGATAAGAAAAAACTAGATAGACGGAAAGTGCTAGAGAGATTAAAGCAAAGAGCTTGCAGAGAGGAGGGGAGAGAGAGGGATAGAAGAATCACGGCATTATGCTAATGATGTCAGCGAGCAGCAGAGAGGAGACAGGCGCTAACTCGGAACCCCTGCCGATTGAATCCTCACCAGCGCGAGACACACACACACACACACACACACACTCCCGCTAGCGGACAGTTAGCAGTGATAGCCATCGGCGGCGCCACCACACATCCTTAGCAAGCCAACCCCATGAGAACAAAAGGGGGGGGAGGGGGGTTCCGACTCGACAGGAAACTGCGTATCTTGCTTTCTGCTCCGTTTATTCCGAAAATAGAGGAAATGCAATTCAGCCTTTTTGTCCGTGTTCTCCCGGATACGCTTGCCAGTTTTTTTTTTTAACATAATAATTATAATTATAATTAACATTCAATTAGTTAATTAATTGATTAATTACTTAATTAAAATGAATTGAACAACTGTTTTTCTAAATACTCAAAGACACTTGTCTTAAGATACAAACCAGAATAACATCATGAAAGTGAATAGTAGGAATCCGGCACTTCAACTTAACTTAATGTCCTAAATATAAGGTAGTAAGGTTGTCCAAAAAAGACCTGGCCAATGTTTCTGTTTCGTCCAGGAAGTAAAACTGCTTGAAATTAGTAATTAGTGAAACATCTGGGGTGTGTTAATGAACACGTCCAGGGTCCAACCAAACCTCTGGCTAACTGACGGCCGGCAGCCATCCCATTAGATTAGCCCAGATCCAATCGTATATCGCAATTTTGGGTTGATTAAAGCTGAATTGAAACTTTTCCAAATATAACCCTGCAGTGTTTTGCAATTTCATTTTTGTTCTAAATGAGTCAGGAAGCTCAAATATACAACTCTCGATATTTCGTCTATGGAGTAAAAAAAGGAGGGAAAATTCAAAGTGAAATGGGGAAAAGGGGACACCGTTGAGCAAATTTTACATTTCGATACTGCACCACATTCATGTTCACCGTTTCCGTTTCCATGTTGACACTCACACTCCAAATACGTGATCCTAAGTGTCTGTGATGAATGACCACCATTTATTATTTATTATTTGGGTTCCGAACCCCGCAGAGAAACTGACGTTCCGGGACGTTCCAGTCACCGCTCTGCGACGTCATCAGCTCACCGGTGCCTGTGGTGGTGTGGTACTACCAGGACAAGGAGATCACCGAGGAACACCGCAGTAAGTAACCATTGTGTGAAACCTAACCCAGGGTTTCCCCACAGAGAAGCAGTTAAGACACAATCCTTTACCATCATCATCCATCACCATCACAATCCTCTCCTCGGATGTTGTGCAGGACTCATGCAGGATTTGTTGGCGAGGATCGTTTTTGAAGGAAAGCCAACAGGATGTTCTGGCTCACTTATAAATAATATACAAGATTGGGCGTGCTGTTCATTGTGAGTTCCATGCGCCTAAAAAAACAAAGATCCACACTATTTCATTGTTGATTATATATATTTATTCAGTACTATTGCAGTCCCCATAACAATTGTTGGCACCCTTTATAAAGATTTACAATGCTAAAAAGAGTAAATAACATGGCTATGGGTGTTGTCCCATTTGAAATAAAACACACTTGGTAGTATCTACTGTATCTTGGTGGTAATATTCCTCTCTGTATATTATTTTTATATTTGATTGGAATTAGTGTTTAGGTCATTCATTTTCAGATCACCTTTCATCCTAAAAATACCATTAAACACAAAGACAAAATGAGAAATCCATCATGACATGGACATTGGAATGAGCACTTCATACCCAATATTATGTTGACTTTGAGTCTAGCGCTGGCTTGTGCTATCGACCCTTTGGTTTGGATTTCCATATTTTTCCAGAAAGTGCCACATGCCACACAGCTGTTCTCCGCTGGGCTGCCATGTGGGAGGGTTCTTGGCACCTATTCAGGATCGCCTCATCGCCCCCTCCCTCCCTCCCTCCCTCCCTCCCTCCCTCCCTCCCTCCCTCCCTCCCTCCCTCCCTCCCTCTCTCTCTCTACAGACCAGCACTGTGTCGCTCATATGTTTTGTTCACGCTCTAAAACACGGCGACACCATGCTACCGCTCTACTGCGTGAGTGCTTTATGCCAGGGGTCCTCAAACTTTTTGGGGCCAAAGACCCCTTACAAGAAGGAAGACCCCCTCAAAAACGTAACACAGATTAAACATACGCTTACTACCATTTTTACTGCATGAAATGGGATATTAGGTAATGTTATCTAGATGAGCTGCCAGCTAATGTAACTAAGTTAGTTAACTTTCTTGGTTTTTGTAAACAAAATGTCTGATACAACAAAATAAGTATATTTTACATCACGGTGAATACCTATAGTTAATATAGTTTACAGTGTAGTTCAATTACTTACTTACAAAATGGCCATTGGATTCTTAGGCAACTTTTTATTTTCTGACAAATGGCCAGTTGGCAATGCAGCTGTTCCTTCAAGATGTGCCATATGCAACAAGTGACTGATGGATGATATGTGCAAGGGTTGAATTGTGCAAAAAGCATTAAAAAAGCATTTTAAAGTGCCAGTAGTGCAGCAGCATCATGAATACAGTGCAGAACAGTGCAGTTCCTGTAATGAGTCCAGAAAGTCCAGCAAAAGTATGATAGTGTAATGTAATATGGTGAATGTTATGATGGTGGCAGCACTCCTAGCAGTTCAGTAGGCGCACTGCCTGTGGATAAAATCTGTCCTTGAACCTCGGTAGTCCTTTTATCGATGCTGCAGAACCGGTGACCGGACCGTAGGGGCGAAAAGAGATGGTGGTTGCGGTCCTTTGTGATGGAGATGGCCTTCTCCCGACATCTGGTCCTAGGAGCTCGTAGAGACGCGTCTGCTCTCCTCCACCGCTGTGTCACTGTGTCTTGCACTAATTAGAGAGTCTCCCACTACTCAGACATATCTGCTGGTCTGTGGTTATGAATCAGGGACTGTATAAGTTTCGTTACTACTCTTAACTTACTGAAACACATACTTGCTAACCACTCCATGTCAAGGAAAGATGTAGTTTAAGATAACAGCCCAAGTAAGCTCAGTCATATGTGTTGTAATAGCACCTTTCTTTGCTAGACTTTAAAACTAGGCCTGGCAAACCTTTCACTGTGATGGTTTGAAGTATAGCATTGGCGTTTCAGTAAAGTGCGCTCTTGCATTGGAAAGTTTTGGTTAATAATTAGACATTCAGAATTTTCAGATAGTTACATTTTTCATTTTGTAGTTAAAATGTCTCTGCCAGTCACAGAGATAAAGGTGTACCTACAGGGTTGGTACCTCCTGCGGTACTGTATATTCATAAGTATTCAGGCTTTTAAGGATTTCTGCAGGATTCCTACAGGAAATAGAAAATATTTAGAAAATCTGCGAATGCCTTGTGGCTAGTATTGCCCGACGGGGCTTCAACGGCCGAGCTTCAACTTACAACACAACAACACAATACACTAAGGGTAATCTTGTGTAGTTAACCTTAATGTAGAATATTGTTTAGGGTATAGTATAGTAGTGATTCTTAAACTTTCTCATCTAGGAACCTAAAATATAATGTTGGTGCGTCTGTGGGACCACCAAACCACTGCAGACTCAGAAAACTCAGGTATGGCATAGCAGCGTATAGTATAGAATCATTTAGGGTTTGACTCAACAGAGACAACGGTTCTCATTTCTAACCCCAATGCAATCCACCTAGGCATTCCGGAACAAGGTGACCCAAACCCCATTCCTGCTGCAAGTTAGTATGTATGTATTTGACAGGCATTTTAAACACATGTCTAAGTATACTTGGATTATAGTGCCTGCTTATTGATCTAATTGTAGAAACTTGTCCCATGAATTAACAACTTTATTGATTGTAACTATAATTGGTATCATCTGGCGTGATGTCTTTTGTTCTTTGGATTTCTATCAAATGAACAATTAAAAAGTCCCTAAATGTTGATTTTAGCTCCTGAATATTTTGGTGGATTATATTCGCCAGTAATCGGATTACATTTTCAGTGTAAACCTGCCAAACAACTAGCGTTAGATGAGCCAGCAGGAAGGCCTGGAAGGAGGCTGACGCCATGCCTGATTGTTCCACTCTGAAAGAATAGAGAGAATGTTAGCAAGGTATTGAAAAGACAGCTCAGAGCAGCGGTGTGATGTCTCTCCCCTCCTTCTTCCTCTCCCCCCCCCACCCCCCCCCTCTAATCATTTCAAATCAGACAACAAATGCTTATTTTCCGCAAACTCTTTTTTTCACACCGTGGATAAAGAGACTACGGGTACTATGGGTAGAAAATACACGCCGCTTACCCCGATTTTACAAGAAATTCGAGCTGTCACGGTGTCAGTCATCAGAGCTCTACGTGTTTCAGCCTAGCTTTCTAAAGCTAATCCCCAGCTCTTGTCGCCGTCAGCAGCCCTTGTGACGGTTTCACGCAGAGCGAATACCGGTGTCAGTGACACTTTTCCCTTTCACTTTTAGCTCGAGAGCGGTATAGGAGGCAGGTGTTATTTGCTCTTAATGTCTATTTTTGTAGCTTATTTAAAATCGTTCCCCATTCCAGACAGATGTCAGCGCAGCAAATCACCAAAAATATATAATTGATGATGAATTCAATATCAATCAGTGACAATCTTGGTTGAGTTATAACCTATGAGGTAGATTAGATCAATGTATTCAGGAATTGGCGGATTGAAGGATGTGGAGAACTCAGAAACGTCGTCTTCCACTGATCTCACGCCCTAACGGCCCCAACGGCGCTAAGAAAAGAAAAGTCATCACTGCTCAACAAGCAGATGCCATAAAACTACCACCTACCTCTCTATAGTTTACATATATTACTAAGATACCTGGTTACTGTACCTGCCATATATACTTAAATGTGTTGATAGAACTGCTCCTACTCCTGTATATACATATACATTTATACTTGCCATACATTTATATATGCTCACTTGTATATACATTTACATCTATATATTTGTATCCTGCTTTCAATAATAGCATACCCCTGATCACTACGTTAAATTATCACTCACCTGTATATACATATACCTTTTATGCTCATATATTATTATGCTCATATCACACATTTTTTTTGCTATACTGTACTTGTGCTGTACAATGATAATACATTTGAATCTAATCTAATCTAATCTAATCTAATCTACTGTGGATGAGAGCGTTATCATATATTATATAGCATTATTCAGATTCACCTGCTGAGAAGCAGAATGGACAGCAGTCCACTGGGGATTATGCTGTTCACCCACTTTCATTCGAAAGCTAGTAAGAAGTTTATAGGTTCTAAAGCCTATATGATAATATATATATATATATATATCAAATAAATAGTTTACTTACTTTACTTGTACTTTTTACATATGTCTTTTATTTTGCACTTTTCTTGTATATTTAAGTAACTTTATAGGACTATAGCAAGTCACCATGTGTGTTATCACATATGATGGCCAAACCTATAACCAAAGACAACGCAACAAAGGACTGGGACTTACCTGCGGAATTCCCGGCGGGACAACGGAGAGCGGGGGAGGGGAGCCCATTCCCCGACCGGAGCCACCAAGCCCCGGGGGGGAACAACAACGGCCCACAGGAGAGGGTCCCTAGGCGGCCTACTGGTAAGGACACGCCGGAGGGGATGGAAACCAGCCCTACCGAGCATTCTCCTCCCCAACGTCCAGTATCTCGCAAACAAGTCCAACGAACTGAACTGTCTTATCGCCTCGTAGCGGGACATCAGGGAAGTGTTGAGCCATGATTTTTACAAGACTCTTGATCACTGCTCTACCACCATCAAGCACGCTTATCGCGCTGTTGTGCAGCCGGCTTTCGGCAAATCAGACCACGCCTCCGTGCTTCTACTTCTTCTACTTTTTGATTCACAGACCCTCTCCTCATGCGGTCATGTACTAAGGAATTCAAAACTCTATATCATGCCATTCCGAGATTAAAACCAACCCACCTCGCCCCCAAGAATCTATTTACACGATTTACCGAATGAACCTTAATTAACATTGTCAGAAAGGCAAATGCAATGGAGTTCAACGATGGCTGAGTTAATAAAGACCTGCTACTTCTGTTGTTTGATTTTCTCCCCCCTCCCCCCTTTTTCCCTTTCCCTTTCTCTGTGATTGAAAATGTCAATTAGTGATTCATTTGTGATTCATGTTGACTACATTTGGGTGCTTTCAGGAACCCCAAATTCAGCCTTGTATCTGTGGCCTGTGTGTGTTTATATGCTGTCTCTCAGTGTGCAAATCTGTGTGTGCTGGCGTGTGTCTTTGTATCTGTTTAAGACTGTTTAAAAGGATGATTATTTTCTGAGACGAAAGGGAATTGTTCCTATTATTTTTGTTTTTCTGGCTATAAATTTTAAATATTGGAAAACCTGAAGTTCTGAATTATGTGATTGATTGATTATTGGTTTGTCTTATACATGTTGACTCGGAATGACTAGGAGACTGGCATTGAGGGAGCAAAAAGGACGTGCCGGTGTATATGGTATTATTAGGTAATAAGGAAGGTGGTGCAAGTCCACGCAAGGCCTTATAAGTTAAGAGAATAACCTTAAAATGACCCCTCTTCTCTAAAATATGGCACTTTGAATGGCTATGCCCGCCTGGGTCCTCATAGTGACACAGGGTACACAGACATCCCCTAACTCCCCATAATGCATCAGTCTGCACCATGAAGGTATTTCAGAGCTAAGCACCACAGGCTCCTGGCAAATAGAGTTCCTCAGGTCCTGAAAAGCTGCATTGTACTGTCCACTGAACTTTGTTTGGGATGTGCTTCTTTGTCAGTTTGGTCAAAACTGACGCACACGCCAATAAGACCTAAAAAGGTGCGCACCTGCAAGTTCTTTAGTGGTTGGTCTGTCTGCTGACTGGATCACCTCCACCTCCAGCAACCTGAGGACAAATGACTCCCAGGACCCGCACAAAGCCCAGGTACAAAGTTCCCTGTTTTTCGTAAGAACACTCTGGATTAATGGTCAAACCTGCCTGCTCGATCCGGGTCAGCACCTATCCCAGATGCTGCAGATGAGCGAGAATGGGCTGTAAACGATGATATCATCAAAGTCAGAAGCAGCTGAAAAAGTACTCCCCTCCATACCCTTGAGAACTTTGTGCATGACCCTCTGGAAGGTTGCAGGGGGGCCCATGCACTATGCATTATGCATTTGAGGACTTGATTTCCTAAAAGGGTAAAGGGACTTTTACAACCTGGGATACCACCGTTAAGACATTTAAGCGGGGGCCTCTGGGCTCAAACTTCCTAACCTTCTTAGGTTGGGTCACATTCTGATGACTTGTCCTACCTTCAGAACCAACACCTTAAACCCAACCCTCAGAATCAGCCAGATTGATGACGTACACATGTGTGTTGTGTGGATATGTGTGGGTGCTTGTGTCTGTGTCTATGCGTCTATATTTGTGTCTGTGTATAAATATGTGTGTGTGTGTATATGTCTGTGTGTTGATGCTGTGCGTGCCTTTGTGTGTGTTGGCACGCGCACACACACGGCTGAAAGGACCCTTCAGTAACAGAACGCCAGATAAACATGTCTGCGCCGTAGAGCTGTCAGACTCCCGCCATGATCGCTGTCACTACCCTCCCACTACCCTCTCTCGCTCTCTTTCTCCCCCTATCTCTCCATCCTGCCTCGTCTCGGACATTGGGGATCAAACCCAGAACATTTGGGCAAATACCCTAACCTCTAGCCCGAATATGTATTGGAGGGGGGAGGGGCTCAGACACATATTAGCAAGGTGTAGTGCATTTTCTGAATCATACTACAATCCCCCCCTGAAAGTGCTTGAAAGTACAATATTTCACAGAACTTATTTCATAAAAAAGTGCATATTTTCATGCAAGAAACTTTTTTTGCTCGTTTTGCTGATGGATTTTGACGTTGTTAACGTTGTTATTGTGGCCAATCAACTTGAACTGGTTTCTGCGCGCTTCACCGGCGCAACCAACGGTAAACGAACAGTTTAAGCGTTTGACGATGGAACCGCTCTCTTCACATCTAAATCCATATGATGTGTATTTGTAACAAGTACATAGGAATGCATACTCCAAAAAACAACACCATCAAAATAAAAATAATTTATACAAAATAGAAGTGAAATTAAAATAAACAAAAAAGAGCAGCAAAGTGACTTCGATGATATGTACATGTGTTGCATGTGCATGGTTTTTAGTTTTTTCTTACAAAAATCTTCATCACGAATAAGTACTTAAGTAAATGTTTTCCTACTTTATTTGATTGTTTCATTTGGTAAAGGACAGGAGTACTTTATCTAGGGCTGCGTAGTGTGAATCAACTTTGTCAATATAATTGAAGTACACGCTATAGTTTATATTCAAAGGCTATTGCCTTTCCTCATCAAATATCCCGTGGCTATTTAGCCTTCTGTGTTTGTTCGTTCATTGGAGTGTTGTGAACACGATTCACTCAACTGTCACTCAAACTCAAACTGGTCCATGAAGGGCCGGGCCTTGAGTGGGTTTCTTTTTTTTGTTTAAATTTAGATCCAAAACCCTTTTGCCATACACATCAATGCACCCTTTACACCTCGGAGTCGGATGATTGACATGAACAACTTGATGGTGAGGTGGGTGACATGGAAATACATGTGTCATGTCCCCATGACGACACATCGCTTACCCTCGGACTCTAATCTCAAATGTAAATCTGGAGGATTGAATCTTTTTTTTTGGTCACATACATGTACACACACACACAGTGGAATACATTGATTGATATCTACATATTGCTCTTTCGGGGCCAGAAAGTTAATTCATATGAATGTGCCTGGCACAGTTTAATACCATTGTGTATGAATGCCAAACATTTAGTACAATCTAAATCTAAATCTTAATCTAAGTCATATTGGTCCCATACATGTACACACACACAGTGACATCTATTTTCTCTGCATTTAACCCGTCCAAGTATTAGGAGCAGTGGGTATCAGCTATTGTATATATAAGTCAACAGGGGAAAACAGCAAAGCAGGGGAATAATAACTGTGCTGGTGTGTGTGTGTGTGTGTGTGTGTGTGTGTGTGTGTGTGTGTGTGTGTGTGTGTGTGTGTGTGTGTGTGTGTGTGTGTGTGTGTGTGTGTGTGTGTGTGTCGTGTGTGTGTGTGTGTGTGTGTGTGTGTGTGTGTGTGTGTGTGTGTGTGTGTGTGGTGTGTGTGTGTGTCTGTGTGTGTGCACGCACGCACGAGGTAGGAGCGAGGAAAATGATTGTGTATGTTTTTGTTTGTCTTTTTGTGTGGGTTCGGGGGAGGTTGAGCTGGGGGGGCGTTTATTTAGATTTTCTTTTATTTACCTGTTAATGTACCTGTGTGTGTGTGTGTGTGTGTGTGTGTGTGTGTGTGTGTGTGTGTGTGTGTGTGTGTGTGTGTGTGTGTGTGTGTGTGTGTGTGTGTGTGTGTGTGTGTGTGTGTGTGTGTGTGTGTGTGTGTGTGTGTGTGTGTGTGTGTGTGTGTGTGTGTGTGTGTGTGTGTGTGTGTGTGTGTGTGTGTGTGTGTGTGTGTGTGTGTGTGATTTATTCACCACAGCGCTGTGCAGCACATCTCATGTTGTTATGATGATAACCTCCCCTAACTTGCTTTTACTCTGCAATCTCATCCAAGACGCTCCGCTTTATACTTTCACTTTGCCTTTTTTTCCCATGCATACAATGGGGTCATAAAGATGAAAATGGGATCACTGCAATACATTTAGAATTGTGTACCGATAATTCAGCCAAGGTCTTTCAGCAGAGAGACATACAGTATTGTATGTATTGCATGTTCTTAAGGGGTCTTGGGTTTAAAGATGAAATGACTGAATACATTTGCGATTTGTGGTCATTTTCTTTTGCAAAAGGATTTGCACACAACTGCGACTGGAAAGTGTTCACGGTCTTACCTTTTGTTGCTGGGACAGTTTATATCATATTAAAAAAGCTATAGTACAATGATGAAGAAGCCAGAGATTACTAAAACACAGGCTACAACTCAAAGATTCATGATTCAAGATGATTTTTATTGTGCAACAATACAATGAAATGCTACCTCCCACAGTATACATGTCCACAACAATACTATACTAAACTATGCAATACAATACTATACTAAACAATACTATACTATAAACAACACTATAAAATGCCTACTATGTACTATAAACAACACTATACTATACAATACTCACGTTCAAGGTTGTTTTTATTTGCTATTTGCAACCAGTACAATGGAATGCTTGCTGCCCGTTCCCCTGATGATTCAGTAACTAGGACGTATAGCCAGTATGAAAGCAGTAGATACGGGACCTGGAGAGAAGGGCTGTGGTGATACCCATGCTGTGATCCGGCCTCAGGAAGGGACAGCACCTGGAGCCGTCGGAGCGGTATCTGCTGCACAACGCCGACGGCGGCCGGAGCACGCTCACCATCCGCAACATCGGGCAGGCGGACGGCGGGGCCTACACCTGCAAGGCCACCAACAAGGCCGGCTCCCAGGAGAAGGAGCTGTTCCTCAAGGTGTTCGGTGAGTCCGCCGGCTCACCGCCTGGTCAGCCCGTGCTACGCTTGGCTAGCATTAAAAAGAAACGCCACCTCTGCAGTAGTAGTTAGCATATTTAGACTGACAGCTAATCCTTTCAGGGTTATCACGTTTAGTGCATTTTAAAGCATTTCCTTTTCTCTTCGGTCTTTCTTTTTTTCTGATATATGTACACATCATACACCATGTAAACGTATTTTTTTATAGTTTGTCATGAATGAAATAACACCATAGATACATAAATAAATACTTTGTTAGACGTTAAGTTGCACATGGACAAAAGTACTGCTTTCCACACAAACACCCAACCGCCTTTCATTAAACAAAAAGCAATTTAAACCGCATAAATCACCATTCATATCTCTGTCAATCCACTGACAATAACCTGCATCGATAAGCAAATGCTTTCCCTGAAAGCAGGTTTTTTTCAATATTTAATCTATGCAGTATTCCTTTACAGCACAT
>JANIIK010000202.1:50000-87500 GCA_027704905.1 Muraenolepis orangiensis
CTAGACCGTGCTTGGCGATCGTTATGTATCCGGCTCTCAATGTCTGTGTGGCAGGGCGACGTCCGGTCATCCGCGACGACTTCTTCCTTCCTCCGTCACCATCCTGCCCTGAGAGTCTGTTATCTATTCTCCAATACAGTCCTCCGCATCCGCCAACTGAGATGCAACGTGGAGTGCTGGGGGGGGGGTGCTGCGCAATCAGCGGCGAACGTTGACGGGGGGGGGGGGGGGGGGGGGGGTTGTGTCGGCCCAAAAGGCACGTCGGCCCACGGTATGCCAGATGGCCAGTTCAGCCCTAGCAGAAAATGTCACTGCTTTCTCGATACGGACATTATAGCATATATGTGCGACTGTCGGTCCGATATTGTAAAAAATAATAATAATAAAAGATCTCAAAATAATATTTTATTTCTATTCTCAAAATTATCTTCCGGGCCAAATATTATTGCTGGCGGGCCACCAATGGCCCGCGGGCCGCCTTTTGCCGACCCATGACTTAGACTATCATTGGGCATAAGTTGTGAACACTAAGCATTCGATGGTATAAGTTATCTATACGTTATCGTAATGTTCTATATGTTACTTATACGTTATGTATAAATCAAAATAAAAAAAACATTGATCGTTTTAGCGTTACAGCGTTTTAGAGACATTTTGATACGTTGGCATGCGCTGGCTAATTCGTCAAGGTGTGACATGCTAGTAGCATTATTTTTAACAGTTTTCAGTTGTCACAGTGCCATCTCTAGGTATAGGTCACAGGACCAGCCAGACAGCAAAAAAAAGCTCAACGTATAGTCCGGAAAATACAGTGCTTTTACTTTGAAATACTCTGTGTCCCCACCCAAACTCTCTTTGAATTTCAAATGCTGTCTCCCTGTCCCTTCCCCTGCCCATTTTACCTTGTGTAATACACAATTGTCTCTTCATATTGAGCTCTACAGAGCTAAGAGTTAATTGTGTTGTAAAAGTCGATGGTAGATAAATCCTGATGAATTTAGCTCTAGATGGCTAAGAGTTCATTCCGTTTTGAAAGTCAATCGTAGATAAATCCTGAAATCCAAAGACCAAATCCCAATGAATTTGTCACGGTTACGGTGGTTGGCAGGGGGCGTGGCCTAGCCACGTGCGCTGGTGGCGCACACACCCCTGTCAACAATCACGTTGGTTGGCAGGGGGCGTGGCCTAGCCACGTGCGCTGGCCACACACACACACACACACACACCTGGACTCAATATTCCCTTGTCTAATTGCTAATCACCTCACCTGGGGTATATATACTTTGTCTATCCTTTACCCCAGCGTGAGGTCGTTACGTATACTGCACGTTCTCCCGTCTGTAGTGATCGCCCGACTGCGACTATCGGAGAGATAGTACGCACCCCGGTCGCCTACTTACTCTGCGTTCACGTAGTCCTCCCCATGCACCCTTGTGTTTTGTGTGTGCTTGTTTATTTGGTAATAAAGCCGTTCGTATCACTCCACTTGTCGGCGTCTGCGTTCGGGGTCCAACCCACTCCCTCTCACTCGTGACAGAATTGAGCTCTAGATGGCTAAGAGTTCATTCTGTTTTAAAAGTAGATTGTGGATGAATCCCGATGAATTCATAGAGGAAATCCCGATGAATTGAGCTCTAGATGGCTAAGAATTAATTTTGTTTTGTAAATTCATTGACGAAAACCTGATGAATTCACGGACAAAAAAACGGATCAATGCGTACAAGAAAACCTGATTTAAAGACAAGAACTTTAACACTGGATGAGTTCTATCCATTTTTAGAATGTCGTCATGGCCGTAATTTCCTCCTATGCCTCCCCTATGTCCAGTGCAAATTCTTAATTCCAGAGATCAATAATAACAATATTGAATGTTGTAATGTCATACACAAAGTCACATTCAGTGTCACTCACTGGCTTTATCTTCCAAAGTGCACCAGTGTATACAATACAATACAAATGTGTTTATTTTTAATTGTTTTAATATCTGTATGCCAAGCAGTAACAATTCTAGGCATTCGTGTGTGTGTGTGTGTGTGTGTGTGTGTGTCTGTCTGTCTGTGTGTGTGAGAGTCTTGTGCAGCTATATCTATACAGCTGTATAAAGCTTCATACATACACTTTTTTCTTGGTCGGTGTGATTTGAAAATTGGTATTGAATTTCTTGCCTTGGATAACTATATCTGGAGAAGTCAAGAAACACGTTTCTATTTGATATGTTATAACAGCTCTGGGTGTACGAAAGAGCCTTGCGGTTCAGAATGTCTTTGATAATAGTTTTGGATTTTGAATTTTGTTACCTACAGTTTAATATTGTATTGCTAGGTCTGGACCTGAGGATGTCACCTATCATGGTTTTCTGCTTCTCCCGTTGTTCACCAGCTGGAGCTTTATAACATAAAATACACTGTTTTTGTCATATCTCTGGAATCATTTGTCAGATTAACACCAAGCTTTAGAGATTAGCCCAGGTTAAAGGTCAGCACCTGACCGTTTGAACCCTATTGATTTTGACACATTCTCAATTCAACACTTTCCTGAGTATTACAGGTGTAATTAAGGATTGGCGGGCCGTTCGGGGATATACCCATAGCCGTCGCTTCCGATGACGTAAGCCTCGTTATTTGTTGTGAACCACTTGGAATAGCAAGATGCACACGTTAACTAAGACATTGCCAGAACTAAGACATTTCAAAATACCAACTGTACGGCGGGTATTGCAGTGCTGCCGTTGGGGTTTCAGTTACCCTCAAACCAAACAAGGATCACATGGCAGACGGAGCGTGTCTCAGTGATACGTCATCGTCCGGAAAATGGTCTGCATCTTTGTCGTCATCCTTTTGATTCAGATTCTGTCACGGGCGTACATGGTGTAGACCCAAAAGCATGAATGCAGACACAGTGATAAGTAAAAGAGTCTTTACGGAAAAAAGCAAGGTCCAACACAAAATTTCACTCGATGATTGAAAAGCTCAAAGGCAAAATAACTAATCACCAAAAACCTGACCGTGGCGTGGCATGACGTGGAACCTGAACGCTGGAGAACTCGGGCATAACACAACGAGACAATCTGGACACGAGACAGTGATTGCCTGGACCTATTGATGCCAGGAGACATCACCAGGTGCAAACAATAATGACATAACCAATCACAGGGGGGCGGGAGGAAGACAGACTATCGACATAAAACCCTGGAACTAAACTAAACATAATACATGAATAAAACAGAAACTTTGCAACCATTCAGCATAGTTGGCGATGCACAAGCGATTCCGATTGAGATGTGGTTTATATGTCGCAGGTATCAGGTGCAGTGTACCTGGCACCTGCTCTGTCGTTCTCCATCCTTTGGTGCTTCCCCTTTTTTTCAGATATTGTTCTTTCTTGTTGTGTTTCTCCGAAGCGTCAGCAAGGAAAGACAAATGCGTTGTGTGTTTATTGGCTGGGGTCGCCTGGTTGATAAATAACGGTGGCCAAAACAAATAAAGATAAATTCAGTAAGTTAAGTGCGTCTTTTACACCAGCGGTAAACGCAATTATCGGCACGCCGACCAAAGTGCGAACCAAACACTGCTGAATAACTCGGCAAGACAAACACTGGACACTAATTTAGTATTTATTTATTAGTTTATTTATTTTTTGGGGGAAGGGCCCCGTGATAGATTGCTTCAGTCATCTGGGTTTATAAGCCGCTATGTGCCCACCCCCCTCTCCCCCCTCTCCCTCCTCACCCCTCTCACCCTCCTCTCCCCCTCTCCCCCCTCTCCCCCCTCACCCCCCTCTCCCCCCTCATCCCCCTCACCCTCCTCTCCCCCCTCTCCCCCCTCACCCTCCTCTCCCCCCTCACCCCCCTCACCCCCTCTCTCCCCCCTCTCCTCCCTCACCCCCCTCTCCCCCCTCTCCCCCCTCACCCTCCTCTCCCCCCTCACCCCCCTCACCCCCCTCTCTCCCCCCTCTCCTCCCTCACCCCCCTCTCCCCCCTCTCCCCCCTCTCCCTCCTCACCCCCCTCACCCCCCTCTTCCTCCTCACCCCCCTCACCCCCCTCACCCCCCTCTCCCTCCTCACCCCCCTCACCCCCCTCTCCCCCCTCACCCCCCTCTCCCTCCTCACCCCCCTCACCCCCCTCTCCCCCCTCTCCCCCCTCTCCCTCCTCTCCCCCCTCACCCCCTCTCCCCCCTCACAGCCTCTAGTCTGGAGGCTAGTGCTGCTTTAGCGTCTCCTGCTCTCTTTAAGGACAACAGAAACACAGAACAACAGAACAACAGAACAACAGAACAACAGAACAACAGAACAACAGAACAGAACAACATAACAACAGAACAACAGAACAACAGAACAACAGAAACACAGAACAACAGAACAACAGAACAACAGAACAGAACAACATAACAACATAACAACAGAACAACAGAACAACAGAACAACAGAACAGAACAACATAACAACATAACAACAGAACAACAGAACAACAGAACAACAGAACAGAACAACATAACAACATAACAACATAACAACATAACAACAGAACAACAGAACAACAGAACAGAACAACATAACAACAGAAACACAGAACAACAGAACAACAGAAACACAGAACAACAGAACAACAGAAACACAGAACAACAGAACAACATAAACACAGAACAACAGAACAACAGAACAACAGAAACACAGAACAACAGAACAACAGAAACACAGAACAACAGAACAACAGAACAACAGAAACAAAGAACAACAGAAACACAGAACAACAGAACAACAGAATGCCGCGTTTGCTGGCGCTGCAATATAATTGCGGGATAATAGTTTGTGGGAGGTCACTCTTTTGACCGCTACGAGAGAAATGAATCACTTTGTTGTTCTGCTGTTGTTCGGGTGTTTTTATTATTATTATTTTTTTTTAAATCACTCTTGAAGAGTGCAGCTGCTTTAGATGATATTATCAAATGCGGTAGATCATTCAGGGCAAACGTTCCCCAAACTAAAGATAATCGAGGTCAGAGAGGGACAAGGCGGGGTTTTGTTTTTTCCGGGTTGTTGAATGGTGGTAATGGGATTAGAGGTTTTTTTTGACTGTGATTTGATCGGATGGATTTTTTTGTGCAGTAGGGGATGTTTTTTTTGGGAGATATACAGTTCTGCCAGCTGTTGTTATTACGGTCCGCTCCACTATTTAACAGCAGGTTGGAAATTGCCAAGCGCAGCACAGGTGGTGGAGCGTCTAACAAGCCGGGCGTTTTGCTGGTTTTCCGGGGAATCGTTTTTTCTTGGGTTAAAATAAAACATCGGAAAACATTTAAACCCTTTTATGGAACACTGTTTGTTTTAGTTTTTTTTGTGGAAAAAAGCACAAGCAAACACACACACACACACACAAGTATTAATTATTCCTTAGTATCATATAGTGGAAAGTTCCACTCGTCTCCAGATTCCCTCTCTCTCTCTCTCTCTCTCTCTCTCTCTCTCTCTCTCTCTCTCTCTCTCTCTCTCTCTCTCTCTCTCTCTCTCTCTTCTCACTCACTCGCCCAAGAAAAACGTAATCACCAGGGGCCCCCCGTCAGCTGGCAGAGAGCCAGAGGAGGGTAATAGGGAGGAACAGATGGTGCCAGGGAAAAATGGTCAAAATTAAAGAAAACGATAAAGAAAAGAAAAAAGCAGCAGAACGCTGCATTCCCTTAATCGGAACCATCCGTCCATCCCTAACCTGAAAGAAAGAGAGAGAGAAAGAGAGAGAGAGACACACACACACACACACACACACACACACACAGAGGCCAATTTTCGAAAATTTGAAAATGAGAAAGATCCACTGTTCAGTTCAGACTTCACTTTGGGGGTGGGTTGGAGAGTCAGCAGGCCCGTCGGTCGGAAGAAAGAACCGCCACTCGGCATCCGTGGAGTGTTGTATCACGGTTTCGGTCACGGTGTCAGAACTGCTACCACCCTACTCGCAATCAATGAAGATCAATGGAACTCACACACACACCAGCGCTTACACACCAACCTGATTACTTATTAAGCAAATGCAAATGGAAAATGCAATCTCGCAATCGAAATATCTACGGACGAAGTCACGGAAGCCGTTGTGAACATGGACATGGACATGTTGCTGCGTGAGGCGGATTCCTCTATTTCGGAAGTCCATCTCCCTTTTGCTTCTTGGCTTCTCCATGGCTTCTGTTGTCATTTCCGGCCCAGTGTGGCTGAAAATTGTTGGCTATAGTCTTTCTTCGGAGTCCCCCCCCCCCCCTCCACCGCGCTACAGCATATTGGATAGTAAATATTTGCATTTCATATCTGTTTGCACAAAACACACACACACACACACACACACACACACACACACACACACACACACACACACACACACACACACACACACACACACACACACACACACACACACACACAGACCACAGGCTCACCACCAGGTGTGGGAAAAAAAGTATGAGATGTAAAAGGTGTCAAAGACTTGTGGGATATGTTGTTTTAATCCCATCAAGTGCATAATAATCAACAATTGAACATGCATGTGCATGGTGAGATCAAATCTACAATCAAATTAATTGATTTATGACTCGGCTAATCATCACCGGCAAACATGTGCAATCATCAAAATACTACTGTATACTATCTGTATTGTGTCAAGCGTATTCGTCAAGCGTGACCGACAGTGTTACACGTTACATACACATATCCACATAGCTATTTGTATGTCATGTTTGATCATTTCACACACTTAATGAAAAAAAGTTGGGTTCAAATAAAGTGTATTTTGAATAGGAAGGGTTCCAACATGCCTTTAAATGTGTTGTTTCTTTAAATACAGGTCCTAAAGTCTGGACTATCAGACACTGTTTGTACATATATATGTATATATATTATACAAACCATTACAACCTCCATATGCTGTACTTACCAAGTAACTGAATGTTATATATGTATTTAAAACTTACTCAGTTTGTTTTGGTATACTTGCCTCAAAGAATATTCGAACAAACTAAATGAACTGCAGTTTGCTGGCAGAATAGTGTGTTAAACATACACATGCACTGTGAGTACCTTGTGTTTTATCTAGCTATATTTAATAAAAATAATTGAATAATTGCAGATTTAGGTCGTGCACACAGTTGAACAAATATATATATATATTCACTTTGTGGAGCTGTAATGCTGGAGCAACAGAACTGTCAGGGAGAATATTTTCAACATTCCACTTAAGGACTTCTAATTGTTGTCGTAACAACAAAACACGAGTGACGTCTAGGGTGGGTGAATTCTGTCCACCGATGGAAGGCGGAGCCACGAGGCCATAAACAGGTAGTCCAGTGTGATGTTTGGCCGACTGTCCGTGACAATACACTGTCCCCTGGACATGGTATAAGGTCATTTTTAAGTCAAATGAAATGTATCACTCCATCTTCCCTGATATGTCCAGATTTTACTCTCTCTCTTTATGTTTACACTGTAGGCCCACCATGGAACAATTGAATAGACACCCAGTATTTCAATAGTCAGAATCAGATCAGAATCTGAATCAGAATAATAACTACAGTATAAATTCTCTGGATGTTTCTCCCGTAGTAACTGAATTGTTCAACCCTTATTCCATAACTACCCATCTTGTTCCCCCCATACCTAAATAATCTAAAGCCCTAAAGTATTAGTACATACTAGCTGGTACACTGTTAGTACACTAAATACACTACATTCCTTGCGGGCTGTAATCTAAAACATTACCAAATAATAGAGTTTTTCTTTTGGTGTTTTTAAAGTTGTCCTGTTTTTGTTTGGGGTTTGCCTGAAGATGGCCACCTCTCTCTCTTCTTCTCTCTTCTTCTTGAAAACAAGAAAAGTACACACAAATACGAAACAGAACAGAGGACCAGCTCTCTGAAAACATACTGCGTCACAATTTCTATCTACACTGGTGTAGTGAAGACAGAGAGTATAAGTGGTAAGTTAGCATCATCAAGGTCATGAGCTACACCTGTGTTTACCCGGCTTAGGGAACTGCTGCTCCACTGAGACAGCATCCACCGTCCATCCTGTAGTAAGCTATTTATTCAGTCCTATAAAATAAAGTGGGGATGACACTTTATGAGCTGCAAAGTCACTCCTCGTGTGCACCCTTGTGGAAAGAGGTTTCTCTCATGGTAATGAATTGCCATGTAAACCCCTTTGGTAGAGGGCACGTGAGCAATAGTGTTGCCCTAATAATGAGAGATGCTTTAAACTTGAATTATTCACCATTACCTCACACCAAGTATGTGCTACAGATAATCAGATAGCAAATGTAGTGTGAATCTCAGGTAAACATAATCACCGTTTTTCTCAAAGAGCTTCACAGGCCAGATTTCACGAAAAGTATAGTTTTGTACTTTAGAGGGACAATGTGTTAAGTGGGTATTTACAAGTGTGACCAAAATATATAACTTTACACCAAAAAAGTTATTTAGAATTCTGGCAATGATATACCACCAGCCCACTTATTTAGTAGGCTAACCTTGGGACGGACCAACAAGGAGCATCTGAATACTGGACACTGGTACCTGCAGGAGGGTTTCCTGACTGCAGGGTAGAGCCCGCTAGTTTCTAGTTTCTGTGATAACGGAAGAACGGACACAAAGTTGAGAATTTCTTAAATGCTATAACACAGATTCCAAGGAGCCCAACATTAAGTCTGTGCTAAAAGGTTTTAAAATATGATGACAAAATGTTGTTTTAAACAAGTAATTATTTTAAAAATATTTTAAATGTTTTTCTCTTACAAGCAGTCTTACAAGGAATCTGACAATTTACAGAATAATAATGTTGTGTTTTTAAACCCTCAAACCCTTACCCTCAATTTCAAATATATTTATGACTATCATATCATATATAGGTTTTTGCTAACTTTTTTGAAAGTTAGCCAAAACATGGATATTATGGCTACTGATTCTTACAGCCTTCAAATGCAGGGCTCTTTGTACCGCAGACCAGTTGCCTGCCGACGGCGCTTCGCCGACCCGAGGCAGGGCTAACGCCACGTTCATGACAACTAGTAAGTCGAGAATTCATCACTTGTGCCACTCGTCAAAGTGGCAATGAAACGAGTACTGTTGAGTACTTTTAAATCAAAAGTACCTCGAGGTGTCCTGTTGTGTCTTCTTTCCCAGCCGTAGTTTCCCCTCTGTCAGATGAAGAGGGAGGGTATGGATGTTTTTTCATGCTTAAAGAAGGTGCTTATATCCCCCTCTCTGTGTTGCATGGCTATGTCAAATTGGAGAAAGAGGGCCACATCATCCGTCAACATTGAGATCTACCCTGCCTGCTTGGTCTTGGTCCTGGGTGTTGGGCATCTAAAGATAGGCAGTGAGTTATTTTTGATGGGCTGAATGAGTGTCTGCGGTCCCTGAAGAAACAGATTTACTTGTAGTTTGCGGGTGGCAAAACAAATGCAGGTATGGAAGAATGAAATGATAAAAGCAGTTAGAGATCAAGATTTTTAATATTTTATTTGTTACTTTTCACTTTAGTTTTTCTGAGCAAAAAGGTGTCAGGGAGTGCTTAGTGTTGCCCAAAACATTGATAATAAGATTAATACTAAGCAGACAACTGCATAAATAATCTGTTACAAAATAATGTCTGTAACAAAGTGAACATTAACAGCTTGCCTGTCAATTGTTTGCAAAGAAACATTTCATGCAAATGAATGTTGCAACCAGTAGGCCACTTTAAGAAACTGAATAGCAAAGTGCCAAAGTGAACAATCCTTTTTCACATTCTTAGCTGTAAAATGACATTGAAACAGTTTAAACTTTTGTGGCATAAGTCCAGTCAGCAGGTTTTTGTAGTCTATTGTTCTTTTAACCAGTTGCTCAGACACACAAGCTTGTTGACATGTTCAGATGAGAGAGCTGATCTCTTCTTCTGCACAATGCGCCCTGCCAGAGAAACAATCGATCACATGGGACTGTTGATGGCGGTGTGGCGAGGTATCTCTGTGCAACATGGGCCAGCTTACCATGGGCACCTGCTTGTGCTGACCACCACTGTAGAGGACACTCACACTACTAGGCTCTGCTCTATACCTGTCTAGGCTTTTGTCTCCAGCTCGAGACTCAGACTCTGACCCCATCAGTAGGACGGCCCTCCTTTTCTTTGGTGGCTCTGCTAGAGGCTCTGGCTGTAGTGTAGGTTGACTGTCCTTCAGCATCTCACTTAGCATTAGCCATACCTCTCCCCTCTTGGTTCTGGGCAGGCTTCAGACTGAGGACTTGCAAATGAATGACTACACTTTACATTCAGATAACATCAATATGGCTTGAAATTATTTCTGAAGTGCAGTTAAAGTGACAAATATATCCATTTAATATTTAAGAAAAGGAGAGTTAAAGAAAATGTCCCACCTGCATGGCTCAAACAGTGTTTCCAATGAATATGAATGACTTGCCAGTCATTCATATTCAGCTGAGGTTAGCATGGCTAACTTGTGCTTCTGCTGCTCCAGACGGATTTGGATTTGCCCCGCAAATAGTAGAAACTCGTGAGGTTGTGAATTCTCGACATACGAGATGTCTGGATACTTGCGGCATAATACTTCCCTTGGCCATGTGGTTGTGTGCGGCCGTTGACGCCCCCCCCTTGTCGTGACCACAGACAACAGACGTGCCGTCCAACCCGTACTCGGTGCGCCTGTCGGCTGTATGTCGGCTGTCTCCCAGCGTCTGGCCACCGTCCCCTTCCTGAAGCCTGACTCCCACGGCGGCGTGCCCACCAGCCGCTACCTGGTGCAGAGTACAAGGAGCTCACCACGTACGACTGGCGGGAGGTCAGGTCCCACAGTACCTTCACTCTTTCACTTTCACTTTCACTTTCATTTTTATTTAGTTCCTCCTCAGTTTGTCCAAGGGCCTTAGGAGTATCTTATACCAAATTAAATAAATACAAAGTAAGAAGAAAAAAAAGGAACTTGGAATTGTAAAGTCTGCTGAGGTGATAAGCGAGAAGCTAAGACACAACCCAGTGAAGGACTTATCTCTACTACCTCTCATTTCCTCCTCGTCAATTAGCCCGCTGCGGGGTAATGCTAAGTGGAAGGTAGCACAGAGAAGACCACACAATACCATACAAGATACAAGATACAAGATATTTATTTGCCATTTGTAACAAGTACATTGGAATGCTTACTCCCCATTCCCAACAACATAACCCCTGTGCTAGAAAAGAGGATTCTACCTGGCCAGGTATACAGTCACCCGTGGGGCTGTAGCCGGAGGAGGGAAAAACTAAAAGACGAGCCACAAACCAAGTAACCACCAAGTAACTCCCAAAAGTTAAGTGCACACAAAACCTAATGGGCTAAATTAATGAGGATTAATTTGAATGAATCTCTGGCTGTCTATTAAAAGTGTGCTATTTGTTCATCATTTGGAGGGAAATCAGCGGCATAATTTATAGGTTTTTTTTACAGAAAGCCCCCGTCGACTTCACAGCTTCATCTTAATGAGACGCCTGGACTCATTTGAGGTTTGGTTTATTTATTTATTTATTTGAATCCAAGCTTAACATTGATTACCACACTTGCAAATTGCATCATTCGCTTCCGTCCAAAGACAGGAAGAATACAAAGCTATACCTCTTATCACCTAAGTATTTAATTTTTTCACAGCACACTTGAGTGCCTAACATTTCAAACTCACTTGCTGGTTTTTTATCAATTTGTGTTTTTGACTTGATCTTCACAATTTTATTATTTTCTCCAAATTTCTGCCCTATCCTAACATTGGTTGCGTTTAAATTCAATAAGTTAAAGTGAAAAAACGAAAGCGGTTCCAAACCTTCCAGTCTTGCTTTGGAAGTGCTCTTGCTGTGCTTAAATATAGAAAAGACCAGGTAGGAAAACAAAAGAAAAAGCAAACTAAATCAAACATTGCGCCAAAGTCCTGGTTTCCCCCTGTGGGGCAGGGCTCAGCAGTGTGCTCCAGACCTGCCAGGGCCGGTACCGTCAACAGTCAGGGGCATCCCGGACATCTTTTTGGGCCCTGTGTGGGACGCATGTGCAGGCAAAAAGATAACATAATGTCTGGGACGCCGGAACACTGGATGAACGGAAAGAACAGAAGAACGGACACAAGACAGAACGAAAGCAAGGAAGGAGTTAGGAAATGGGTAGAATTTCCTGGCCCAGTGAAATCCTTTTGACGGGGCTGAAGTCAACTACCTTAACATGAATTTTATATCTAATATATATATAATAATAATATGTGATTGACCACGATGTTCCTATATTTATAGATGCTGAGGTTAAATCTTTATTGGGTCTTCAGTGAGGCACAGTCCAAACCCTCTGTTTTCCATGAATGATATGTATATGATGCGGACGATGAAGATGATGAGATGATGAGATGATGACGATGACGATGACGATGACGATGATGATGATGATGATGATGATAGCGATGATGAAGATGATGATGAGGATGATGATGATGTGTTTTTCAGCCACGGTGGTGCTGATGAGCCTGGAGCCCAACACCACCTATGAGGGCCGGGTGGCGGCGGTCAACAAGCAAAGGGTCAGGGAGAGTTCAGCCACACTGAGAGCTTCGAGACACTGCCCATAAGTGAGTCTCTTTCCTCCACTCCTCCGTCATAACCCCCATCCCCCTACCCTACCCCCCCCCCCCCCCCCCCCTGTCCAGACCTCCCACCCATCCGCTAGTCTCCTTCTCCATCCTCTGCCCATATGTTTCTTTCGAAAAGGAAGTGAAAACAAAGTGAAAAATAGTGAAAAAAAGCCATCTGGAATGAGAGGCAAAACTCATTTTCTTCTTTCTTTTCTTTTCTTTCTTCTTTCTTTTTGCCGTCTGTGTTTTTCGAGCCGAGATACAAGATATAACACGCCGGAAAACACAGTGTTGTTAACATATATCCGGAGGGATCCAGAGGAATAAGTGTAATTCCAAGGCAAGGCCGTTGCAAAGTTCTTAATCATCCCTCTCACTACACACACACACACACACACACACACACACACACACACACACACACACAGGTACACGCATGCACACATTCACACTCTCCTCCCGCTGGATCAATGGCATGTTCTGAGCGTGGCTGAATGCTAAGAGGTGAGTGTGTATGGAGAGGGGAGATGATAAGGGGCTGTGAGGGTCATGCATAGTCCTGCCCCAATCTCCCCAACGCCAGCAGAAGCTCCAGACTCCTATCTAACTATCTCGTTATCCTTCCCTCTGGCAGCTGCTGCCCCGTCTGCAACAAGCACATGCACACGCACACGCACACACACACAAACATAGACCCACACACAAACACACACATACACACACACAGTTAAAGTGCATTGGATCTGCTACAGCTCCCACACCGTACTTTTCACTCTCCTTTACTCTCCTCCTGCCCCCCCCCCCCCCCCTCTCCTCCAGGAGAGCCTAGCCCCCCTGCGGTGCACGGCCAGCGGGGGATGGGCAAGGCGTACCGCCTGGGGCTGGTGAAGCAGGACGACGGGGGACATGCCCATCGTGGAGTATATCGTCAAGTACAAGATGGTGAGTGACACTTTTCAAAAGGGAAAGTGAAACCGAAAAAAAGATGCAGTGCCCAGCCATGCTGTTCCCTTTATAAGAAAACAAGTTGTACGTATGTATCATATGCAATACAACATAGGGTCGGTTCACATTTGGTATATTGGTATATACGTGTGGCTCACATGTGGTTTGAGAGATCTGATTGCAAGTGGATGACGTTAGTAGGTGAGTTCACACTTTTTTAACAAGCGGGAGGAAGCCGTAATTCAGTTTCTGTGTCTTAACTGTAGGAGTAGAAGGAGAAGAAGAAGATGGAAACCAAAAACAAGACGACGGTGTGTTCTATGCAATGGAATGCATCTCTAGTACTTGGCGGTGTTGGCGTTGTAGTGGTTTTATTGCCTGTTACCGATGTTTAATATAATGTCGTCGGAGATTCGCGCTCACACTGCAAAAATATGTGGTCAGAAAGGGATCTAGACCACCTCTCTGAATGTGGTTTCAAAGATCCCATCTCAATTTGGATTAAAAAACACATGGGAGCTGTCTGTTCGAGCTGTTCTCATTTGGTATTAACATGTGGTTTGTGAGATCAGATCTCATAAAAAACACAGGTAAATACCAAATGAGAACAGCTCGAATGTGGTTTTTATCCACATTTAGATCCGGGCCTATATATGACGCTTATAAAACTCTAAATAACCAGCATGCTACAAACACCCACCATACCTTCATTCTTAAGTTTTCTTATACAGTATTATATAAGTTATATTATATAAAAACTGTATAAAACTGTTAAAATCCTCAACAATTATGGGGAACCAAAATACAATACAAAAGACACTGATAAATATAAAATATATTTAGTTCAAATAAAAGATGTAAATATGAGTTTAACTCAGCCATACAAATAAATAGCCTGGTGAGAGCTAGCACGGAAAAATATATAATTTCCTCATACAAGGCCTGGGATTTTCTCTCGGATCACCCAGCAGATGGACGAACCAATCGGAGGCTGGCATTGTTCTAGAAGGGGGGTTAAGGGGCTGTGCACTAATTGGCTAATTTATAGTCCTATACATTACCCTTATCTTTCAACCACATATAGGCCTACACAAATATTTCTAAATATTTTATATTATATATATATACAGTATATATAAATATTGTAATGTTACGGAGCACTGCAGTATAGAGCGCATTTAAAATGTTCTGTACTGTACATAATAAACCCAATCAGAATAATCTGAAATTAAAGTAATACTCATGCTGCATAACCGGCAACGAAACAAACAAAAGATAGACTCGATGCAGTGGATTCAAGTTTGACGCATTCTCTTCTGCGTCTATCCTCTTCTTCTTTCTTTGCCTCTCTCTCCCATCCCCCCCTCTCTCCCCCCTCCAGGACAAGGAGGAGCAGTGGATGACCAAGCTGGTGTCGGGTGCCTACCACTTAGTGCTGCTCCAGCCGCTGCATTGGAACACGTGGTACGAGGTGGAGATCACGGCCCGCAACGTCAAGGGCCTCTCGGAGCCCACCTTCTACCAGTTCTTCATGCCTCAGAAGCCTGACATCACAGGTACAAGCACGCTTGGGGTCTGGGGCCCCGGGACACAGCCCTTGGAGGATAGCAGTGTAGTAGCCAAGGGGTGTTCTGGGTGTTTCTGGCGGAAACGTGGTGGGTTTGATCCCCCTCGTCTGATGTCCGCAGCCTAGACGTGTAGACGTCCTGAGAGTTATTGACCTGTCTCTGTAGTCACTGTCTAACCCCTACCTACTTCTTAATGAACTGTGTCTGTAGTCACTGTCTAACCCCTACCTGCTCCTTAATGACCTGTCTCTGTAGTCACTGTCTAACCCCTACCTGCTCCTTAATGACCTGTCTCTGTAGTCACTGTCTAACCCCTACCTGCTCCTTAATGACCTGTCTCTGTACTGTCTAACCCCTACCTGTTCCTTAATGACCTGTGTCTGTACTGTCTAACCCATACCTGCTCCTTAATGACCTGTCTCTGTACTGTCTAACCCCTACCTGCTCCTTAATGACCTGTCTCTGTTCTTTCTAACCCCTACCTGCTCCTTAATGACCTGTCTCTGTCTTAATGTATAACACATACCAGCTCCTTAATGACCTGTCTCTTTAGTCACTGCCTAACCTCTACCTGCGTCTTAATGACCTGTCTCTGTAGTCACTGTCTAACCCCTACCTGCTCCTTAATGACCTGTCTCTGTACTGTCTAACCCCTACCTGCTCCTTAATGACCTGTTTCTGTACTGTCTAACCCATACCTTCTCCTTAATGGTCTGTCTCTGTCTTAATGTCTAACACATACCTGCTCCTTAATGACCTGTCTCTGTATTCACTGTCTAACCCCTACCTGCTCCTTAATGGTCTGTCTCTGTCTTAATGTCTAACCTCTACCTGCTCCTTAATGACCTGTCTCTGTCTTAATGTATAACACATACCTGCTCCTTAATGACCTGTCTCTTTAGTCACTGCCTAACCTCTACCTGGGTCTTAATGACCTGTCTCTGTAGTCACTGTCTAACCCCTACCTGCTCCTTAATGACCTGTCTCTGTACTGTCTAACCCCTACCTGCTCCTTAATGACCTGTTTCTGTACTGTCTAACCCATACCTGCTCCTTAATGGTCTGTCTCTGTCTTAATGTCTAACACATACCTGCTCCTTAATGACCTGTCTCTGTATTCACTGTCTAACCCCTACCTGCTCCTTAATGACCTGTCTCTGTCTTTATGTCTAACACCTACCTGCTCCTTAATGACCTGTCTCTGTACTGTCTAACCCCTACCTGCTCCTTAATGACCTGTCTCTGTCTTAATGTCTAACACCTACCTGGTCCTTAATGACCTGTCTCTGTAGTCACTTATCTAACCTCTCCTTGCTCCCTACTCATCTGTCTTATCCAACCATATGCAATCACAGTGAAGTTACTTCCAAACAAGCCCTGATTGCCTTTTGCAATCAATCTTAACACCAATATAACAGTCTAAACACCAATATTCAAATCTAGCCCCCCCACAATAAATATATTACTCTAATTAGATATACATTCATGGCCACATGTCTTCCTGTAACTATATAAATGTTTTTCTAAGTGTTTGGGGTTTAATAACTTTCCTTCATCCCATTAAATAAAGAGCTGTGAGTAAATCTGGGACACTCATGCTAAGCACTGGCCCTATGGGGTGGGGTCTGACGGGGTCTGACAGGCAAACTTGACCTCTGACCTCTGCGGTCACACAACTGGAGACTTGTAGCCAACTGTCAGTTTTTTGAATATATGTGCACAACTGTCACTTTTTTTACCACATCTGCACAATTTTGTGTGTGACTGTAGCTATGTGTGTGTGTGTGTGTGTGTGTGTGTGTGTGTGTGTGTGTGTGTGTGTGTGTGTGTGTGTGTGTGTGTGTGTGTACGTGTGTGCGTGCGTGGGTGCGTGCGTGCGTGGGTGCGTGCGTGCGTGCGTGCGTGCGTGCGGGCGGGCGTGCGTGCGGGCGGGCGTGCGGGCGGGCGTGCGGGCGTGCGGGCGTGCGTGTGTGCGTGCGTGTGTGTGTGTGTGACTGTAACTGTAATTCAAACCATGCTGGCATAATGTCAACTCTATCTACCTCTGATTGGTTGTCGCTGTAACCCATCAATGCACATTTGCATAAAGTTGAAACTATACTTAAATAAGAATGCCTTTATTGTCTGGTGTCTTGTTATTGAACACTATGTGGCCAGTCTTTGAACTTCATCCCTGTATTCTGTCTTGTCTCCGTCAGAGAAAAGTCCAACCAGTGTAACGGTTCAGCGCAACCAGAGGATAGTCGTTGAGGCCGCTGATGACGGTAGAATGATTGTGGCAGACTTCAGGGCAAGGTGGGATGATGCATTTTGACAGGAACCGGTTGAAGATTTGTGTGAGGACCTCGGAAAGCCTGTCTGCACATGGTCTTCTATTTGTGGGGCCACTTTAGCATCCCTGATGTTGTGATTCCAGCATCACACCACTCTCCTCTCCAGCCACGCTCCAGTCCCGCAGCGCACCTGTTCCCTATTCCCAATCAGGCTCCGTATTTACACTCCGCTGCCCTGTTTCTCGTATAGTTACAACCCAAGAAACTCTTGCCATTCTTCACCGTGAAGACCCTGTCGCAATCTCCCATGGATTCCTGGTATTTCCTCGTTGGACTATTTTGCTTGTTTGCTCCTTTGTTGGATTTTTCTACTTGGATTTTTACCCCCTGGATATTTTAGTTTTTCGTTTTTGGACTTCATCCTTCTCCCCGCAGCACATCATACAACACCCCCTGTTTGGATTTCCACTACGCACTCACGTAAGTCACTTTACACATTCCCAAATGTACGCACACGTAGTTGATTGTTCACACCTCATTTATAGCATGACATTCATTGGATAATGTAAATATATATATATATATAATAAAGACGCCTATGGGTTATTGAACTCCTTTTACCTGGGACTCTGTCTGTACTTCCCCCCCGGGGTTCCGCAAGCAACAATGTGTGTGTGTGGCATAACCCCTGATGCCCTTCTTCATATTGGCATCTGGCAGCTCTGTATGAGGCTCCATCCCCGGGCCTGAAGGCGCTTCTACGGTCCTTGAGGAGAGTCTTGACCTCCTTTGTCATCCAGGGCTTCTGGTTAGGGTATACCCGAATGTGTTTGTCGACGATGACATTGCCAACACAGTAGTTAATGTAGGAGAGTATCAATGATGTGTTATCCTCCAGGTCCTCTGATTCTGAAAAATGTCCCAGTTTGTCCTTAAGAGTATGGATAGGGGATCTGACTGACCTGAGTGTCTTAGCGGTGTTGACCTCAATCCATTCTTATTGTTTGAATCAATGTTTTTGAGTGTATTTTTCCCCCTAGTGGCACATTTGATGTGTGTAGTGTTGTCTCGGGAGAACTGCACTTAAATCGGCATGGTTAAAATCACCGGCTATGATATGACATGCCTCAGGATGAGTGCTCTGTTGTGAGATTACAGCATTGTGCCGGTAGCTTAAGGCTATTGTAAGGCTATTGTAGGTATTCTACGTTCACATGGTAGGGGTTCAAAACTCTTCCCTGAATGGTTGGAAGTCAAGAGGATCCGGGTCCCTGACCCCCCTCGTCTCAAGCCTACTCTGCCTTCACGGATGAATGAAATAGCCTTGGCTTCAGGATTAAGTGTGGCAACAGTGCTTACCTGAAGATTAATGAACTTATTGTGAGACATGTGTGTGATAGGTGAGACCTACTCTGTATTTCCCCAAACTGCAATACCCTGTCAGCAGAGAGCGAGATGCCCTTACTCCAAAGAAGATTGACATCTTGAAATCTTAAAAGGTTGAATAATATTTTGAAAATAGAAAATTTATATAATGAGCTTAATCCACTTCAATACCTTTCAAAGATGAGAGGAGTTAACAGGCGGCTACTATGAGGCATGACTGTAGGTGAACAGTAGCAGTGAAGAGTCCAAATGTTGCTTTCTATAGGAAAGTTCTCAGTCCAGAGCTGCCAAAATAAATGCTTGGTTGCCAGGGAACTGATGAACTCAACAGCGAGACAAATCCTCAAACGCTAGTCAACTAGCGAATGATAGCTAGTTGCTCATTTCCACAGCAGGTGCACTGTGGCTAACTCTATCGCGTTCAACACTTTAAATAAAGAACGGCGGCATAAACAAAAACATTCACTTACAAACTCACCTTTTTGCCTCTTTGCCTTCTATTCGTTCCCATTGTCGTCTTGCATACCCATGTCTCTCTCACGTTGTTTGCTCACTTCAGTTTTGACCTACACTCCACATTTCCTCTATGGTATTCATGCATGCTGATTGGCTACAGATAAATGTTTTCATATTTTATACGTTTGCCACACTATGCTAGCGTTAGCATCCGGTGGAATGATAACGGCTCTAACTATAAAAGCCTTAAACTCACATGGAAGATGAATAGGCCTGTATTTACGTACTCCAGGGCGAGCCCGGTGTCCTAGTGATCTCCTCCGATATATTATACGAGTACTGGTATTCACTCGTAGCGACCCGATCTAACTGTATTCCTGTTAACACTTCCTCCCTCTTTCCTAGAACAAGAACACAATTTTCATAGAGTTTGAATTTGAGAGAAAACAGGGTGTTCACTTACAACTACTAATTAACTGTGCGGAGAGTGTGTGTGTGTGTGTGTGTGTGTGTGTGTGTGTGTGTGTGTGTGTGCGTGTGTGTGTGTGTGCGTGTGTGTGTGTATGTGTGTGTGTGTGTGTGTGTGTGTGTGTGTGTGTGTGTGTGTGTGTGTGTGTGTGTGTGTGTGTGTGTGTGTGTGTGTGTGTGTGTGTGTGTGTGTGTGTGTGTGTACGTGTCCATCTGTCACCGTGTGTAGCTAGGAGGCCATTGGAAATGAATGAGCAGCTTGGTAGCTTGGTAGATGACTGTAGGGGACGGTGTGACTGCACTGTGAGGCAGTGAAAGAGCTGACTCAGAATGTACACATGAATAAAAAAAAATGTCCAAAATCCATTACAGAGGATGAAGCAGTTAGTTTGCTTTGTTAGTTAGTTTAGTTAGTTAGCTTTGTTTGTTAGTTTTACCTGTGACGTCAACAATATATTTGGTAAGCAAAAGGTCTGTTTCAGAGTCAAACAGACATGGACTCAAACCATGGTTTTCTGCCTCTCCTCAGAACACCAAACCGTTTTCGGGGCTTGTTGATCTTCTCCGGAACCAAATATTCACACAAAAACATGCAGAGACAGTGTCATGTGGACCTCTTCCCCATGAATAGCTAAGCTCATTTCCTTTTAAATGGAAGGCAAACAGACATATGAGCCATATGAGTCATATGAGTCATATGAGTCATATGAGTCATATGAGCCATATGAGTCATATGAGTCATATGAGCCATATGAGTCATATGAGTCATATGAGCCATATGAGTCATATGAGTCATATGAGTCATATGAGCCATATGAGTCATATGAGCCATATGAGCCATATGAGTCATATGAGTCATATGAGCCATATGAGTCATATGAGCCATATGAGTCATATGAGCCATATGAGTCATATGAGTCATATGAGCCATATGAGCCATATGAGTCATATGAGTCATATGAGCCATATGAGTCATATGAGCCATATGAGCCATATGAGCCATATGAGACATATGAGACATATGAGCCATATGAGTCATATGAGCCATATGAGTCATATGAGCCATATGAGCCATATGAGCCATATGAGCCATATGAGCCATATGAGTCATATGAGTCATATGAGTCATATGAGTCATATGAGTCATATGAGTCATATGAGTCATATGAGTCATATGAGTCATATGAGCCATATGAGCCATATGAGCCTGAAAACAAACTTCCATTTGACTGTTTTCAAAATGTGGCTGTTCTTCACATGGCACATTTGGCGTAGGATAAAGCCCCTACCACTTACCATCTCTCTCTCTCTCTCTCTCTCTCTCTCTCTCTCTCTCTCTCTCTCTCTCTCTCTCTCTCTCTCTCTCTCTCTCTCTCTCTCTCTCTCTCTCTCTCTCTCTCTCTCTCACACAAACACCTTCACACAATTACATACTCGCACACACACACAAACACATGTGTGAAGTATCTACTTTGATGCATCGAGGCTAACAGCTATATATATATATATATCCTATATATATAGTCCTTCAGACTCTACACTGGCTACCTGTAGCTGCTCCATCCAGTTCAACACCTTGGTGCTAGCCTACAAGGCAGTAAAAGGTACTGCTCCATCCTACCTCCAGGCCATGGTCAAGGCCTACATCCCAACCCGTCCACTTCGCTCTGCTTCTTCGGGCCGTCTGCTTGCCCCCTCACTTAGGGGCCCGTGTGGCCGATCTACGCGGTCACGGCTCTTCTCCGTCCTGTGGCCCCAATTTGGTGGAACAAACTCCGCACGGATGTCACGACTGCAGAGTCACTCCCCATCTTCAATCGCAGGCTGAAAACCCATCTCTTCAGGACACACCAGATCCTTCCTCGTAGCTCAAAGTCGAATATCTAAGTAGATTAGATATTAAAGATAGGTAGATATTGTTCTAGATATTGTTATGTATTGTTTGCCAATTTATTGTTCTTTTCCCTTACTGTACTTTTACCTGAACTTAATGTACATCTACCTGAGCACTGGTTCAGTCATTGGAGACTTGTTAGAAATGAAATTGAGCATTTTTGACTTCTGGTGACGAGTTGTTCTCTTAACTTCCTTTGTTGAAACACACTATTGTAAGTCTCCTTGCTCGGCCATCGCCGCTGCTTTGAATCCAGACAGAGTTTCCCTCCCCTCATTACAGAACAGGCTAAACGGCCCGCTGGAGACGGTGTCTTTGTGTGTGTGTGTATGTGTGTGTGTGTGTGTGTGTGTGTGTGTGTCTGTTTGTTGTTCTTCTATTGTTGTTGTTGTTGTTTGGTAATTGGAAAACAACGCTGAGCAAGCTAGCTCAAAGCGGGGTCACTTGGGAAACGGGGCGTAGGTCATCATGTGAACACTAGTCACCCCAAACGAGCTGAAAAGACCCGGGGGGGGGGGGGGGGGGGGGGGGGGGGAGAGACGGGAGGGCCGTGTTGTTACGGGCCATGTTGTAGGTTCCCAAAGACTCCCGGTTCACGTTCTCTGAGTTCACTTTCAGCCACAGAGCAGAGAGACAGGAAAACAGGACAAGAAGCCTTTAAAGGAACCCTTGAAGCTTGTCGGAAGGTCTAGGGACTGGCCGGTCATAACGTCGGAGGCTTGTTTTTTCTTCCTTCCGTAGTGTGTCCGTTTTTATTTATTCTCTTTTAGCTCGCTAACAACTCCCATCCAAACGTGACTCTTGTTTCCTTTTCAAGGATTTCCTAAAGAAGGAATGTTCACACATTGCTAAAATAAATGAGCTGTATGAATGAGCTGGTTCCTGCACAAAAGCATGTGTAACGGCACTATGATGCGAGCACACAAAGGCGATTTGTATTCCGACTCGCAAATTAGTTCAGTTTATAATTTTACTGTTATTTCTCTAACTGAGAGCCACCAAATGTCATCTTTACACAAACAGGTTGGCGCTGGATCACTGGTTCACTTGCTTTAATTGCTCATTCTACCATGTTACGCAGATGTGCACACAAACATATTGCCAAGTAGCACCTGCCTAAATGTTGTACAAGATACTAGCATATTTTGCAAAGAAAACTGAAGTACAATAAGTAACAATAAGGCATTGTGTCGATATTAAACAATCAAAATCAACGCACAATGCACAATAGTGAATGACAATTCTCAATTGGCGACTGCGGCGTGATGAGCACATTTGACATCACATCCGCTGAATTTGGTCACGTGACAGAAAAAATGGCAACTCCCACAGAAAGATCGATTTTTTTACAACTAACTAATTAAATTAAATAGAAAATAGCAGTTTGTGAAAAACTCAGGGTATATTTAGAAGTCACTGTTTTATCACCCTATGTGCCTAAGTGACTTACTTTAAGTTAGCATGCAGGTGTAGGGCTCTTAGATACAAATCCATCTCATGTCAATCGTTAAACAGGTGTTTGCTGGTAACAGTTCTTATGAAATGCTAGCATTGCGGCAGGGGGACGGGGGACGGGGGACGGGGGACGGGGGACGGGGGACGGGACTGAATGCAGAGTTGAATGAGGCCTAGTCCATTTCCAGGGGGGGATAAGACGAACCGCCAACCATCGGTATAATTAGGTAGCTGTTTGTGCTGCTGGCCGTGGGTCGGAATCCCCCCCCCCCCCCTTTACACACACTGGGAAACAAACACCCACAAGAAACTCTGGTTCCTGGCCCATCCACCCTCCCAGAAGAAGAAAAGAAGAACTTTTAGGAAAACAGGTTTTAAATTGAAGGGTCATCCAGGGGCCCAGTATTAATTGCTGGATTCTTTATCAGCCGTTTTACTTGCTTCTCCTTCCCAGCGGCCACATCAAAATGTCAACCTCATTTATTTAATTAACCCTCCGTCTCTCTCTCTCTCTCTCTCTCTCTCTCTCTCTCTCTCTCTCTCTCTCTCTCTCTCTCTCTCTCTCTCTCTCTCTCTCTCTCTCTCTCTCTCTCTCTGTGTGTGAAACGAGACAAGCTTTAATGATCAACGTTTACTTTCCTCTGGGCTCCTGTAAGGAAACTGTTTTCCTCTCTCACTCTCTCTTTGGCAGTCCTTGAGAGATGTCAAATGGAGCACTTACATGAAGGCACCCCCGTTCCGGCTTCACTAATGACCGTGTTTGTGTCCTCCAGTGCATTAACACCTGCTAGCGCTCGCAATCAATATGGCCGCTTCGCTTTCGGTTCGCCCGTCATTAACGCAGAAGCGCACACAGATCTAATCAAGGGAGAGTCCATAACTGCCTCCTAGGACCCTAATGAGTAAATATAATCCAAGGAAGATATGGATGGCTCCCATTCCCCCTTCTTGTATTTTTTATAAGAAGCTTGCGTATAACCCGTTCTTGTGATTATTTGAAGTCATCATGTGGATAACATGATACCCCTGAGGCCGCTGATATATTGTAGGCTATTTCCATTAGAGGTTTGGTAACGGGGGTTAAATGTTAGCAACTAGGGTCATTTTTTAAACACAAACATGTACTTATTTAGCTGTTTTACGCTCATGTTTATAATTGTTTGTCTTGTCGTCTCAGAGATTACAGTGTTCTTTAATCCTACAGCCGTTCACTTGATAATTGCATGACAATTGTAAAACAGTATGAATACAGATATAAAAAAAATAATTGATTAGTTTCAAGGACTCCACTTAAAAAATGTAATGGGGCCCTCACACCATAGTGATCACCAGGTGCGTATGGTTGCGAATAAAAAATAGTTGTCATAAGTTCTCACATGCAACTAATTGGTTTTATAGGTTTGAACAACGCAACAAGCACACAGGTGATCGCAGACACACGCAGGCAGAGTAAGTTCGGAAATTTCGAACATGTTCAATAATTCTCTGCCAATGCCTGCGATCAATTTATATGCAACAGGGACGCAACAGGTACGCTACGCACGCAACACGATCGCAGCTATACAACTCATTGTGTCTCGTTGTGTACCTCAACACTCAAGTTATGAACGCTGGTCCAAATATGAGGTATCGGGCCAGGTTTTGGGGTCACTTTTATCTGATTTCTTGGTAGTTTTCCCCATGTTGACTCTTCGATGACCAAATCAGAAGGAAACACTGAATCGGCTCCGCTTTTATAGGTTTTTATCACGTGACCGATATTCGCAAATACCACGCAACTAGCACGCAGGTCAAACGCAACTTGTAAGTTTTGAACGCAACTCAAATGCAACTCGTAAGTTCTGCATGCAACTCACACGCAACTCACACGCAACTCACACATAACCCACACGCAACCCACACGCAACTCACACGCAACTCACACGCAACTCACACACAACTCACACGCAACCCACACGCAACTCACACACAACCCACACGCAACTCACACACAACTCACACGCAACTCACATGCAAACCATAGGTTGAATAGGTTACAAATTGACAAAATTGTTGATTTCGGTTGCGTTTGATACAAATATTATACAAATACATATACATATATGCATGGATACAAATATTTTTTATACGCAACTCATAGGTTTCAGCATACGCTATGGTGTGAGGGCACCATTCGTTTCTTGGATGTGTATCAAGGATTTGTTTTAGAGCAATTTCTATTCGTTCCACATTGACAAAGTCAATCAAGCACCATGTGTGACGCCAGCGTCACCATTTGCACTTTTTTACAATTTAAATTGTGATGTCCACCATTTGTAATTTTGGAAGGGTTTTATCTTGCTGACATATGCAACAAATAGGCCTATGCAATTTCATACTTTTTAGTGGGCTAACTATTTTTCTACCTAGATTTGTGACATTGAAATTAAGATGTCTGCCTACTTTCCGATCAACTGTTATGTTGTGACAGTGCGTACCAGTTGCAACGTCACAAATTATGTTCTTCCACTTCCTTCAATCAAAATAAAATAAAAAATCTGTGATCTGAAATCAATTCAAAACCAGTCCTTTCGACTGCTGAATGAAGGTCTTCCCAGTGTTTCCGTTAGCTATTTTTGTTGGCCGGCCAAAAGTGGCCGATAAGATTCTTATTTACCGGCCAATTGTCAAATTGAACGGCCATATGTAGCTAATACACGTGCGTGTGCAATGCAGATATGTGCATGTGCTAGAATACATGTTTCAAAACCAAGCCAAACGCATTGTATATATTTTATTGTACAAAATAAAATTGAACATACAAAATTGGAAAGAAGGTTTAACCTCAATTTCTCCTTTTCCTGTTTGAGGCAGATTGTCATTATCGATTTTATTATATTTTTGTTGAGAATATGTTTGTTTTTCGTTTTTTTCGCTGGTACTGCCTCAAGGTTTTCTGCATGTTCCTTCTGTTCCTCTTCACTGGTCTCCTTCATAGTTTATGTTAGTCGTAGGGGTTTTAAATAATTTAGTAAGGGACGTCTGTTTCGCCATTAGCCTACTGTAGCCTACCGCCACAAAGGGCTTTGTGTGATTGTTGCAGTGAGTGTGTGTCGCAGTAGGGCAGTAGTAGTCCATGCATGCAGTAAGCCACGCACTAACGCTTATTCACTGACAATTCGCCAGTCAATCAACTCAGGCCAATGCTTTCCCTTTCCTTCTTGTTGAGCCTCTTAGTCTATATAGGTCTGAGTGTGAGGGGAGGGGGTGAATACATTTGAGGTAAAATAGGTCTTTCTCTCATCAACAAAAGCTAACAGATGGCTAACAAAGTGTGTGTGTGTGTGTGTGTGTGTGTATTGGTTCCCAATCTTGAGCTGTGATAATCTTTGACACGATATGATCACATTTTATTAAACCCAGAAAGGAAATTCAGATGTTAAAGCAGCAAAAGAACAGTCTATATCAAACAAGAATACAACCAAAGAATAATAAGTGGAATGTACCACAATTCATACTCACACCGATGCAAAATAAATCGAATAATATAAATAAAATCATGTAAAGATAAGATGTTAAGCATAGCTAGATACTATTTTTTTTTTTCATTTATTCCAAAAGATATGAGACAAATGCAATTTTTGATTAGATGAGATAAGACTCAGGATGGCGCAGTGCACTCAATGTGAAGATTACCGTTAAGACAGAGTATTAGTTTGGTCCATATAATCCTAAAGCAGTCATCTACATTGATCATGTCTGAGAAGCCGTATTTCTTTATAAAGACTCTTATTCCGTCAGGGTGAGTGATGGGTATTACGGGCAATTCTGTCTTTTGTCGGTTTCAATGCTTCTTTATAAAAGGACCAGCAGTACATAATAAATATCTGGTTTATCATTGTATAAAATTAAAGTCAATATAAGAATTAGAAACCAACCTTTACCGATTTGCTCATTATTTCAAACACACCACCTGAGGGGCATCCTCTGGCTAAAAGTGCTCGGGTTGGGGCATCCTCTGGCTATAAGTGCTCGGGTTGGGGCATCCTCTGGCTATAAGTGCTCGGGTTGGGGCATCCTCTGGCTATAAGTGCTCGGGTTGGGGCATCCTCTGGCTATAAGTGCTCGGGTTGGGGCAAAGACAGCTGGGCTGTAGGGGGACTTCTATGGTTTGAAGGTTCAAGGCGTGTTGGTACTTACAATGGCTCCCAGGGAGACCTCAACCTCCCGGATGGAGGAAGAGCGCAGGAGTCACATTTACATTTACATTTTACATTTAGGGCATTTGGCAGACGCCAGACTTGATTTTGATACATTAGACCCCAGAGAATGGAAAATAAGTCTCTTTAACATTTTGAAATGCTTAAGGATATACAAATGTAAAGTTGCATTATTCTAATTTATCTTAGCGCTTCGGGGGGGGCCCGGGGGAAAAGGTAATGTTTACTGTGTTTAAATGTTGAACCGGCGAAATTAACTTAGATCAACTCTGAAAACGGTAGCTAGTGAGCAGATATCGATCCAATCAGTGAGCTTCAAATCACATGCCCTGATCAAGTAGTAGAAGAAACGGTTTTAATTTGTGTTCCTAGCCAGGAGAATATCTCCTATATATGTGGTTAAATCTCTCTCTCTCTTTCTCTCTCTCTTGGTCTCTCTCTCTCTCCACCTGTATGTCTGTTATTTCTCTCTCTCTATCTCTCTCTCTATCTCTCTCACTATATCTCTCTCTTTGTCTCTCTCTCTCTCCACCTGTATGTCTGTTATTTCTCTCTCTCTCTCTCTCTCTCTATCTCTCTCTTTGTCTCTCTCTCTCTCCACCTGTATGTCTGTTATTTCTCTCTCTCTCTCTCTCTCTCTCTCTCTCTCTCTCTCTTTGTCTCTCTCTCTCTCCACCTGTATGTCTGTTATCTCTCTCTCTCTCTCTCTCTCTCTCTCTTTGTCTCTCTCTCTCTCCACCTGTATGTCTGTTATTTCTCTCGTCTGCCTCCATCTGCGGCTGCTGTCTCTCTGCCCTTCAGTGTCTGTCTGTTGTAAATGTAAGAAAAGCGCCATGAAGTTGTTCAATCAATCAATCTCTCTCACCTTCTGACCTTCCAGATCTCTAACTTTACTCTGGGAGCCCACTTTAGATAGTCCTTTCGTTGGGATTCAACGTCATTGAAAGGTCGAAGGTCAGGTTCAGGTGGAAGCTTTAAGTCTTTTGGTTAAATAAATTATACTCTACACACACGCACGGACATCCTTACAGCTATCAGTGGTAGGATAGTATGTAGATGACAAGAGAACAAGATTAGTCCCAGCCAATCAGAACTTCCGGATCAAATTTAAACAAAACATTTTAACAAACAAAAACGACTTTTCTTATTTAGTTTGTGTGTGTGTGTTTAGTTTGTGTGTGTGTCTCAAAAGCCTTATCTTCTGGAAACATGAGTTGTAAAGGCCTTTATGTGTCTGTTGGTGTACTGAGAGGTGTTCCTGGAATTTTGCCGTGTGCAGGTCAATTCCCTTGTTGATTCTTCCGGGCCTGTGTTTGACCTCTTGGGGCTTTGCTTACACCACAGTTTGAGCTAGGTCACTAGTATGCTACAGCCTGCTCTAAGTCACTATGCTACAGACTATGTCAGGGTTCTAGTTTGGTTAGTTTAGTATGGTGTCTAACTCGAAGCCGATTTGAAGCCGCATCTGAGATCCTCAATTGACTAAATATTCTGAAGAAAGCCTGAAAAACAACTTTTCCTAAATATGTCTTGCTTACACACCTAAAGTTTAGCAAGTTATATAATGTATCCTCTGAGAATAAAATGGTTACCCACAAACCTTTATATATTGTATATAAATCGGTATATCATCATATTAATTACAGATATGATGATCTACATTTGCCACTGCAGCTAAAGTAAGATTTGACAACTTAAATAAATTAAAGTTTGGAACTATTCAAAGAGAGGATTAAAATGCACTTCTCTCCTTTTGTGCCAAAAATAGTTATGGTCAACGTTGTAAAATATTGTCATCATAAAATCTGAATTTTCAATCGATTTTAAATATGACACGTATGAAAAGTAAGGATACAAATGAGATGCCATTCAAAGCAAATGCATGGGTCCACCAACCTTCTGCATGTAGTCTATCTGTACATTGGGCCTCATTCAGAACCATTTACCCTGCGGAAAAAACAAACGTTTTCAAGTCCAGTCCAGTGACATCAGATGCAATCTCCTTCCAGAACAAATAAGACCAATAAAATAGACTTACTATAAAATATAGCCCTTGCTAATCCTATCTTATTTCCTTCAAGCTTCTGTGACTCACGCATTCAGGGTTGAGCCTGAATGCGTTGATCCTAATGTCAAGCTGGGCCATTGACATATTGTACACCTCCAGTGCACACCTTGCAAGAGACTGCTAAATTTGTCCCCCTGCCAACTCCAAGGTTAGAATTGGCTGGGCCATCCTCCATCAAGCAGAAAGAATTGTCCATCTTCAGATATTTAGCAGTATTTCAGTTCTCAAGGTGAACAGTACAGCAGCTGAAAATGCATCTCTACGTGCATCCCGTCATATTTTTCCTGCATCAGAAGCCAGCGGAGATCAAATACGGTGTCATCACATTGGTATTGGCTTTAGGGGCCAACTCTTCCATTTCAATTGTCCATTGATTGTCCTCAGCACCATACATCTCATCTGGAAGTGTGTACATCAAAATATGGCAACCTCCGATCACAGCATTTGCTCTCGTGCGAACTCCAGGTTGTCTCCTTTACTTAATCTTTTTCAACAATCTTTGTACACTGTGTGTGAAACTGCAAATGGTCAATCTGTTGAGTCGTTTTGAATTTGTCTATGTTTGTGTTGTGTTATGGAATCATAATTTCCTTGTTACTAAAACTGATTCTAAAGTACAATTAATCCGCACAGGGCAATGTTATGTTTGATTTATTCTCAAAAGTTTGGCTTCAATAAGGAAATGTCAAGTTTGTTCTCGTCATTTGGACTTAAATATTACAGTACAGCGAATTTAACCCAGTAAAGGAGCAGCAGTCAGCTATTTATACAGCACCAGGGAGCAGTTAGGGTTAGGTTGTCTTGCTCATGACAATTTTAGCTAGGAGGAGCCAGGGATCACACCAGCAACCTTCCAGTTGTGAGGCAACCGCTCTACCTCCTGAGCTATACAGCCGCCAGTAAAACTACTCTAACACTCGTCATTACTCCTGATAGGTAGAGGGCCAGAGAGAATTATACAGAGAAGAAGAAAGAGAGAGAAAGAGGGAGAAAGAGAGAGAGAGGGGGAGAGAGAGAGTGGGGCAAAGAGTGGATACTTTAGATGTGTGAAGCAAACCAAAAAATGTTGATAACGTCGCAGAGGTGTCCTTGAGCAAGACACCCTCACCCTAACTGCTCCTGACGTGCTGGCTGTCTCCTTGCATGACTGACTCCGCCGTCGGTGGATGAATGTGTGTATGAATGGGTGAATGTGAGGCATGACTTGTAAAGCGCTTTGGATAAAAGCGCTATATAAAAGCATCCCATTACATTCTCCTGATACTACCGGGTAAACATATCGCAATCCCAGTGTGAAGCACTGCCTCTGGTGGTCAGTCAGAATGTAATATAACCGGAGTTATATATGTAAATACCATTCTACAAATTCTGGATGTGGATAAATCCAGTGCGAAGTTCTGCCTCTGGCAATCATCCAGGCTCTTAGAGCCTTTGTTACATACGTAACTCTAAGTTTACAATGTTGAAAAGCTCCAGTAGCAGAGAGAGAGAGAGAGAGAGAGAGAGAGAGAGAGAGAGAGAGAGAGAGAGAGAGAGAGAGAGAGAGAGAGAGAGAGAGAGAGACTAACCTTGATTGATGTTCCAATTTGGATAAGAAACTGTAGATTTTACATCAAAACTGTACATTTTATATCAAACAATTATCTCTCTAGGTCTCTCTCCCTCTTTCAAATGTACTAATGGCTGTCATCACATCCTTGGAGATTGACCAGAGCATGCACTGACTTGCTCCTTCTAGATGAACACAATAGCCTTAGGTAAACAGCATTAGTCACAGGGAATTAAACACAAGCTGAGAGAGATTTGGTTATCTGATGCGCTGTTGGATGAAGTCCGACTTAAGGACATTTTCTGGTGTGCAGCATGAATGTGACAACAAAAACTTGTGTTGCAGTCTAATCATTATGAATCATAGTATTGTAAAACCAGTTTGAGACTCAAGAGTTTATATATTGCTAATTATATTCTAATGAGTGATGCCAGAACAATTTGCATATCAGGTAGTAAGTGTATTTGTTCTAAGGTAACCTGTGGATAACCTTGGAATCAAAGTCTCATTTAGCAAGAAGTCAAGCCAGACCGAAACGATGGTTAAACCTCTTCATCATTCAATAATATGGTATAAAAAGACCTATACTTCCAGTTCTGTAGTCTGTATTAATGAAATAAAATCTATAATCCACATATTTATATTGACATATCTGGCAATCCAAACTGACCATCCAAAAACATAGGAGCATGTCCAAACTCTTAAGTTCTTATCAAGCTACTCAGAAGTAGTAATGTCTGATATCTCTCTTTAAAAAAACCTTTCATCTCTTATCTATTTAAACTCATGCAATCTTTTTCGGGGTGGAAAGCTGGCAAACAAGGTCAACGCAAATCCATGTCAAGTATCTTCAAAAATTGTCAAAGTGTTCAAACTTGCCGGGGGCCTTTCGATGACTGTCTGTATCAATTTAAAACACATTGGACTCGACTGCATCGAGGGGGTGTGAAAATTAATAAGCGACTTTTTAACTAACTTTTTAACAATATTTGTTCATCAAGACGACAAGCAGTCAAAGTGATTAGATATATTTTTTAATTACACCGTGGAGATGGGGAGCAAATAAAATGGAAATAAGGGTGAAAAATCATGTGACACTTTCTTGGCTAAGTATACTCAAATAAAAATGGATTACCCATATGACCACGCCATCCCGAGAAGAGGAAGTTCTTGAGTGCTTATTTGATGCATCACATATGATCACATAAAGTCATTTTTTATTTTTTTGAAGAGCCTTTGGACCTGTCTGCACACGGTTTGACTGTCTGCTGTTGTTTCTAACAGTTCTGTTTCACTATCAGGAATTGCCTTTTTAAGTCCCAGAAGAAACAGAGCTAGAACAACTGTAGAAAATTAACGGAGGGAAAATAAACGTTTATCTGTTTGTATAAATAAAAATAGCCCCCCTGGTGAACGGATGTGTAAATACAAATACTAGCGCGGAGATGATGAGAGGCATTGGAAAGGCACTTTGGCTGCTTATTTGTATGCTTTATTTTGCTGTTGTTTTTCCAAGATTGCATCAGTGGATCTATGATTGTAAATGTGTATGTCTCATGTTGTTTCTTAATATTAGCTATTTATATTTTTGGGGGTGGGGGCTTATTTGTCATTTTCAGTTTCGTTTTTTTTCTTTTCAGTTTTTTGTCCGAAACACATTTCATTGCAGTCCTTCATGCACATAGCAGGTTTTCATACATGAACCTCTGCATACTCTATATTTTTCTGTTTTGCTTTACCGTTTGTTGTTGTTCAAACATTCCTTATTTTGTGTGTGTTATTTCCTATACAGACTTGAATATAGTATAGGAGCCCAATATTATTTCCAGGTTTTATTTAACTTGGTTAAATCCAACATGAGATGGATAAGATTACTCTTCTGTTGACTCTTGTCGTCAGTTCATCCCCGTATCTCAAACGCAGAGCAGTAAGTTACAAAGAAAGAGTCACTCATCCCTTTAATAGCAAGACAGACGGGTCCTTAAAAATAAACACAGGATAAACTATTGTCAATCCCATCATCACAGCAGGTTGTGTGTTGTTGAGATATTGCTTCCCTATCCGATTGTGATGGTGATAAACTGTTATAAATTGTGTTTTTACACAATTAATCTTCTGCGATATCCTTGATATCAAGAAACATATATCAAAAATCTTGGATCTATATTGCTGCTCTTCAAAGAAAGATTCAAAGAATCTTGAATCTGGATCTTGAATCAAGGATATCGCTGAAGATTCATCATATAATAACTAAATATGTTGGCGGTATATCACCGGTAACCCTGAAAAGATTGCGTTGCCAGAGGATATCGAAGGGGAACCTCCACCCTGATATAAGAGTGCTGCTTCATATTCATGTGGCAAAGCAATTGTGGTCTCAGGGCAGCAACTTAGTTTCCGCTAACAAAACATGCAAAAGTCGGAACTGTTGACATCAATGGTGTATATGAAGCAGTGCTCTTGTGTTAGTATTGTATTGCTCTTATTTTGTATACTACTATTTCAGAGCGTGACGTTCCACTTGTATGATGGAAAAACCAATTCCAGCAAGGATGGGCCAAATCACAGGCTGTATTGCAGCCCTTTACTGGTTTCAATAATTCATTTCAGTTACAATGTGTGATCTATTTAGTTTACGCTTGTTGAAGCAGTGTACGTAAACTGCATAAACAGGTTAAAGAAAAAAACAATTGCACTCACAAATGCACAAAAAGTAAGCTTGCAATTTAGATAGCTTTGAGGGCCAGAAAAGATGGTAGACACGTAAAATATTACACTTATACAATCTAGTAGCACCAATGCCATGCAAAGACGTGACGAACAAATAGTGAAATGGGACTTCTTTTTTTTTAATCCAAATTTAAGTTGGTAGTGTCACGCCTGGGTGTAGGTGGGCTGACAGGGAAAACACGGAGTGCCATTTCGGAACAGAGTCTTGACATCGCAGATCCAGGAAGCCAGCGGAGATCCAGGACTAGGAGCGGGAAGAGCTGGGTTGGATCGTGACAGTACCCCTCCCTCTACGGACGTCACCAGACGTCCGTAGACATCCCATGGCACCAGACATCCCATGGCATCGGGATGTCTCCAGTGAAACTCCGAGACAAGGGTTTGGTCCAAAATGTGCCTGGCAGGCACCCAGCTTATCTCCTCTGGTCCGTTACATTCCCAGTCGACCAGGTATTGAAGACCGCGCCCCAGCGTCGTACCTTGAGTAACTGTCACGATCCAACCCAGCTCTTCCCACTCCTAGTCCTGGATCTCCGCTGGCTTCCTGGATCCGCGATGTCACGACTCTGTTCCGAAATGCCACTCCGTGTTTTCCCTGTCAGCCGTTTCATACTGAACTCACCTGTTGTCAATCGCACCTCATTTACCAAGCTGTGAAGCCATGTCTTCACGTCAAGTGTTTATGTAAATATACCCTATTCTGTTGATAGAGATATCTTTTTTTTATGTTCATATCCAAAGCTGGGGATGATGTCATATTGTACCAAGTGGTGACCTTAACTTTGCGACCAGTTATTTGTATGTGCTGTGAATTATGGGAGTTGTAGTCCTGTTCATGATTGTTGGTGGTTTCTGAAGTCGACGGGGGAAAACAAATCTGTGTCACTATTGATAAGAGAAGTTGCTGGAAGATTTTTTCGCCAATGTAATTTGGCGAAATTGGTATTAAAAGGCTAACGTCACGCGAAAAATGCTAATAGAAAAACGTCTAGGAATGCTAACGTAGCATGTGCTCTCCGGTTACGTTAAACCCCCTCTGTGAATGACCTTGTTGTGCCCCATTCTTCCGCCATCTGCACCATTATGATAAGCTAACCGGTATATTCGCTGATTTTAACAATAGATGCAGGACAGTGTCTCGGGGGGGGAAAGAGGTTTGAAATGGGAAAATTCACCCAACTTTTAGCAAGCAATCAAACGTCAGGTTAACGGACAAAGTGCAAAAAAATTCTAATAAAATAAACAACCCGAGGTGCAGGATTTATAGTGTCACATTACGCTTGTGTGTTAAACTGTGTGAGTGAGTGTGTGAGTGTGTGCGGGGGCGGTGGGAAAGAGCACGCAGTGTATATGATTATATTTCAATGAGCTTGACGCTAGGGAACAAATGCCTGAACCACACGACTTGAGTGTCCCGGCGGGAGGACGACTTCCACTGTCATGTATTTCACCGCTAAATCACACCACCAGGGGGAGCTGCGGTGAATGGGGGGGTTCACAGTGGCGTTCTGTGATCAAACAGAACGCCAAAAAAATAAAAATAAAATAAAAATCCTGGTCTGATTCAGACTCCTTGTTAGGAGACACGCCTTGTACCTACCTTGGCCGAATCACGCAAGGAGTTTCATTTCAAGGAATTATTTCCCAAGCGTGTGGCCGTCTGTGTGTGTCATTTACATTCTTGTTATCGTGAATTTTTTTTGTCCCAGCTTGTCAAGGACTAACCCCCACTAACACACACCAACCACCCTCTGTGGGAGTTTGCTTTGAGTGGTGGACCAGAACAACCGCGGATGGTGTTCTGTAGTGGTGACAGTGATTAATTTCTTCGGTAGCATACGTTTGCAGGTTTCCCGCTGGTCCCCGGGACTCCAGAAACTAATCATCAGCCTCAGCTTTTGGAGAAAGTCTGTTCTCAGATTGAGTGCCTCCAGGGGTCAGCATACAATCTTTTCTTTATGTTGTTTTTTTACCCCCACTCCCTTGATATTACTGCTCTTTTCCCCCACTCCCTTGATATAACTGCTCTTTTCCCCCACTCCCTTGATAGTACTGCTCTTTTCCCCCACTCCCTTGATATTACTGCTCTTTTGCCCCACTCCCTTGATATCACTGCTCTTTTCCCCCACTCCCTTGATATTACTGCTCTTTTCCCCCACTCCCTTGATATTACTGCTCTTTTCCCCCACTCCCATGATATTACTGCTCTTTTCCCCCACTCCCTTGATATTACTGCTCTTTTCCCCCACTCCCTTGATATTACTGCTCTTTTCCCCCACTCCCTTGATATTATTGCTCTTTTCCCCCACTCCCTTGATATCACTGCTCTTTTCCCCCACTCCCTTGATATTACTACTCTTTTCCCCCACTCCCTTGATATTACTGCTCTTTTCCCCCACTCCCTTGATATTACTACTCTTTTTCCCCACTCCCTTGATATTACTGCTCTTTTCCCCCACTCCCTTGATATTACTGCTCTTTTCCCCCACTCCCTTGATATTACTGCTCTTTTCCCCCACTCCCTTGATATTACTGCTCTTTTCCCCCACTCCCATGATATTACTGCTCTTTTCCCCCACTCCCTTGATATTACTGCTCTTTTCCCCCACTCCCTTGATATTACTGCTCTTTTCCCCCACTCCCTTGATATTATTGCTCTTTTCCCCCACTCCCTTGATATCACTGCTCTTTTCCCCCACTCCCTTGATATAACTGCTCTTTTCCCCCACTATCTTGATATTACTGATCTTTTCCCCCACTCCCTTGATATTACTGCTCTTTTCCCCCACTCCCTTGATATTACTGCTCTTTTCCATCAACTCCCTTGATATTACTGCTCTTTCCCCCACTCCCTTGATATTACTGCTCTTTTCCCCCACTCCCTTGATATTACTGCTCTTTTCCCCCCACTCCCTTGATATTACTGCTCTTTTCCCCCACTCCCTTGATATTACTGCTCTTTTCCCCCCACTCCCTTGATATTACTGCTCCTGGCCACTGAGTCTCTTTCTGGTCTGTGGAGGGTGGTGGGGTGGTGGGTTATAAGAGATTGGTGTTAATATGTGTTAATGATAAGCTGACATACAGTACCCCCTCTGTTCCATTTGCGTGTAACCGTGACAACGTTGTGTATCTCATGTGCAGCTGTAAATAAACATGTTCTGGTAGAAGAGAGTGGAACACAGCTGTGTGTGTGTGTGTGTGTTCCCTGACGGCATTTATTTGTTCGTTTAGTTAAGTGGAATTGCGGAATTATCCAATTTTTGGTTTCATTAAGAATATATATCGGTCAAAAAGGTTGCCACAAAAACTGTGGCGTGCGGACCACCTATTAAAATACAGACTCTTGGCTTGATTGGAAGGAATATTAACCTGAATCTGTCAGGACAAAGTAAGCTTTAATTAAAATAGAATTATTATGCTACACTAGGCCACACTCACAAAAAAAAACTTTTTGTTCAAATATATATTTTTAATACGGTTCAGTTCATCCAATTTCATCTTATACAAGAATAATTGTTTTTGTGGCAAGAGACCAACACGACAGAAAAGAATAACCTGAAGAAAGGAAAATGTAAACCTTATTAAATTGACTTAAATTGAGCTTTTACAGGTCTCTGTAGCTCATTTAACATGAAATATTGGGACATTCACTTCAGTACCCCCGGTCCTGACAGTGAAACACACACGTGCTCACACACACGTGCTCACACACACACACACACACACACACACACACACACACATACACACACTGTATTGGCTGGTTACTTGTAACTATAAAGCCAATACTTGGCGCACCATTGGAACAATGATCTTACGCATCATGCATGCTGGCAAAGAAGATTCACTGTCCACAAGGATTCTCACGTTTTGTTGTTCGTTTATTCCAAGTCGATC
>JANIIK010000202.1:92500-100000 GCA_027704905.1 Muraenolepis orangiensis
TGTCTCTGCATCCGTGGCATACAGCATTGGTCTAATTCTAGCAATGTTTCTAAGATGAAAGAATGCAGTTCTGGATTTTTTACATGTTTCTAATTTACATACAATTTACATGTTGATTGAAAGATTGCGTCGGGTCAAACAAGACACCAAGATGTTTAACACAAGAGCTTTGGGCCACAGTAGAGCCCTCAAACAACAGTGTGACATCTTCAAATAGTGGTCGTTGCTGCTTCGGGCTGATGATTATCATCTCTGTTTTTTCCTGTGTTAAGCTGCAGGTAGTTTTGGGACATCCATCTTTTAATTGCAGTCAGGTAGGATTCAACTTTCTGGATCTGGGAGGAGTTGTTTGACTTGATAGGAATATAGATTTGGGTGTCGTCAGCATAACAGTGAAAACTTATTCCATAACTGTGAATAATATCACCCAGAGGGAGCATGTAGATTGCAAAGAGCAGAGGACCACGGACCGACCCTTGGGGAAGACCAAAGCTTATGTTACAGTGATTCAATTGTGAATCATCACAAAGAACATCAGAGAAGAGCCTTTGATGCCAACATGGTGGTGTTGAAGATGGCACTAAGGTTGAGCAGCACCAGCAAGGAGCTTGCATTGCTGTCCATTGTAAGGAGAAGATCATTAACTACTAAGTACTTCTGGGTCTAGGCCGGGCTTCTTCAGTAGAGGTTTTATCACAGCAGTCATGGAAGTAGATGGAACTGTTCCTGTAGACAGGGATAGGTTCATGATGTTGAGCATAGTAGGCCCAACAACTGGGAAAAGATCTTTAAGAACCTTGGTGGGGAGAGGGTCAAGCATACAGGTAGTGGGTCTAGAGGCCTGTGTTAGTTTAGCAAGTTCATCCAAGGAGATTGTGCTGAACTGCAGGAGGGTTGCTTCAGGAGGTACACATAGTGCCCCTCTTGCATGATGTTCAGGATGATGGGTAGGAAAGGCATCAATGTATTTTCTAATAGACTCTATTTTGTGCTCAAAGAATTCCAAGTACAGTAGAGTGACGTGAAGTAGTGCTGTAGTAGAACAGTGCCCAGCGAGGTTGTTATAAGATGCTCCTTGGGTGTTGGATGGTTGCTAGTGAGTTCTGCACAGTTCTCCTCTGGTGTTCCAGGTTGTTTGTAATATCTGGTTGCTGGGATGTTTAAGGAAATTATAGATAAATAGATAGCTAGTGTGCCGCAGTGCAGCACACCTAATATGAGTATGATAGATAATATATATATATATAAGTGTTGTGCAGCTAAAAGTTGCATACCTAATACAATCATTTATAGAAGGCTTTGCCTTAGCGACCTTAATTGAAGGGAAATGTGTTCCCCCTCCCCCTTACTTTAATATCCATTCAATAAATTAGAAGGAAGTGCCACTGTAGTGCAGTCAGGTCAATCTAATTTAAAAAACAGTAATTAACATTAAGCCAGATATTAACAGATGATATGAAGACCATGGTTCTTTAAGCCCAATCAAGAAAAAAGTGCTTCCGTCATTTGGACGCTCAAATTAATCTAAGTGCTAATTATGGCCCTTGATTTGTGGTCGTTTCTATTTTTTTTCCTTCTATTTTTCCAGAGATGCGACAGGATATTAAATTAGAAGGGCATTGTCAGTGTCAATGAAGGGGGTCTATCTCAATGACCTCTCTGTTAATTATGGTTGATATTTCTCGGCGTATCTCTCGCCGAGAAATATCCCTCAGATGTTAAATTAGTAACGATGGCATAAGGATAAGGGTTATTATTTTTTCTGCTTCAAGGTTAAACAATGCAAGCTGCTGCGAGTTAAGCGAGCTGTTCATAAAGAAATCGACATACAGTATATTTGGATTAATTTCCATTCTGCCCACCAACCAGACCTCCTGATTGGCCTTTGGTATCAGCCAATCAAAAGCCCAAAAGCTATGGAGGCACATCCAGGGCCCCAGAACACCATCCAGTGTCTTTGTACTGTGCCCAGAGTCAATCCTATCTGATGTTCTTACTGCAAACCAGAAACAACTAATAACTAACACTCAAGTTCATCTTTGTCAACCTCAACTGTTCTCATTTGTTAAATAGCTATGCATGTGTTATGCTTATATGTGTGCAAGCTTGATTCAGCATTCTAAGCAGGTACCCAAGCACCACATTTAAGCTACAGGGACAGCAGAGGAACTTGTGATTGCTCGTGTGGTTTTGCCTTAGTTCCAGTGAGTGCCGGGTGAGGTCAACCTTTTCTTTCTGGTTGTTTTTTTACAGTGCTAGAGCTGTCACTGGTGCTGGAGTTAATGCTTGGTTACATACAGAACTTAATTTAAAAAATGTACGTGTAACGGTACATTAATACTCCTACTCCAATACCAGTGTGTTCCAACATGACCAACCTGTCTGTATTCCCACTGACGTCGGCCACTGAAGCCAACACCGCACGGCTACACCCGCCTGCCACTTCCACTTTGGCAGGCTATACCCCCACAGCCCTCAGACCCCCACCCCTGTGGCAAGACAGATGATACCTGCCACCTTTTAGCAAGCGCCAAAGGTGAAATGACATGAGTGCTGTGCCAAATGAGTGGGGGAGCGGGGGAGAGAGAGAGAGAGAGAGAGATAGGGGAGAGAGAGAGAGAGAGGGAGAGGGAGAGAGAGAGAGCCTGTACACCATATTTTATTTTGGTCTTGGAGGCCTGTCCTGCAAGGAGGATGAGCCCATAGACGGAGACAGGCGATATATCACATGACGTCCATCTGCAGATCTGATTGGCCGTGAGAGGAGACATTTTCTCTCTCTCTCTCTCTCTCTCTCTCTCTCTCTCTCTCTCTCTCTCTCTCTCTCTCTCTCTCTCTCTCTCTCTCTCTCTCTCTGTCCTGCACTCTCTCTTTCTCTCTCTCTCTCTCTCTCTCTCTCTCTGTCCTGCACTCTGTCTCTCTCTGTCTTTGCTTCATCTCTTCCTTTTCTATCAAACAGCATGTAAGTAGAACAAAAGGGAGAGAGAGACAGAGAGCGAGTATGGTGTTGTCACCACGGGGGTTGATAGTGGGAGGTGGAGTAGTGATCTCAACAAAACGCCAAATTAACTAACTTAATTTTGAAGGCCGGGTATCCTCCATCACCACTTACACGTGGATGTACACACACCTTATACCAGGCACACACATATACACATGGTGATGGATGTGTGAGTTAGCTGAATTTGATATACAAGACATTCAACTTGTTTTTGCACAGACGTCATCAAAAAGAATTGCAGCCAGTGTTGTGGTATTTTACATTTGTCTAGCGGTGTAGACCTTCCCAGGAGACGGTCTGAGTCCTGTGTGTCTAGCGGTGTAGACCTTCCCAGGAGACGGTCTGAGTCCTGTGTGTCTAGCGGTGTAGACCTGCCCAGGAGACGGTATGAGTCCTGTGTGTCTAGTGGTGTAGACCTGCCCAGGAGACGGTATGAGTCCTGTATGTGTCTAGTGGTGTAGACCTGCCCAGGAGACGGTATGAGTCCTGTGTGTCTAGCAGTGTAGACCTGCCCAGGAGACGGTATGAGTCCTGTGTGTCTAGTAGTGTAGACCTGCCCAGGAGACGGTATGAGTCCTGTGTGTCTAGCAGTGTAGACCTGCCCAGGAGACGGTATGAGTCCTGTGTGTCTAGTAGTGTAGACCTGCCCAGGAGACGGTATGAGTCCTGTGTGTCTAGTGGTGTAGACCTGCCCAGTAGACGGTATGAGTCCTGTGTGTCTAGTAGTGTAGACCTGCCCAGTAGACGGTATGAGTCCTGTGTGTCTAGTGGTGTAGACCTGCCCAGTAGACGGTATGAGTCCTGTGTCTCTAGCGGTGTAGACCTGCCCAGGAGACGGTATGAGTCCTGTGTGTCTAGCGGTGTAGACCTGCCCAGGAGACGGTCTGAGTCCTGTGTCTCTAGCGGTGTAGACCTGCCCAGGAGACGGTACATCGGGCAGCAGCACTCCTCTCCATAGAGCCATAATTTGATCAATATTTAGACACAATTTCTGAGTTACAAAGTACCCTGCCCCTAACTTAAACGCAATTCAAACTTGAATTGAATTATTGTGGTTCATATTGATATAGCTGTGGTTTTGGTATGTCATCTCATCTTTCACTTTGCCTTGAGAAAGGTGGAGCGAGTAGAAGTAGTAGGCCTATTTAGTTGTCCCTTACCCCATCACAACCGCCTCCCCCATCTCACCCCCTCCCCCATCTATTACAGAGGAGAAGCTTGAAAAATATTTTACTGACCCATTTTGAATGAAACTAAATTATATTTTTTGTTTCATTTGTCTCATGTCAAATAAAGTGCTGCCATTTCAGCCTGGCTAAAAACCAACAGTTGGCTTTTTAGGTAACTGAAAATACAATTTAAATCCACGCTATGGTATAAAAACAACAAAAAGTCATGGAGTCCTTTTGACTTCTGGTGACGAGTATCTCTCTAACCTACCTTTGTGGAAGGCAATTTTGTAAGACGCTTTGGACAAAGCGTCTGATAAATGAATGTAATGTAACGTAATGTAATGTAACGTAATGTAATGTAATGTAATGTAACGTAATGTAATGTAACGTAATGTAATGTAATGTAATGTAACGTAATGTAATGTAATGTAACGTAATGTAATGTAATGTAACGTAATGTAACGTAACGTAATGTAATGTAATGTAATGTAATGTAACGTAATGTAATGTAACGTAACGTAATGTAACGTAACGTAATGTAATGTAATGTAATGTAACGTAACGTAATGTAACGTAATGTAATGTAATGTAACGTAATGTAATGTAACGTAATGTAATGTAATGTAACGTAATGTAATGTAACGTAATGTAATGTAATGTAATGTAACGTAATGTAATGTAACGTAATGTAATGTAATGTAATGTAATGTAACGTAATGTAACGTAACGTAATGTAATGTAATGTAATGTAATGTAATGTAACGTAATGTAATGTAACGTAACGTAATGTAACGTAACGTAATGTAACGTAACGTAATGTAATGTAATGTAATGTAACGTAACGTAATGTAATGTAATGTAATGTAATGTAACGTAATGTAATGTAACGTAATATAATGTAATGTAATTTCACAGCTTCCCCTCTGTATCGGATAGCGGAGGGGGGTTGAATAGTGCTCAAGAACTCCTAAGCACCCGTCCCCTTTCTCAAGGCTAAGTTGTGAAAGATCACACGTTACAAAACTAAATCACAGACATCAATATAAAGATCATATAAAGATATTTTCCCCACATTTACCGATTTCTTCATACTCCTTGTGCAGTCTCTGAGTTTCCTTCTGAGTCGTGTACTTTCAGTTGTTTTAATCCCGCCGTGAAGGGAAGTCTGTGAACATCTGAAACCAGGATAACGCACGCTAGCCTGCTGCTTTTATCCTTTTACCCTTCAACGTTTATTTGCAGGTGATGCTGCAAGTCAGAAAGTATATATATTTTCTGCCTTTTTTGTAATGTTATTCATTGATTTTCAATTTCATGGCCAACTTCTGGGAGATTTGATTGTCGACTCTTCTCTTCGGCAGCAGCTCCCTGCAGGCTGTGATATGTATGCTAATCATCAAGTCTTTTTGACACTGATTTCTTCTGACAGAGGAAGTCATTTTGAGAATGGAAAAATACACACATATCTGTTTCTTTCTATTTTTCATATGATATACTCGGTAGATAACTGACTTTTAACTTCCATGAGACATGCTTATATATTGGTAGCCATTTTAGAAGTACAGTATGGTACAATTTTATTTTCAAGTTTAAATTTTTTTCTTTTTTCTACATGCAAAGGAAACAAGCAAATAGGCAAACTAAATGTATGTTGACATGCTAATAACAAAGCATCTGCCGAAGACTTAGCACACACCCAACCAAAGACACACAGAACCCCACACACATTTCCTCTAAAGCTAACCACCAACTAAACCACTTTGACTCGAACATTTCTGCCTCATTGCTAAATTTGTTGTAATTGATGTCCCCCATGTCTCCTAAACACACACACAGACACAGACACAGACACACACACACACACACACACAAACACACACACACACACACACACACACACACACACACACACACACACACACACACACACACACACACACACACACACACACACACACACACACACACACACACCTCAACCCCTATTATATAGCATCTGTGCTACAAAACAAATGGCCCGATCTGTCCGTGCTGGTCCCAGGCCAGTAGCCAGCGACCAGACAAAAAACATGCTGTCTTACTCCAACTTTTTGTTCCTGGTCATCCACGGCTCCCCCCCCCCCCCCCCCCTGCCTCACTCACTCCATACTCTCCTCCCAAGAACACTGCCTCCACGGATCACTGGTCCGCTGCCACGGTCAGGGGCTAAATGCGACAGGGCCAGCTGCTCATCATTCCTGGGCCAAATAGACCCCTTCCGGCAGCTGGGGCCGGGTGGCAGAGTGGGGGTGGGGGGTGGTGGGGGAGTGGGGGGGTTGGTGTGTGTGTGGGGCGGGGGGGGGGTTTGGCCACCAGGCGTTGACATGCACTCCCCCAAGCTCGGACAAATGAGCCAGAGTGCGCTCCAAAGTGCTGGCGCCGCTAACCCTGAATGGCAGCTCAAAAAACCGCACAAGCAGAGCCCATTTGGAAACCATAATGGGTGTGTGATGTGGAAGACAACGCAGGCTTTAGTTTTGGTTATTGGGGTTGTTTTTCTTTGGGGTTGTTACATCTTTGGGAATAAAAACTCTTCCTCTCTTCCCATTGTTAAGATCAACATGTGACACCGCTGTCGTTGTATTGCCATGCATTTGTGTCGTATTGGTATTGTCGCGACCAGTGTGCACTTGGCAATCAGTGGACCTCACTCTCATCAATCAACACTAATGGTTCTGGAATCGATCCCACTGCCTGCCTGTGGGCATCCTTTAGCATGGTGTCAATAACACTTCTTGCTTCATAATGACTAGTATGTCTATTTCCACCATATATAATACTGTAGCGACCACGGGGTCCGCTATGTAGGGGAAGGCCCTAGGAGGCACAAAGCCTCATGGGAAATGTTCAATTTGGTTTAATGTTCGTGTTTGGCTGAGTCTAAATCTAAATCTGGAGAATTTAATCCTCTTTATTGGGCACACACATGTACACACACTGTGCAATTAGATTCTCTGTACTTAGCCCATCCCCCAAGTATTTGGAGCAGTGGGCAGCTATTGTCATGTCATGAGTCCCTAGACCAACTCCTGTTTGCATACAGACCAAACAGGTCTGTAGACGACCATATCTCCCACGGCACTAAACACGGCCCTGCAGCACCTAGACAGGAGGGACACCTACGTCAGACTGCTGTTCATCGACTACAGCTCAGTGTTCAACACCATCGTTCCCTCCAAGCTGGTCCTGACACTGAGGGACCTAGGTCTGGGCACCCCTATCTGTAACTGGACTTCCTGACGGGCAGGCCTCAAGTGGTGAAGATTGGGAACAACATCTCATGCACTC
>JANIIK010000202.1:102500-103824 GCA_027704905.1 Muraenolepis orangiensis
GGTGGGCTTTAGCATCTGCTAAAGTGACCGACTGGCGTATAGGAGTGGATACCGAGCATCTCTCGGGTAACCCAGCTATGAGCTATGTGGGCCAGCGCCGCCTAGCGGTCTAGCCCCTGAATTGCGCCTCGTTCTGAAGCCAACGGGAAAACAATTAACAATATTGACACCATCCACGGTTTGACTGCCTGCCGTACTCCCCACCAGCTTCCTCACCTCCATCGCCAATGCAAGAGAGTAGTTGCCATAGCAACTCCCTGTGACAGTTGGCCAGAGTCAGCTTTTTTCTTGAGTAGCCTCTCTGGGTTGAGTCTGGAGGAGGAGCGGGACGAGCGAGGAGGAGGATGGGGAGGAGGAGGAGCGACGAGGGGAAGGAGGAGCAGGAGGGTGGGATGCGGAGGAGGAAGAGAAGTAGGAGAAGGAGGAGCGGGAGGAGAGGGAGGAGGAGGAGGAGGATGAGGAGAGGGAGGAGGGGAGGATGAGGAGGAGGAGGAGGGGGAGAAAAAGGGGGAGGAGGAGAGAAGGGGAAATAAATGGACCATCCAATTCCCTGGATGGTATTGGATGGAGTTTCTGCTTGGAGTTCCTTCCTTTACCAAGATGATTCAATCGTTAAATCCCTTCAAACGGAATCGCCGTCTGAGGGGGGAATGTTTGCTGGTGCAGAAACAACAATTATTGACATTGCCAAACTTAGTGGCTTCGAAGTGGCTTTTATAAACTATTAAAAAAAGGAGATCAACTGAAGAGAATGGTGTGAAAGTGTGAAGGGAGAGAAACATGTGCTTGAGCGGAAAAAGAAAACAATCAAATCATATTTGACGGATGTATATCTTGACTTTTTGAATCAAGTTACTAAAATGGCTTTGTGTGTGGGTGTGCAAGCGTGTGTGTGCGTGTATGCATGTGTGTGTGTGTGTGTGTGCGTGTATGCGTGTGTGTGTGTGCGTGTGTGTGTGTGTGTGTGTGTGTGTGTGTTGTGTGTGTCTGTGTGTGTGTGTGTGTGTGTGTGTGTGTGTGTGTGATGAGCATTGCGTTAACACTGCCAGGGCTTTGCATTCTCACCGGGAGAAGCGTATGCACTCGATTCGGATGAAGGTATCCACCAACGCTTACTTTTTGAAGTCAGCTAAAAACAAAAAGAAACCCCGGGAAAGGAGAGAAGCAGATAGGTGAGGTACACACTCATGGACGGGCCCAACATTACACAGACTGACTGACAAACAACGACACAAACATACGTGGTGTTCTTTTAGGAACGGTACTGGTATTATTAGTAGTATTACAATGACCAGGGGGTCTAGGCGGCTACTGTACCACAGAA
>JANIIK010000203.1:0-2500 GCA_027704905.1 Muraenolepis orangiensis
TTTTTTGCTATACTGTACTTGTGCTGTACAATGATAATACATTTGAATCTAATCTAATCTAATCTAATCTAATCTACTGTGGATGAGAGCGTTATCATATATTATATAGCATTATTCAGATTCACCTGCTGAGAAGCAGAATGGACAGCAGTCCACTGGGGATTATGCTGTTCACCCACTTTCATTCGAAAGCTAGTAAGAAGTTTATAGGTTCTAAAGCCTATATGATAATATATATATATATATATATCAAATAAATAGTTTACTTACTTTACTTGTACTTTTTACATATGTCTTTTATTTTGCACATTTCTTGTATATTTAAGTAACTTTATAGGACTATAGCAAGTCACCATGTGTGTTATCACATATGATGGCCAAACCTATAACCAAAGACAACGCAACAAAGGACTGGGACTTACCTGCGGAATTCCCGGCGGGACAACGGAGAGCGGGGGAGGGGAGCCCATTCCCCGACCGGAGCCACCAAGCCCCGGGGGGGAACAACAAACGAGCCCACAGGAGAGGGTCCCGTGGCGGCCTACTGGTAAGGACACGCCGGAGGGGATGGAAACCAGCCCTACCGAGCATTCTCCTCCCCAACGTCCAGTCTCTCGCAAACAAGTCCGACGAACTGAACTGTCTTATCGCCTCGCAGCGGGACATCAGGGAAGTGTTTAGCCATGAGTTTTACAAGACTCTTGATCACTGCTCTACCACCATCAAGCACGCTTATCGCGCTGTTGTGCAGCCGGCTTTCGGCAAATCAGACCACGCCTCCGTGCTTCTACTTCTTCTACTTTTTGATTCACAGACCCTCTCCTCATGCGGTCATGTACTAAGGAATTCAAAACTCTATATCATGCCATTCCGAGATTAAAACCAACCCACCTCGCCCCCAAGAATCTATTTACACGATTTACCGAATGAACCTTAATTAACATTGTCAGAAAGGCAAATGCAATGGAGTTCAACGATGGCTGAGTTCATAAAGACCTGCTACTTCTGTTGTTTGATTTCCTCCCCCCTCCCCCCTTTTTCCCTTTTCCCTTTCTCTGTGATTGAAAATGTCAATTAGTGATTCATTTGTGATTCATGTTGACTACATTTGGGTGCTTTCAGGAACCCCAAATTCAGCCTTGTATCTGTGACCTGTGTGTGTTTATATGCTGTCTCTCAGTGTGCAAATCTGTGTGTGCTGGCGTGTGTCTTTGTATCTGTTTAAGACTGTTTAAAAGGATGATTATTTTCTGAGACGAAAGGGAATTGTTCCTATTATTTTTGTTTTTCTGGCTATAAATTTTAAATATTGGAAAACCTGAAGTTCTGAATTATGTGATTGATTGATTATTGGTTTGTCTTATACATGTTGACTCGGAATGACTAGGAGACTGGCATTGAGAGAGCAAAAAGGACGTGCTGGTGTATATGGTATTATTAGGTAATAAGGAAGGTGGTGCAAGTCCACGCAAGGCCTTATAAGTTAAGAGAACAACCTTAAAATGACCCCTCTTCTCTAAAATATGGCACTTTGAATGGCTATGCCCGCCTGGGTCCTCATAGTGACACAGGGTACACAGACATCCCCTAACTCCCCATAATGCATCAGTCTGCACCATGAAGGTATTTCAGAGCTAAGCACCACAGGCTCCTGGCAAATAGAGTTCCTCAGGTCCTGAAAAGCTGCATTGTACTGTCCACTGAACTTTGTTTGGGATGTGCTTCTTTGTCAGTTTGGTCAAAACTGACGCACACGCCAATAAGACCTAAAAAGGTGCGCACCTGCAACTTCTTTAGTGGTTGGTCTGTCTGCTGACTGGATCACCTCCACCTCCAGCAACCTGAGGACAAATGACTCCCAGGACCCGCACATAGCCGAGGTACAAAGTTCCCTGTTTTTCTTAAGAACACTCTGGATTAATGGTCAAACCTGCCTGCTCGATCCGGCTCAGCACCTATCCCAGATGCTGCAGATGTGCGAGAATGGGCTGTAAACGATGATATCATCAAAGTCAGAAGCAGCTGAAAAAGTACTCCCCTCCATACCCTTGAGAACTTTGGGCATGACCCTCTGGAAGGTTGCAGGGGGGCCCATGCACTATGCATTATGCATTTGAGGACTTGATTTCCTAAAAGGGTAAAGGGACTTTTACAACCTGGGATACCACCGTTAAAACATTTAAGCGGGGGCCTCTGGGCTCAAACTTCCTAACCTTCTTAGGTTGGGTCACATTCTGATGACTTGTCCTACCTTCAGAACCAACACCTTAAACCCAAACCTCAGAATCAGCCAGATTGATGACGTACACATGTGTGTTGTGTGGATATGTGTGGGTGCTTGTGTCTGTGTCTATGCGTCTATATTTGTGTCTGTGTATAAATATGTGTGTGTGTGTATATGTCTGTGTGTTGATGCGGTGCGTGCCTTTGTGTGTGTTGGCACGCGCACACACACGGCTGAAAGGACCCTTCAGTAACAGAACGCCAGATAAACATGTCT
>JANIIK010000203.1:10000-47500 GCA_027704905.1 Muraenolepis orangiensis
GTGCAGTGTACCTGGTACCTGCTCTGTCGTTCTCCATCCTTGGAGAACTTCCCCTTTTTTCAGATATTGTTCTTTCTTGTTGTGTTTCTCCGAAGCGTCAGCAAGGAAAGACAAATGCGTTGTGTGTTTATTGGCTGGGGTCGCCTGGTTGATGAATAACGGTGGCCAAAACAAATAAAGATAAATTCAGTAAGTTAAGTGCGTCTTTTACACAAGCGGTAAACGCAATTATAACCAAAGTGCGAACCAAACACTGCTGAATAACTCGCCACGACAAACACTGGACACTAATTTAGTATTTATTTATTCTTTATTTATTTTTTGGGGGAAGGGCCCCGTGATAGATTGCTTCAGTCATCTGGGTTTATAAGCCGCTATGTGCCCACCCCCCTCTCCCCCCTCTCCCTCCTCACCCCCCTCTCCCCCCTCACCCCTCTCCCCCCCTCACCTCCCTCACCCCCCCTCTCCCCCCTCATCCCCCTCACCCCCCTCTCCCTCCTCACCCTCCTCTCCCCCCCTCTCCCCCCTCATAGCCTCTAGTCTGGAGGCTAGTGCTGCTTTAGCGTCTCCTGCTCTCTTTAATCGCGGCCCCCGGAGGACAACAGAAACACAGAACAACAGAACAACAGAACAACAGAACAACAGAACAACAGAACAGAACAACATAACAACAGAACAACAGAACAACAGAACAACAGAAACACAGAACAACAGAACAACAGAACAACAGAACAGAACAACATAACAACAGAACAACAGAACAACAGAACAACAGAACAGAACAACATAACAACAGAACAACAGAACAACAGAACAACAGAAACACAGAACAACAGAACAACAGAACAGAACAACATAACAACATAACAACAGAACAACAGAACAACAGAACAGAACAACATAACAACAGAAACACAGAACAACAGAACAACATAAACACAGAACAACAGAACAACAGAACAACAAAAACAAAGAACAACAGAAACACAGAACAACAGAACAACAGAATGCCGCGTTTGCTGGCGCTGCAATATAATTGCGGGATAATAGTTTGCGGGAGGTCACTCTTTTGACCGCTACGAGAGAAATTAATCACTTTGTTGTTCTGCTGTTGTTCGGGTGTTTTTATTATTATTTATTTTTTAATCACTCTTGAGGAGTGCAGCTGCTTTAGATGATATTATCAAATGCGGTAGATCATTCAGGGCAAACGTTCCCCAAACTAAAGATACTCGAGGTCAGAGAGGGACAAGGCGGGGTTTTGTTTTTTCCGGGTTGTTGAATGGTGGTAATTGGATAAGAGGTTTTTTTGACTGTGATTTGATCGGATGGTTTTTTTTGGGAGATATACAGTTCTGCCAGCTGTTGTTATTACGGTCCGCTCCACTATTTAACAGCAGGTTGGAAATTGCCAAGCGCAGCTCAGGTGGTGGAGCGTCTAACAAGCCGGGCGTTTTGCTTGTTTTCCGGGGAATCGTTTTTTCTTGGGTTAAAATAAAACATCGGAAAACATTTAAACCCGTTTATGGAACACTGTTTGTTTTAGTTTTTTTGTGGAAAAAAGCACAAGCAAACACACACACACACACACACACACACACACACACACACACACACACACACACAAGTATTAATTATTCCTTAGTATCATATAGTGGAAAGTTCCACTCTCTTTTTGTATTCTCTCTCTCTCTCTCTCTCTCTCTCTCTCTCTCTCTCTCTCTCTCTCTCTTTCTCTCTCTCTCTCTCTCTCTCTCTCTCTCTCTCTCTCTCTCTCTCTCTCTCTCTCTCTCTCTCTCTCTCTCTCTATCTCTCTCTCTCTCTCTCTCTCTCTCTCTCTCTCTCTCTCTCTCTTACTCACTCACTCACTCGCCCAAGAAAAACGTAATCACCAGGGGCCCCCCGTCAGCTGGCAGAGAGCCAGAGGAGGGTAGTAGGGAGGAACAGATGGTGCCCGGGAAAAATGGTCAAAATTAAAGAAAACGATAAAGAAAAGAAAAAAGGAGCAGAACGCTGCATTCCCTTAATCGGAACCAACCGTCCATCCCTAACCTGAAAGAGAGAGAGAGAGAGAAAGAGAGATAGAGAGAGACACACACACACACACACACACACACACACACACACAGAGGCCAATTTTTGTGATGAGAAAGATCCACTGTTCAGTTCAGACTTCACTTTTTTGAGCCAAGGTTTGGTTCAAACCTGTTTTATTTGAGCGGGGGGGTGGGTTGGAGAGTCAGCAGGCCCGTCGGTCGGAAGAAAGAACCGCCACTCGGCATCCGTGGAGTGTTGTATCACGGTTTCGGTCACGGTGTCAGAACTGCTACCACCCCTACTCGCAATCAATGAAGATCAATGGAACTCACACACACACCAGCGCTTACACACCAACCTGATTACTTATTAAGTGAATGCAAATGGCAAATGCAATCTCACAATCGAAAAATGTGACTTCAGTGTAAACAAATGTCAGACCAGACGTTGACAATGTGATAGCTACTCTCTATCTTTCCGAACATCCTAAGAAAAACGAAATATCTACGGACGAAGTCACGGAAGCCGTTGTGAACATGGACATGGACATGTTGCTGCGTGAGGCGGATTCCTCTATTTCGGAAGTCCATCTCCCTTTTGCTTTTTGGCTTCTCCATGGCTTCTGTTGTCATTTCCGGCCCAGTGTGGCTGAAAATTGTTGGCTATAGTCTTTCTTCGGAGTCCCCCCCCCCCCCCCCCCCTCCACCGCGCTACAGCATATTGGATAGTAAATATTTGCATTTCATATCTGTTTGCACAAAACACACACACACACACACACACACACACACACACACACACACACACACACACACACACACACACACACACACACACACACACACACACACACACATACACACTGTCACACACACACACACACACACACACACACACACACACACACACACACACACACACACACACAGACACACACACATACACACACACACAGTCACACCCATGAGATGTAAAAGGTGTCAAAGACTTGTGGGATATGTTGTTTTAATCCCATCAAGTGCATAATAATCAACAAATTGAACATGCATGTGCATGGTGAGATCAAATCTACAATCAAATCAATTGATTCATGACTCGGCTAATCATCACCGGCAAACATGTGCAATCATCAAAATACTACTGTATACTATCTGTATTGTGTCAAGCGTATTCGTCAAGCGTGACCGACAGTGTTACACGTTACAGACACATATCCACATAGCTATTTGTATGTCATGTTTGATCATTTCACACACTTAATGAAAAGAAGTTTGGTTAAAATAAAGTGTATTTTGAATAGGAAGGGTTCCAACATGCCTTTAAATGTGTTGTTTCTGTTTTCCCTGTAAGACCCAAATATAGAAAAACCAAAAAAAAAAATTATTTGACCTTTCAGATGTTGTTTTAGGAGGCCTTTGATGCAGAAATTAAAGAGTTTAAAAAAAAAAAATGTTTATGTACGTTTTTAGAGAAATGTTGTAATATTGCAACATTGGGCTTAGTTGGGAGCAGAATTTCTGTATTTGTACTCACGTTGTCTGAACAATTCAGAACAACTAAGGGTTCATTTGCAGGGTTGATTGCTTCCTTAGCCCCATAACAGTATATAACATTAATAGTAATCACACATTAGTCATATTTTTATTATTATTTATTTTATTTTTATTTTTACTGCAACAAGCCAGCTATTTTGACTACCACATTCACCCAGTGTTGTATAATTGCAACAATTATATAACAAGCTCTAAATGAAATTTGATGCATCTATTCCACAATAACTACATATGTACATGCTCTAGACATTGTAATAACAACCCAAAAAAATATAAAAGACATATTACTTACTTGAATCTGATGAATCCAGTCCAATGAAACAAATAGTTGTTGTTCGAAGGAAACCTTGAGAGGTTGTGTGAGTTCATGGCCAGAAGGCGTGACTTGTAAACAAATGTAAGATCCAATAGCATTGTGAGACTGAACAATAGGACCCAATGACTATGTAAATGTGGTAAAAAAATAAGATAAAATATAACAGATTGTTTTTTAGGATGGTTAAAGGTAGCGTTGTAATTTTACAACAAGGGGTGTTACAGGGTTAAATACAGGTCCATTGTTTGTACATATATATGTATATATATTATACAAACCATTACAACCTCCATATGCTGTACTTACCAAGTAACTGAATGTTATATATGTATTTAAAACTTTAAAACTAAGTTTGTTTTGGTATACTTGCCTCAAAGCATATTCGAACAAACTAAATGAACTGCAGTTTGCTGGCAGAATAGTGTGTTAAACATACACATGCACTGTGAGTACCTTGTGTTTTATCTAGCTATATTTAATAAAAATAATTGAATAATTGCAGATTTAGGTTGTGCACACACAGTTGAACAAATATATATATATATATTCACTTTGTGGAGCTGTAATGCTGGAGCAACAGAACTGTCAGGGAGAATATTTTCAACATTCCACTTAAGGACTTCTAATTGTTGTCGTAACAACGAGTGACGTCTAGGGTGGGTGAATTCTGTCCGCCGATGGAAGGCGGAGCCACGAGGCCATAAACAGGTAGTCCAGTGTGATGTTTGGCCGACCGTCCGTCACAATACACTGTCCCCTGGACATGGTATAAGGTCATTTTTAAGTCAAATTAAATGTATCACTCCATCTTCCCTGATATGTCCAGATTTTACTCTCTCTCTGTATGTTTACACTGTAGGCCTACCATGGAACAATTGAATAGATACCCAGTATTTCAATAGTCAGAATCAGATCAGAATCTGAATCAGAATAATAACTACAGTATAAATTCTCTGGATGTTTCTCCCGTAGTAACTGAATTGTTCAACCCTTATTCCATAACTACCCATCTTGTTCCCCCCATACCTAAATAATCTAAAGCCCTAAAGTATTAGTACATACTAGCTGGTACACCTTTAGTACACTAAATACACTACATTCCTTGCGGGCTGTAATCTAAAACATTACCAAATAATAGAGTTTTTCTTTTGGTGTTTTTAAAGTTGTCCTGTTTTTGTTTGGGGTTTGCCTGAAGATGGCCACCTCTCTCTCTTCTTCTCTCTTCTTCAATAAAAGTACACACAAATACGAAACAGAACAGAGGCCAGCTTTCAGAAAACGTACTGCCTCACTATTTCTATCTACACTGGTGTAGTGAAGACAGAGAGTAGAAGTGGTAAGTTAGCATCATCAAGGTCATCATGAGCTACACCTGTGTTTACCCGGCTAAGGAAACTGCTGCTCCACTGAGACAGCATCCACCGTCCATCCTGTAGTAAGCTATTTATTCAGTCCTATAAAATAAAGTGGGGATGACACTTTATGAGCTGCAAAGTCACTCCTCGTGTGCACCCTTGTGGAAAGAGGTTTCTCTCATGGTAATGTATTACCATGTAAACCCCTTTGGTAGAGGGCATGTGAGCAATAGTTTTGCCCTAATAACGAGAGATGCTTTAAACTTGAATTATTCACCATTACCTCACACCAAGTATGTGCTACAGATAATCAGATAGCAAATGTAGTGTGAATCTCAGGTAAACATAATCACCGTTTTTCTCAAAGAGCTTCACAGGCCAGATTTCACGAAAAGTATAGTTTTGTACTTTAGAGGGACAATGTGTTAAGTGGGTATTTACAAGTGTGACCAAAATATATAACTTTACACCAAAAAAGTTATTTAGAATTCTGGCAATGATATACCACCAGCCCACTTATTTAGTAGGCTAACCTTGGGACGGACCAACAAGGAGCATCTGAATACTGGACACTGGTACCTGCAGGAGGGTTTCCTGACTGCAGGGTAGAGCCGCTAGTTTCTAGTTTCTGTGATAACGGAAGAACGGACACAAAGTTGAGAATTTCTTAAATGCTATAACACAGATTCCAAGGAGCCCAACATTAAGTCTGTGCTAAAAGGTTTTAAAATATGATGACAAAATGTTGTTTTAAACAAGTAATTATTTTAAAAATATCTTAAATGTTTTTCTCTTACAAGCAGTCTTACAAGGAATCTGACAATTTACAGAATAATAATGTTGTGTTTTTAAACCCTCAAACCCTTACCCTCAATTTCAAATATATTTATGACTATCATATCATATATAGGTTTTTGCTAACTTTTTTGAAAGTTAGCCAAAACATGGATATTATGGCTACTGATTCTTACAGCCTTCAAATGCAGGGCTCTTTGTACCGCAGACCAGTTGCCTGCCGACTGCGCTTCGCCGACCCGAGGCAGGGCTAACGCCACGTTCAGACAACTCGTAAGTCGAGAATTCACCACTTGTGCCACTCGTCAAAGTGGCAATGAAACGAGTACTGTTGAGTACTTTTAAATCAAAAGTACCTCGAGGTGTCCTGTTGTGTCTTCTTTCCCAGCCGTAGTTTCCCCTCTGTCAGATGAAGAGGGAGGGTATGGATGTTTTTTCATGCTTAAAGAAGGTGCTTATATCCCCCTCTCTGTGTTGCATGGCTATGTCAAATTGGAGAAAGAGGGCCACATCATCCGTCAACATTGAGATCTACCCTGCCTGCTTGGTCTTGGTCCTGGGTGTTGGGCATCTAAAGATAGGCAGTGAGTTATTTTTGATGGGCTGAATGAGTGTCTGCGGTCCCTGAAGAAACAGATTTACTTGTAGTTTGCGGGTGGCAAAACAAATGCAGGTATGGAAGAATGAAATGATAAAAGCAGTTAGAGATCAAGATTTTTAATATTTTATTTGTTACTTTTCACTTTAGTTTTTCTGAGCAAAAAGGTGTCAGGGAGTGCTTAGTGTTGCCCAAAACATTGATAATAAGATTAATACTAAGCAGACAACTGCATAAATAATCTGTTACAAAATAATGTCTGTAACAAAGTGAACATTAACAGCTTGCCTGTCAATTGTTTGCAAAGAAACATTTCATGCAAATGAATGTTGCAACCAGTAGGCCACTTTAAGAAACTGAATAGCAAAGTGCCAAAGTGAACAATCCTTTTTCACATTCTTAGCTGTAAAATTACATTGAAACAGTTTAAACTTTTGTGGCATAAGTCCAGTCAGCAGGTTTTTGTAGTCTATTGTTCTTTTAACCAGTTGCTCAGACACACAAGCTTGTTGACATGTTCAGATGAGAGAGCTGACCTCTTCTTCTGCACAATGCGCCCTGCCAGAGAAACAATCGATCACATGGGACTGTTGATGGCGGTGTGGCGAGGTATCTCTGTGCTATATGGGCCAGCTTACCATGGGCACCTGCTTGTGCTGACCACCACTGTAGAGGACACTCACACTACTAGGCTCTGCTCTATACCTGTCTCGGCTTTTGTCTCCAGCTCGAGACTCAGACTCTGACCCCATCAGTAGGACGGCCCTCCTTTTCTTTGGTGGCTCTGCTAGAGGCTCTGGCTGTAGTGTAGGTTGACTGTCCTTCAGCATCTCACTTACACTGACTACATTCAGATAACATCAATATGGCTTGAAATTATTTCTGAATTGCAGTTAAAGTGACAAATATATCCATTTTATATTTAAGAAAAGGAGAGTTAAAGAAAATGTCCCACCTGCATGGCTCAAACTGTGTTTCCAATGAATATGAATGACTTGCCAGTCATTCATATTCAGCTGAGGTTAGCATGGCTAACTTGTGCTTCTGCTGCTCCAGACGGATTTGGATTTGCCCCGCAAATAGTAGAAACTCGTGAGGTTGTGAATTCTCGACATACGAGATGTCTGGATACTTGCGGCATAATACTTCCCTTGGCCATGTGGTTGTGGTTGTGTGCGGCCATTGATGCCCCCCTGGCATCTTTGTTTCCCTTGTCGTGACCACAGACAACAGACGTGCCGTCCAACCCGTACTCGGTGCGCCTGTCGGCTGTATGTCGGCTGTCTCCCAGCGTCTGGCCACCGTCCCCTTCCTGAAGCCTGACTCCACGGCGGCGTGCCCACCAGCCACTACCTGGTGCAGAGTACAAGGAGCTCACCACGTACGACTGGCGGGAGGTCAGGTCCCACAGTACCTTCACTCTTTCACTTTCACTTTCACTTTCATTTTTATTTAGTTCCTCCTCAGTTTGTCCAAGGGCCTTAGGAGTAACTTATACCAAATTAAATAAATACAAAGTAAGAAGAAAAAAAAGGAACTTGGAATTGTAAAGTCTGCTGGGGTGATAAGCGAGAAGCTAAGACACAACCCAGTGAAGGACTTATCTCTACTACCTCTCATTTCCTCCTCGTCAATTAGCCCGCTGCGGGGTAATGCTAAGTGGAAGGTAGCACAGAGAAGACCACACAATACCATACAAGATACAAGATACAAGATACAAGATATTTATTTGCCATTTGTAACAAGTACATTGGAATGCTTACTCCCCATTCCCAACAACATAACCCCTGTGCTAGAAAAGAGGATTCTACCTGGCCAGGTATACAGTCAGCCGAGGGGCTGTAGCCGGAGGAGGGAAAAACTAAAAGACGAGCCACAAACCAAGTAACCACCAAGTAACTCCCAAATGTTAAGTGCACACAAAACCTAATGGGCTAAATGAATGAGGATTCATTTGAATTAATCTCTGGCTGTCTATTAAAAGTGTGCTATTTGTTCATCATTTGGATCGAAATCAGCGGCATAATTTATAGTTTTTTTTACACAAAGCCCCCGGTCGACTTCACAGCTTCATCTTAATGAGACGCCTGGACTCATTTGAGGTTTGGTTTATTTATTTATTTATTTGAATCCAAGCTTAACATTGATTACCACACTTGCAAATTGCATCATTCGCTTCCGTCCAAAGACAGGAAGAATACAAAGCTATACCTCTTATCACCTACACTGTAAACCCGAATGTTCAAAGTAATCAAATAGATTAAGTAGTGTGTACTCAAAGTTTCAAAAAAGTTCTACGAACTCAAAAATGTTGAGTTCGTGTGACTTGTCGTCCTTTTTTGAGTAACTGCAACTTAACTTGATTGATTAACTTGATTGACTTGAACTATTTGTGTATTAAGTAAGCATAACTTAAAAGCATAACTTAAGCACGATAATTAAATAATTAAATCATAATTATAATAATATAATAATATATAATAATAATAAAATAAAATAAAATAATTTAAATAATTAAGTAATTACATATTCAAAATGATAAATTCCACTGATTTCTATTGTTTCAACATTACTGCATGTGTCTGATGTCAGTAACATCATAGTGGGTATTGGGGAGGACTTTAAAGGACTGTATATGATGACTCTGTATATCGCGCGCACTCGCACTCGTGTCGGTCAGAACACAAGACAAGAGGTACGATCTTTGGTCTTTAATCCACATGGCATGGGTTCTTCTGGCATTTATCTGGGGTTGGGTGTGTGGTTATCATGAGCGTGATTCCTGTGGAATTGATCTCATGGGTGTCAGACGGGGGGGGATTCAGGTCGCGATGGCCAGCGGTGGGGGTGGGGGGGAGGGTGGCGGCGGGACTTCAGGTCCGAACGGGGGGGGGGCGTTAACGGCGCCGCGTTAGTAACGCATTAACCTTGACAGCCCTATTCTTTATTATCAAATGTATGGTGTGGCGGCAAGGTTTTAGCCGTGGAAACCTTACCAGCGGAAACGCTGCATGAACGCACACATTGGTCTAGTCGCCACCCTTGAGGGTCAGACGATGTTTCAGCAACACGCCCCTCCCCCCTCCATGAACTGTTTCAGCAACACGCCCCTCCCCCCTCCATGAACTGTTTCAGCAACACGCCCCTCCCCCCTCCATGAACTGTTTCAGCAACACGCCCCTCCTCCCTCCATGAACTGTTTCAGCAACACGCCCCTCCCCCCTCCATGAACTGTTTCAGCAACACGCCCCTCCCCCCTCTCCCCTTGACGGGCGGTTTCAACCCACCCCCCACCCCCATTTGATTCGCTCCACCCCCCTCCCCCACTCCACACCACTCCACCGCGATCATTTGCTCTCCTCCCCCCAACCGCGTTGAAGAACTCCAAGATCTTGTCCAAAGTGCATGGTAAGTTACTTAAAGTATTAATTAATTAATAGATACATCACATACATTATACCAATTATAGTTAGTTATTTCTGCTCATTTAATCTACCTGATATAAAAATATAATTTCGCTCAATTGTTCTCGCTAGTCTCGCATGTTGGTGTAGTGCAGAGCACATGAGGCTCATATAACGTTGCACTATTCAGCAGGAATGCTTGAAACCTACTCTTTTTCTTATCTTTATGCACCACGGAGATATATTGCTGTCTTCAACAATTGTACTCTTTGTAAGTCGCTTTGGATAAAAGCGTCTGACAAATGCCCTAAATGTAATGTAAATGTATTCAGGTTATGGGAAAATGAATCTTGTTTTTAAGAGCTAACTCTGGTTACTAACTTTTACTATCTAAACCAAACCGAAGCCCAAAACGGTGTTAAAATTTCGAGCACGTGGTTTCCTTCCATTCATGGTGGTTAGAACACGTGTAAGGGATAACTTATGGCTAGCTGGTCATTAGCTAGCCAGCTGGCTTTTACAGCCTAGGTTTCCGACCGCACAGCAGTGTTGTGTATTCTGTATTCCATGGTCATGTTTTTGTAAGCTAATAGTAATGAACTTTTTGTTATATTGAGTTGTAAGTAATTCTGGTTTGAATGTTGTTGATGGAGGTCTAAACTTTGTCATTTTTTTTCCTTTCAGGTGGCTTGTTCCGATATGGTCTGGCAGTGTAAGTTGTGCGCTCCTTCTTTCACTTCCAGAATACAGTTATTTAAACACTACAGACTGCAGCACAGCCCTCTTCCATGCCTCTATACTGATTGCGTGTGTACATTTCAGTCATCATTCAGCAGTTGAGGCAGACAATTGCTGAAGAACTGAAGAAGACTGAGAAGAACCTGCCTCTCATTACCAAGATGATGCAGACCACATTTGCCCTGCGCGGACAGACCATAGTAAACTCCTGCCCACCAGTGAACGAGCTCATGGACCTGGCCTGCTCTTAAAATAGAGTGTGGTAATATGGATATTTTTTTCCTGTGTTAACATATTGCACATTCTGTGTGGTTTAAAGTGAAAGTTGTGGTTCTTACTCATTTGGCGGCTATTTGCTGCGTTATAGAAGTTTAAGAGATCCTCCAAGTTGAACTGACTAATTGATGTTGATGTATTGTCCTGATGCTGTTTTTAAATGTAGGTGTATGCAGAGTTCCAGATGGTTACAAACCGGAACCTGCCCAACACCTTCTACGCAGAGCTTGACCGCCATATTCGTAGACTGATGACGTTATTTCGACAGAAGGCGACTAAAACTGGGACCACAGCAGTTGCGTTGGCAGACATTTTACGAATCCACGATGAACAGGTGAATAGATTATTATACATGTCGTAGGTTGAACCTCTAACATTGGACAGCTTCAATGATTCAAATGAGCTTTTACATTTTACAATTAGTCCACTTTGTGTTTGCTATTTGTCTGATTGCATTAAAGATGTGTAGAGGTTATTTGTGGACATATGTTCTGATTGGACTGTTTAAAATCAACATTGTTCAGTAAACTTTTCAGTATATACACTTCTGTTTTTTATCTTAATAGGAAATCCATGACATCCACACCAGGCGCACCACTGTTCTCCATGCACTTCCTGTGTATCTGAACGAGGAAGTCTCTGGATTTTTCAGAACCTGCACAGTGAGTCTCCTTAAATAATGAACAGTACCACTGTATATTAAGTGAACAGTTAATCAAAATACTAACATGTTTTAGGACTTACCCTTGTTTAGTCTATCCATACAGTTTGTGTGATTTGGAGAGGTATGGTCTGTTTTATTTCACCCTACTACAAATGAACTGGCTTGGTGTTTTGTTCAAAGCGACAAGAAGTTTAGTAAAACATTTTCCTGTATGTGTTCTTGAGCTTAGTATCAGTCTATCTCCCGCCACTTAGATTCTCTGGTAACTTGGCTGATTCCTGTGTCCAGAACACGCATCTTCTGTTTTTACTTACAACTTACAAACATAACTCCATATACTTAGCTTTGTGCTGCACCAGCAGTACTTAAATGATAAGGAGAGATGATTTGTCAACAACAATAACCAAAAAAAACGTTATAAAATAAATTAAGTACTATTTTGTGGAAAAAATAATTCTATTTAACTCTTATATTAGTAGAAACCATGGATTAGTTTGTGATTAGTATGTCTCTTTCATTCATTCAGGAGCCTGATGAGCCAGAGCTTGACGATGTTGCTGTGGCCCTCCTTACTGTCATCAGTGACCATGACACAAGTCCAGTTCACTACCAGCCTGTGAAAATCTCTGTCGTCCTCGAAAGTGACATCGTGATCAGCCTCCCCAGATTTGGTGATGCCTTCCTGGTCATGTTTGGACTGATTTATGCACTACACCTCAGCTATCCTAAAGCGCTGACCAACACTTTTGAATTCGTTCAGAAGATTGTACTTGGTCTAGAAGCTGGTAAACTGTCGCCCAGGTTGCAGACACTCAAGAATGACTTGATGATAAATGTGTAGAAAGGATGTGGGGTGAGGTATTATTATTGTGAATCAAAGTTCTTTCCCTTTGTCACAATAATGCCTTAAGAAGTAAGCAAAGAACTTTGATTCAGAAGGCCTTCAATAATACCTCACTGAGGTATCCTTCTTTCTACACATTTATCAATAGGCCTACTACACAATGTGCACTGTTCATTTTTTCTATTTTCTATTTTTCTATTTGTTTTTATTTTATTTGCCATATTTAACTGTTGTAAAGTTGTTTAATTATAGTGATTCTATTGTATTTATGTTTGACTTGTGTACATAAAACTATTTTTTATTAAGTTCAAATAATGTGGTTGTGTACTTATTTTTTTAAGTTCTGTTAACTTATTCCCACGGATAGAAAACTGAAAACTTTAAGTCGTAGTAACTGAATATAATCAAGTAGCACCCAATCAAAACTTTTGAGTTCTGAAAACTGACAACTTTAAGTCATAGTAACTTAAATTAGTTAAGTAGCACCTAATCAAAACTTTTGAGTTCTGAAAACTGACAACTTTAAGTCATAGTAACTTAAATTAGTTAAGTAGCACCTAATCAAAAGTTTTGAGTTCTGAGAACTCAAAACATTTGAGTTCTGTGAACTCAAAACTTTTGAGTTCTCAGAACTCAAAACTTGAGTTCTCAGAACTCAAAACTTTTGAGTACTGAGAACTTGAGTTTTTTGAGTTGATAAACTCAAAAATTTTGAGGCAAGTCATTGCCTCAAAATTTTGAGTTCTGCTAACTTATTCGGTTTTACAGTGTAAGTATTTAATTTTTTCACAGCACACTTGAGTGCCTAACATTTCAAACTCACTTGCTGGTTTTTTATCAATTTGTGTTTTTGACTTGATCTTCACAATTAAATTTTTTTTTCCAAATTTCTGCCCTATCCTAACATTGGTTGCGTTTAAATTCAATAAGTTAAAGTGAAAAAACGAAAGCAGTTCCAAACCTTCCAGTCTTGCTTTGGAAGTGCTCTTGCTGTGCTTAAATATAGAAAAGACCAGGTAGGAAAACAAATGAAAAAGCAAACAAAATCAAACATTGCGCCAAAGTCCTGGTTTCCCCCTGTGGGGCAGGGCTCAGCAGTGTGCTCCAGACCTGCCAGTCAGGGGCATCCCGGCCATCTGTTGGGGCCCGTGTGGGACGCAAGTGCAGGCAAAAAGATAACATAATGTCTGGGACGCCGGAACACTGGATGAACGGAAAGAACAGAAGAACGGACACAAGACAGAACGAAAGCAAGGAAGGAGTTAGGAAATGGGTAGAATTTCCTGTCCCAGTGAAATCCTTTTGACGGGGCTGAAGTCAACTACCTTAACATGAATTTTATATCTAATATATATATAATAATAATATGTGATTGACCACGATGTTCCTATATTTATAGATGCTGAGGTTAAATCTTTATTGGGTCTTCAGTGAGGCACAGTCCAAACCCTCTGTTTTCCATGAATGATATGTATATGATGCGGACGATGAAGATGATGAGATGATGAGATGATGACGATGACGATGACGATGACGATGATGATGATGATGATGATGATAGCGATGATGAAGATGATGATGAGGATGATGATGATGTGTTTTTCAGCCACGGTGGTGCTGATGAGCCTGGAGCCCAACACCACCTATGAGGGCCGGGTGGCGGCGGTCAACAAGCAAAGGGTCAGGGAGAGTTCAGCCACACCGAGAGCTTCGAGACACTGCCCATAAGTGAGTCTCTTTCCTCCACTCCTCCGTCATAACCCCCATCCCCCTACCCTACCCCCCCCCCCCCCCCCTGTCCAGACCTCCCACCCATCCGCTAGTCTCCTTCTCCATCCTCTGCCCATATGTTTCTTTCGAAAAGGAAGTGAAAACAAAGTGAAAAATAGTGAAAAAAAGCCATCTGGAATGAGAGGCAAAACTCATTTTGTTCTTTCTTTTCTTTTCTTTCTTCTTTCTTTTTGCCGTCTGTGTTTTTCGAGCCGAGATACAAGATACAACACGCCGGAAAACACAGTGTTGTTAACATATATCCGGAGGGATCCAGAGGAATAAGTGTAATTCCAAGGCAAGGCCGTTGCAAAGTTCTTAATCATCCCTCTCACTACACACACACACACACACACACACACACACACACACACACACACACACACACACACACACAGGTACACGCATGCACACATTCACACTCTCCTCCCGCTGGATCAATGGCATGTTCTGAGCGTGGCTGAATGCTAAGAGGTGAGTGTGTATGGAGAGGGGAGATGATAAGGGGCTGTGAGGGTCATGCATAGTCCTGCCCCAATCCCCCAACGCCAGCAGAAGCTCCAGACTCCTATCTAACTATCTCGTTATCCTTCCCTCTGGCAGCTGCTGCCCCGTCTGCAACAAGCACATGCACACGCACACGCACACACACACAAACATAGACCCACACACAAACACACACATACACACACACAGTTAAAGTGCATTGGATCTGCTACAGCTCCCACACCGTACTTTTCACTCTCCTTTACTCTCCTCCTGCCCCCCCCCCCCCCCCCCTCTCCTCCAGGAGAGCCTAGCCCCCCTGCGGTGCACGGCCAGCGGGGGATGGGCAAGGCGTACCGCCTGGGGCTGGTGAAGCAGGACGACGGGGGACATGCCCATCGTGGAGTATATCGTCAAGTACAAGATGGTGAGTGACACTTTTCAAAAGGGAAAGTGAAACCGAAAAAAAGATGCAGTGCCCAGCCATGCTGTTCCCTTTATAAGAAAACAAGTTGTACGTATGTATCATATGCAATACAACATAGGGTCGGTTCACATTTGGTATATTGGTATATACGTGTGGCTCACATGTGGTTTGAGAGATCTGATTGCAAGTGGACGACGTTAGTAGGTGAGTTCACACTTTTTTAACAAGTGGGAGGAAGCCATAATTCAGTTTCTGTGTCTTAACTGTCGGAGTAGAAGGAGAAGAAGAAGATGGAAAACAAAAACAAGACGACGGTGTGTTCTATGCAAAGGAATGCATCTCTAGTACTTGGCGGTGTCGGCGTTGTAGTGGTTTTATTGCCTGTTACCGATGTTTAATATAATGTCGTCGGAGATTCGCGCTCACACTGCAAAAATATGTGGTCAGAAAGGGATCTAGACCACCTCTCTGAATGTGGTTTCAAAGATCCCATCTCAATTTGGATTAAAAAACACATGGGAGCTGTCTGTTCGAGCTGTTCTCATTTGGTATTAACATGTGGTTTGTGAGATCAGATCTCATAAAAAACACAGGTAAATACCAAATGAGAACAGCTCGAATGTGGTTTTTATCCACATTTAGATCCGGGCCTATATATGACGCTTATAAAACTCTAAATAACCAGCATGCTACAAACACCCACCATACCTTCATTCTTAAGTTTTCTTATACAGTATTATATAAGTTATATTATATAAAAACTGTATAAAACTGTTAAAATCCTCAACAATTATGGGGAACCAAAATACAATACAAAAGACACTGATAAATATAAAATATATTTAGTTCAAATAAAAGATGTAAATATGAGTTTAACTCAGCCATACAAATAAATAGCCTGGTGAGAGCTAGCACGGAAAAATATATAATTTCCTCATACAAGGCCTGGGATTTTCTCTCGGATCACCCAGCAGATGGACGAACCAATCGGAGGCTGGCATTGTTCTAGAAGGGGGGTTAAGGGGCTGTGCACTAATTGGCTAATTTATAGTCCTATACATTGCCCTTATCTTTCAACCACATATAGGCCTACACAAATATTTCTAAATATTTTATATTATATATATATACAGTATATATAAATATTGTAATGTTACGGAGCACTGCAGTATAGAGCGCATTTAAAATGTTCTGTACTGTACATAATAAACCCAATCAGAATAATCTGAAATTAAAGTCATACTCATGCTGCATAACCGGCAACGAAACAAACAAAAGATAGACTCGATGCAGTGGATTCAAGTTTGACGCATTCTCTTCTGCGTCTATCCTCTTCTTCTTTCTTTGCCTCTCTCTCCCATCCCCCCCTCTCTCCCCCCTCCAGGACAAGGAGGAGCAGTGGATGACCAAGCTGGTGTCGGGTGCCTACCACTTAGTGCTGCTCCAGCCGCTGCATTGGAACACGTGGTACGAGGTGGAGATCACGGCCCGCAACGTCAAGGGCCTCTCGGAGCCCACCTTCTACCAGTTCTTCATGCCTCAGAAGCCTGACATCACAGGTACAAGCACGCTTGGGGTCTGGGGCCCCGGGACACAGCCCTTGGAGGATAGCAGTGTAGTAGCCAAGGGGTGTTCTGGGTGTTTCTGGCGGAAACGTGGTGGGTTTGATCCCCCTCGTCTGATGTCCGCAGCCTAGACGTGTAGACGTCCTGAGAGTTATTGACCTGTCTCTGTAGTCACTGTCTAACCCCTACCTACTTCTTAATGAACTGTGTCTGTAGTCACTGTCTAACCCCTACCTGCTCCTTAATGACCTGTCTCTGTAGTCACTGTCTAACCCCTACCTGCTCCTTAATGACCTGTCTCTGTACTGTCTAACCCCTACCTGCTCCTTAATGACCTGTCTCTGTACTGTCTAACCCCTACCTGCTCCTTAATGACCTGTCTCTGTACTGTCTAACCCCTACCTGTTCCTTAATGACCTGTGTCTGTACTGTCTAACCCATACCTGCTCCTTAATGACCTGTCTCTGTACTGTCTAACCCCTACCTGCTCCTTAATGACCTGTCTCTGTCTTAATGTATAACACATACCTGCTCCTTAATGACCTGTCTCTTTAGTCACTGTCTAACCCCTACCTGCTCCTTAATGACCTGTCTCTGTACTGTCTAACCCCTACCTGCTCCTTAATGACCTGTCTCTGTACTGTCTAACCCCTACCTGCTCCTTAATGACCTGTCTCTGTACTGTCTAACCCCTACCTGTTCCTTAATGACCTGTGTCTGTACTGTCTAACCCATACCTGCTCCTTAATGACCTGTCTCTGTACTGTCTAACCCCTACCTGCTCCTTAATGACCTGTCTCTGTCTTAATGTATAACACATACCTGCTCCTTAATGACCTGTCTCTTTAGTCACTGCCTAACCTCTACCTGCGTCTTAATGACCTGTCTCTGTCTTTATGTCTAACACCTACCTGCTCCTTAATGACCTGTCTCTGTACTGTCTAACCCCTACCTGCTCCTTAATGACCTGTCTCTGTACTGTCTAACCCCTACCTGCTCCTTAATGACCTGTCTCTGTCTTAATGTCTAACACATACCTGCTCCTTGATGACCTGTCTCTGTATTCACTGTCTAACACCTACCTGCTCCTTAATGACCTGTGTCTGTACTGTCTAACCCCTACCTGCTCCTTAATGACCTGTCTCTGTCTTTATGTCTAACACATACCTGCTCCTTAATGACCTGTCTCTGTTCTTTCTAACCCCTACCTGCTCCTTAATGACCTGTCTCTGTATTCACTGTCTAACCCCTACCTGCTCCTTAATGACCTGTCTCTGTCTTAATGTCTAACCCATACCTGCTCCTTAATGACCTGTCTCTGTCTTAATATCTAACACATACCTGCTCCTTAATGACCTGTCTCTGTAGTCACTTATCTAACCTCTCCTTGCTCCCTACTCATCTGTCTTATCCAACCATATGCAATCACAGTGAAGTTACTTCCAAACAAGCCCTGATTGCCTTTTGCAATCAATCTTAACACCAATATAACAGTCTAAACACCAATATTCAAATCTAGCCCCCCCCCCGCAATAAATATATTACTCTAATTAGATATACATTCATGACCACACGTCTTCCTGTAACTATATAAATGTTTGAGGTTTAATAACTTTCCTTCATCCCATTAAATAAAGAGCTGTGAGTAAATCGGGGACACTCATGCTAAGCACTGGCCCTTTGGGGTGGGGTCTGACGGGGTCTGACAGGCAAACTTGACCTCTGACCTCTGCGGTCACACAACTGGAGACTTGTAGCCAACTGTCAGTTTTTTGAATACATGTGCACAACTGTCAGTTTTTTACCACATCTGCACAATTGTGTGTGTGACTGTAGCTATGTGTGTGTGTGTGTGTGTGTGTGTGCGTGTGTGTGTGTGCGTGTGTGTGTGCGTGTGTGTGTGTGTGTGTGTGTGTGTGTGGTGTGTGTGTGTGTGTGTGTGGTGTGTGTGTGTGTGTGTGTGTGTGTGTGTGTGTGCGTGACTGTAACTGTAATTCAAACCGTGCTGGCTTAATGTCAACTCTATCTACCTCTGATTGGTCGTCGCTGTAACACGTCAATTTACATTTGCATAAAGTTGAAACTATACTTAAATAAGAATGCCTTTATTGTCTGGTGTCTTGTTATTGAACACTATGTGGCCAGTCTTTGAACTTCATCCCTGTATTCGGTCTTGTCTCTGTCAGAGAAAAGTCCAACCAGTGTAACGGTTCAGCGCAACCAGAGGATAGTCGTTGAGGCCGCTGGTGACGGTAGAATGATTGTGGCAGACTTCAGGGCAAGGTGGGATGATGCATTTTGACAGGAACCGGTTGAAGATTTGTGTGAGGACCTCGGAAAGCCTGTCTGCACATGGTCTTCTATTTGTGGGGCCACTTTAGCATCCCTGATGTTGTGATTCCAGCATCACACCACTCTCCTCTCCAGCCACGCTCCAGTCCCGCAGCGCACCTGTTCCCTATTCCCAATCAGGCTCTGTATTTAGACTCCGCTGCCCTGTCACTCGTTGCCAGAACTTTCCCGTAGTTACAACCCAAGAAACTCTTGCCATTCTTCACCGTGAAGACCCTGTCGCAATCTCCCATGGATTCCTGGTATTTCCTCGTTGGACTATTTTGCTTGTTTGCTCCTTTGTTGTTTTTCGTTTTTAGACTTCATCCTTCTCCCCGCAGCACGTCATACAACACCCCCTGTTTGGATTTCCATTACGCACTCACGTAAGTCACTTTACACATTCCCAAATGTACGCACACGTAGTTGATTGTTCACACCTCATTTATAGCATGACATTCATTGGATAATGTAAATATATATATATATATAATAAAGACGCCTATGGGTTATTGAACTCCTTTTACCTGGGACTCTGTCGGTACTTCCCCCCGGGGTTCCGCGAGCAGCAATGTGTGTGTGGCATAACCCCTGATACCCTTCTTCATATTGGCCTCTGGCAGCTCTGTATGAGGCTCCATCCCCGGGCCTGAAGGCACTTCTACGGTCCTTGAGGAGAGTCTTGGGCCTCCTTTGTCATCCAGGGCTTCTGGTTAGGGTATACCCGAATGTGTTTGTCGACGATGACATTGCCAACACAGTAGTTAATGTAGGAGAGTATAAATGATGTGTTATCCTCCAGGTCCCTGATTCTGAAAAATGTCCCAGTTTGTCCTTAAGAGTATGGATAGGGGATCTGACTGACCTGAGTGTCTTAGTGGTGTTGACCTCAATCCATTCTTAATGTTTGAATCAATGTTTTTGAGTGTATTTTTCCCCCTAGTGGCACATTTGATGTGTAGTGTTGTCTCGGGAGAACTGCACTTAAATCGGCATGGTTCAAATCACCGGCTATGATATGACATGCCTCAGGATGAGTGCTCTGTTGTGAGATTACAGCATTGTGCCGGTAGCTTAAGGCTATTGTAAGGCTATTGTACGTATTCTACGTTCACATGGTAGGGGTTCAAAACTCTTCCCTGAATGGTTGGAAGTCAAGAGGATCCGGGTCCCTGACCCCCTCGTCTCAAGCCTACTCTGCCTTCACGGATGAATGAAATAGCCTTGGCTTCAGGATTTAAGTGTGGCAACAGTGCTTACCTGAAGATTAATGAACTTATTGTGAGACGTGTGTGATAGGTGAGAACTACTCTGTATTTCCCCAAACTGCAATACCCTGTCAGCAGAGAGCGAGATGCCCTTACTCCAAAGAAGATTGACATCTTGAAATCTTAAAAGGTTGAATAATATTTTGAAAATAGAAAATTAATATAATGAGCTTCATCCACTTCAATACCTTTCAAAGATGAGAGGAGTTAACAGGCGGCTACTATGAGGCATGACTGTAGGTGAACAGTAGCAGTGAAGAGTCCAAATGTTGCTTTCTATAGGAAAGTTCTCAGTCCAGAGCTGCCAAAATAAATTCTTGGTTGCCAGGGAACTGATGAACTCAACAGCGAGACAAATCCTCAAAAGACGCTCGCTAGTCAACTAGCGAATGATAGCTAGTTGCTAATTTCCACAGCAGGTGCACTGTGGCTAACTCTATCGCGTTCAACACTTTAAATAAAGAACGGCGGCATAAACAAAAACATTCACTTACAAACTTTTGCCTCTTTGCCTTCTATTCGTTCCCATTGTCGTCTTGCATACCCGTGTCTCTCTCACGTTGTTTGCTCACTTCAGTTTTGACATACACTCCACATTTCTTCTATGGTATTCCTGCATGCTGATTGGCTACAGATAAATGTTTTCATATTTTATACGTTTGCCACACTATGCTAGCGTTGGCATCCGGTGGAATGATAACGGCTCTAACTATAAAAGCCTTAAACTCACATGGAAGATGAATAGGCCTGTATTTAGGTACTCCACGGCGAGCCCGGTGTCCTAGTGATCTCCTCCGATATATTATACGAGTACTGGTATTCACTCGTAGCGACCCGATCTAACTGTATTCCTGTTAACACTTCCTCTCTCTTTCCTAGAACAAGAACACAATTTTCATAGAGTTTGAATTTGAGAGAAAACAGGGTGTTCACTTACAACTACTAATTAACTGTGCGGAGAGTGTGTGTGTGTATGTGTGTATGTGTGTGTGTGTGTGTGTGTGTGTGTGCGCGTGTGTGTGCATGTGTGTGTGTGTGTGTGTGTGTGTGTGTGTGTGTGTGTGTGTGTGTGTGTGTGTGTGTGTGTGTGCGTGTGTACGTGTCCATCTGTCACCGTGTGTAGCTAGGAGGCCATTGGAAATGAATGAGCAGCTTGGTAGCTTGGTAGATGACTGTAGGGGACGGTGTGACTGCACTGTGAGGCAGTGAAAGAGCTGACTCAGAATGTACACATGAATAAAAAAAAATGTCCAAAATCCATTACAGAGGATGAAGCAGTTAGTTTGCTTTGTTAGTTAGTTTAGTTAGTTAGCTTTGTTTGTTAGTTTTACCTGTGACGTCAACAATATATTTGGTAAGCAAAAGGTCTGTTTCAGAGTCAAACAGACATGGACTCAAACCATGGTTTTCTGCCTCTCCTCAGAACACCAAACCGTTTTCGGGGCTTGTTGATCTTCTCCGGAACCAAATATTCACACAAAAACATGCAGAGACAGTGTCATGTGGATCTCTTCCCCATGAATAGCTAAGCTCATTTCCTTTTAAATGGAAGGCAAACAGACATATGAGCCATATGAGCCATATGAGTCATATGAGTCATATGAGCCATATGAGTCATATGACTCATATGACTCATATGAGTCATATGGCTCATATGACTCATATGAGTCATATGAGCCATATGAGTCATATGAGTCATATGAGTCATATGAGTCATATGAGTCATATGAGCCATATGAGCCATATGAGTCATATGAGTCATATGAGTCATATGAGTCATATGAGTCATATGAGTCATATGAGCCATATGACTCATATGACTCATATGAGTCATATGGCTCATATGACTCATATGACTCATATGAGCCATATGAGTCATATGAGTCATATGAGTCATATGAGTCATATGAGCCATATGAGCCATATGAGCCATATGAGTCATATGAGTCATATGAGCCATATGAGCCATATGAGTCATATGAGTCATATGAGTCATATGACTCATATGACTCATATGGCTCATATGACTCATATGAGTCATATGAGCCATATGACTCATATGAGTCATATGAGTCATATGGCTCATATGGCTCATATGGCTCATATGACTCATATGACTCATATGACTCATATGACTCATATGACTCATATGGCTCATATGGCTCATATGACTCATATGACTCATATGACTCATATGACTCATATGAGTCATATGACTCATATGAGTCATATGAGTCATATGAGTCATATGAGCCATATGAGTCATATGAGTCATATGAGTCATATGAGTCATATGAGTCATATGAGCCAACCATCGGTATAATTAGGTAGCTGTTTGTGCTGCTGGCCGTGGGTCGGAATCCCCCCCCCCCCCCCCCCCTTTACACACACTGGGAAACAAACACCCACAAGAAACTCTGGTTCCTGGCCCTTCCACCCTCCCAGAAGAAGAAAAGAAGAACTTTTAGGAAAACAGGTTTTAAATTGAAGGGTCATCCAGGGGCCCAGTATTAATTGCTGGATTCTTTATCAGCCGTTTTACTTGCTTCTCCTTCCCAGCGGCCACATCAAAATGTCAACCTCATTTATTTAATTAACCCTCCGTCTCTCTCTCTCTCTCTCTCTCTCTCTCTCTCTCTCTCTCTCTCTCTCTCTCTCTCTCTCTCTCTCTCCCTCTCTCTCTCTCTCTCTCTCTCTCTCTCTCTCTCTCTCTCTCTCTCTCTCTCTCTCTCTCTCTCTGTGTATGAAACGAGACAAGCTTTAATGATCATCGTTTACTTTCCTCTGGGCTCCTGTAAGGAAACTGTTTTCCTCTCTCACTCTCTCTTTGGCAGTCCTTGAGAGATGTCAAATCGAGCACTTACATGAAGGCACCCCCGTTCCGGCTTCACTAATGACCGTGTTTGTGTCCTCCAGTGCATTAACACCTGCTAGCGCTCGCAATCAATATGGCCGCTTCGCTTTCGGTTCGCCCGTCATTAACGCAGAAGCGCACACAGATCTAATCAAGGGAGAGTCCATAACTGCCTCCTAGGACCCTAATGAGTAAATAGAATCCAAGGAAGATATGGACGGCTCCCATTCCCCCTTCTTGTATTTTTTATAAGAAGCTTGCGTATAACCCGTTCTTGTGATTATTTTAAGTCATCATGTGGATAACATAATACCCCTGAGGCCGCTGATATATTGTAGGCTATTTCCATTAGAGGTTTGGTAACGGGGGTTAAATGTTAGCAACTAGGGTCATTTTTTAAACACAAACATGTACTTATTTAGCTGTTTTACGCTCATGTTTATAATTGTTTGTCTTGTCGTCTCAGAGATTACAGTGTTCTTTAGTTCTACAGCCGTTCACTTGATAATTGCATGACAATTGTAACAGTAACAGTATGAATACAGATATAAAAAAAATAATTGATTAGTTTCAAGGACTCCACTTAAAAAATGTAATGGGGCCCTCACACCATAGCGATCACCAGTTGCGTATGGTTGCGAATAAAAAATTGTTGTCATAAGTTCTCACATGCAACTAATTGGTTTTATAGGTTTGAAGAACGCAACAAGCACGCAGGTGATTGCAGACACACGCAGGCAGAGTAAGTTCGGAAATTTTGAACATGTTCAATAATTCTCTGCCAATGCCTGCGATCAATTTATATGCAACAGGGACGCAACAGGTACGCTACGCACGCAACACGATCGCAACAGGTACGCTACGCACGCAACACGATCGCAACAGGTACGCTACGCACGCAACACGATCGCAGCTACACAACTCATTTTTGAGTTGTGTACCTCAACACTCAAGTTATGAACGCAGGTCCAAATATGAGGTATCGGGCCAGGTTTTGGGGTCACTTTTATCTGATTTATTGGTATCTTTCCCCATGTTGACTCTTCGATGACCAAATCAGAAGGAAACACTGAATCGGCTCCGCTTTTATAGGTTTTTATCACGTGACCGATATTCGCAAATACCACGCAACTCAGGAGTATGGCGCCGTACGAGATGGCTGCCGTGTCGCGAGCTCCCGCACGACGACGCAGTTTTTTGTTATTTATTCTTTTTATTGCAACTTTTTTAGTTCAGGATGTTAGCAGCAAGTTCACTTATAACTTCTGCACACTTTGGGAGATCAGATCGACAGTCGCTCGCCGCCTACCGGAGTTTTTTCACTCTTTCGACTCGGACGTCCCGCCCGAAGTCACAGCTGGATTATCTCCGTCCATTTTGGGCACGATTACGCGCAAGCGTCGCCGGAGGAAGCGAGGGAAGCGAGCCGGCGTGCTAGTCAGGCTGAGATGTCGATCCGATCGCCCCCCACTACCCACCATTCTACTGGCTAATGTACAGTCTCTGGACAATAAGTTAAGCGAACTACAGGCTCGTATTCAATTCCACCGGGAAACTAGGGACAATTGCATTATCTGCCTTACGGAGACATGGATGTCGGAGGGGGTTACCGACGCAGCTATCGAGCCGACGGGATTTTCCGTACACCGGGCGGACAGAACAAAGGCTCTCTCCGGTAAAGATCGCGGAGGGGGGGTATGTCTCATGATAAACAGATCTTGGTGCAACCAAAGTCATGTACATCCCCTCAAGTCTTTCTGTTCCCCGGACCTGGAGTACCTGATGCTTATGTGCCGTCCATACTGGCTACCTCGGGAGTTTACAGCGGTAACCGTGACCGCTGTTTACATTCCCCCACAAGCCAACACGGACACAGCGCTGAAGGAACTGTACGGGGCTATCAGCGAACAGGAGTCGGCCCACCCCGAGGCTGCTCTCATCGTAGCGGGGGACTTCAACAAGGCGAACCTGAAGAAAGTTCTCCCGAAGTTCTACCCACACATAAAGAGCAACACACGGGGCGAGCGGATCCTCGACCATTGCTACACTCCCTTCCGTGATGGCTACAAGGCCCTCCTCCGCCCACCGTTCGGCAAATCAGATCACCGCTCTATCCAGCTACTCCCCGCCTATAGGCAGAGACTGAAGCAGCAACCGATCGCTGTGAGGGAGGTCCAATGCTGGTCGGACCAATCAGATTCTACGCTGCAGGATTGTTTTGATCACGCTGACTGGCACATGTTCCGCGTTGCCTCGGACAATAACATCAACGAGTACGCGTCGTCGGTCACCGGGTTCATCAAGAAGTGCATAGATGACGTTGTTCCGACCAAGTCGGTTCGGATATATCCCAACCAGAAACCGTGGATTAACGGCGATGTTCGCGCTGCCCTACATGCGCGTAACGCCGCCTTTGGTTCCGGGAATACGGAGGAATATACGAGAGCCCGTTACGACCTCCGTAAGACCATCGTCACTGCCAAGCGGGAGTATAAGGACAGAGTGGAAGATAAATTCAAGAAACACGATGCGAGGGGTATGTGGCAGGGGCTGCAGAATATAACGAACTTCAGAGGGAGAACCAGTTGTGTAGAGAACTCCTCTACCTCCCTCCCAGGAGAGCTAAATACATTTTTTGCTCGGTTCGACGTAAACGGCAGCCCGCCGAAGCCAGCACCGACTGGGGAGACCAGCCAGCTGCGCATCTCGGAGGCGGATGTGCGCCGCACCTTTAAGCGGCTGAACATCCGTAAGGCGGCAGGCCCCGACGACATCCCGGGCCGCGTCCTCAGAGCATGCGCAGACCAGTTGGCAGGAGTCTTTGCAGACATCTTCAACCTCTCCCTGTCCCAGGCTGTTGTCCCCGCGGTCTTCAAGATATCCACCATCGTGCCTGTCCCTAAACAAACCAAGGTAACATGCCTGAATGACTACAGACCTGTGGCCCTCACCTCGATCGTTAGCAAATGCTTCGAGAGGTTGGTCAAGGACTTTATTTGCTCCGTGTTACCTACCACGCTGGACCCATGGCAATTTGCATATCGTCAAAATAGATCCACGGACGACGCAATTGCCATGGCCCTCCACACTGCCCTTTCCCACTTGGAGGGGAAGAACTGTTATGTGCGAATGCTGTTTGTGGACTACAGCTCAGCATTCAACACAATAGTTCCTGCCAAGCTCGACACCAAGCTGAGAGGTCTAGGCGTACCCCCATCCATGTGCAGCTGGATACTGAACCTCCTGTCGGACCGCCGCCAGGTGGTGAGGATGGGCAGCACCACATCAGAGCCACTGACCCTCAACACGGGAGCCCCCCAGGGATGCGTGCTGAGCCCTCTCCTCTACTCCCTCTACACCCACGACTGCATGGCTATGCACAGCTCCAACGTCATCGTCAAGTTTGCTGACGACACGACAGTGATGGGCCTGATCGCCGGCGACGACGAGACAGCCTACAGGGAGGAGGTCGGATCGCTGGAGCAGTGGTGCCAGGAGAACAGCCTCGCCCTCAACGTCAAGAAGACCAAGGAGCTGATCGTGGACTTCAGGAGGCAGAGGGGAGAGCACAGCCCTATCTCCATCGACGGCGTTGCAGTAGAGAGGGTCAGCAGCTTCAAGTTCCTCGGCGTGCACATCTCCGAGGACCTCACATGGTCCACGCACACCACACACGTGGTGAAAAAGGCCCAACAACGCCTGTATTTTCTCAGGCGTCTGAAGAAATTCAGCATGGGCCCCCGCATCCTGAGAACATTCTACAACGGCACCATCGAGAGTGTTCTGACAGGGTGTATCACCGCCTGGTACGGGAACTGCACGGCACTCGAGCGCAGAGCGCTTCAAAGGGTGGTGCGGACGGCCCAGTATATCGTTGGAGGTGAGCTCCCCTCCCTCCTGGACATTTACAACCAGCGGTGCGTGGCCAAGGCCAAAAGAATTATAAAAGACATTGCCCACCCCAGCCACGAACTTTACTCACTATTACCGTCAGGCAGGCGATACCGCAGTATCAAGTGTCGTACAAATAGGCTTAGAGATAGCTTCCACAGTCAGGCCATCAGGCTGCTGAACAAGGGCGTATAACATATAACAATGTATATTTTATTACATTGATTTATATATATATATTGCTCTTTTCTGTGCTGATTTTTGCATTTTATAAATTGCATTTTTTATTTTTATTTTATATTCCTTATTCTATTTTTTATTCTATTTTTTATTCTATTTTTATCTATTTTTATCTATTTTTATTTTATCTTATTCTATAACTGCTGTCTGTCGTCGGGTATTGCACACAAGAATTTCACATCACTGCTTTATACTAAACTGTAAACTGTGAAGTGACAATAAACTTGACTTGACTTGACTTGACTTGACTAGCACGCAGGTCAAACGCAACTTGTAAGTTTTGAACGCAACTACACGCAACTCACACGCAACCCACACGCAACCCACACGCAACCCACACGCAACTCACACGCAACTCACACGCAACTCACACGCAACTCACACGCAACTCACACGCAACTCACACGCAACCCACACGCAACTCACACGCAACTCACACGCAACTCACACGCAAACCATAGGTTGAATAGGTTACAAATTTACAAAATTGTTGATTTTGGTTGCGTTTGATACAAATATTATACAAATACATATACATATATGCATGGATACAAATATTTTTTATACGCAACTCATAGGTTTCAGCATACGCTATGGTGTGAGGGCACCATTCGTTTCTTGGATGTGTATCAAGGATTTGTTTTAGAGCAATTTCTATTCGTTCCACATTGACAAGTCAATCAAGCACCATGTGTGACGCTAGCATCACCATTTGCACTTTTTTACAATTTAAATTGTGATGTCCACCATTTGTAATTTTGGAAGGGTTTTATCTTGCTGACATATGCAACAAATAGGCCTATGCAATTTCGTACTTTTTAGTGGGCTAACTATTTTTCTACCTAGATTTGTGACATTGAAATTAAGATGTCTGCCTACTTTCCGATCAACTGTTATGTTGTGACAATGCGTACCAGTTGCAACGTCACAAATTATGTTCTTCCACTTCCTTCAATCAAAATAAAATAAAAAATCTGTGATCTGAAATCAATTCAAAACCAGTCCTTTCGACTGGTTTTTTCTCTCTTTTTTCATTTATTCCGAAAGATATGAGACAAATGCAATTTTTGATTAGATGAGATAAGACTCAGGATGGCGCAGTGCACTCAATGTGAAGCTTACCGTTAAGACAGAGTATTAGTTTGGTCCATATAATCCTAAAGCAGTCATCTACATTGATCATGTCTGAGAAGCCGTATTTCTTTATAAAGACTCTTATTCCGTCACGGTGAGTGATGGGTATTACGGGCAATTCTGTCTTTTGTCGGTTTCAATGCTTCTTTATAAAAGGACCAGCAGTACATAATAAATATCTGGTTTATCATTGTATAAAATTAAAGTCAATTTAAGAATTAGAAACCAACTTTTACCGCTCATTATTTCAAACACACCAACCTGAGGGGCATCCTCTGGCTATAAGTGCTCGGGTTGGGGCATCCTCTGGCTATAAGTGCTCGGGTTGGGGCATCCTCTGGCTATAAGTGATCGGGTTGGGGCATCCTCTGGCTATAAGTGCTCTGGTTTGGGCATCCTCTGGCTATAAGTGCTCGGGTTGGGGCATCCTCTGGCTATAAGTGATCGGGTTGGGGCATCCTCTGGCTATAAGTGCTCTGGTTTGGGCATCCTCTGGCTATAAGTGCTCGGGTTGGGGCATCCTCTGGCTATAAGTGCTCGGGTTGGGGCATCCTCTGGCTATAAGTGCTCGGGTTGGGGCATCCTCTGGCTATAAGTGCTCGGGTTGGGGCATCCTCTGGCTATAAGTGCTCGGGTTGGGGCATCCTCTGGCTATAAGTGCTCGGGTTGGGGCATCCTCTGGCTATAAGTGCTCGGGTTGGGGCAAAGACAGCTGGGCTTCTATGGTTTGAAGGTTCAAGGCGTGTTGGTACTTAAAATGGCTCCCAGGGAGACCTCAACCTCCCGGATGGAGGAAGAGCGCAGGAGTCACCAGACTTGATTTTGATACATTAGACCCCAGAGAATGGAAAATAAGTCTCTTTAACATTTTGAAATGCTTAAGGATATACAAATGTAAAGTTGCATTATTCTAATTGATCTTAGAGCTTCGGGGGGGCCCGGGGGAAAAGGTAATGTTTACTGTGTTTAAATGTTGAAACGGCGAAATGAACTTAGATAAACTCTGCTCTAGTGAGCAAATATCGATCCAATCAGTGAGCTTCAAATCACACGCCCTGATCAAGTAGTAGAAGAAACGGTTTTAATTTGTGTTCCTATCCAGGAGAATATCTCCTATATATGTGGTTAAATCTCTCTCTCTATCTCTCTCTCTTTGTCTCTCTCTCTCTCTTTGTCTCTCTCTCTCTCCACCTGTAGGTCTGTTATTTCTCTCTCTCTATCTCTCTATCTCTCTCTCTCTCTCTCTCTCTCTCTCTCTCTCTCTCTCTCTCTCTCTCTCTCTCTCTCTCTCTCTTTGTCTCTCTCTCTCTCCACCTGTATGTCTGTTATCTCTCTCTCTCTCTCTCTCTCTCTCTCTGTGTCTCTCTCTCTCTCCACCTGTAGGTCTGTTATTTCTCTCTCTCTCTCTCTCTCTCTCTCTCTCTCTCTCTCTCTCTCTCTCTCTCTCTCTCTCTCTCTCTCTCTCTCTCTCTCTCTCTCGCTCTCGCTCTCGCTCTCTCTCTCTCTCTCTGTGTCTCTCTCTCTCTCCACCTGTATGTCTGTTATCTCTCTCTCTCTCTCTCTCTCTCTCTCTCTCTCTCTCTCTCTCTCTCTCTCTGTCTCTCTCTCTCTCCACCTGTATGTCTGTTATCTCTCTCTCTCTCTCTCTCTCTCTCTCTATGTCTCTCTCTCTCTCCACCTGTAGGTCTGTTATTTCTCTCTCTCTCTCTCTCTCTCTCTCTCTCTCTCTCTCTCTCTCTCTCTCTCTCTCTCTCTCTCTCTCTCTCTCTCTCTCTATGTCTCTCTCTCTCTCCACCTGTATGTCTGTTCTTTCTCTCGTCTTCCTCCATCTGCGGCTGCTGTCTCTCTGCCCTTCAGTGTCTGTCTGTTGTAAATGTAAGAAAAGCGCCATGAAGTCGTTCAATCAATCAATCAATCAATCAATCAATCAATCAATCTCTCTCACCTTCTGACCTTCCAGATCTCTAACTTTACTCTGGGAGCCCACTTTAGATAGTCATTTCGGTGGGATTCAACGTCATTGAAAGGTCGAAGGTCAGGTTCAGGTGGAAGCTTTAAGTCTTTTGGTTAAATAAATGATACTCTACACACACCCACGTACACCCTTACAGCTATCAGTGGTAGGATAGTATGTAGATGACAAGAGAACAAGATTAGTCCCAGCCAATCAGAACTTCCGGATCAAATTTAAACAAAACATTTTAACAAAAAAACAAAACCTTTCTTATTTAGTTTGTGTGTGTGTGTTTAGTTTGTGTTTGTGTCTCAATATATTATATATATATATATATATATATATATATATTATATACCTACGTATTACTGTAATAATACTGTAAATTTATCTTCATCTATCAATACATTTAGATTTCATTTAGAATTATTTTAACTATATTTTGGTTTATACTAGTTTTATTTAGTTAGTTGTTGTTTTTGTTTTTTAGCTTAGGTATTAGTATTTTGTGTGTGCATTTATTCCCCCTGTGTCAACTGTTGCACCTTAATTTCCCTCGGGATTAATAAAGTAATCTGAATCTGAATCTGAATCTGAATCAAAAGCCTTATCTTCTGGAAACATGAGTTGTAAAGGCCTTTATGTGTCTGTTGGTGTACTGAGAGGTGTTCCTGGAATTTTGCCGTGTGCAGGTCAATTCCCTTGTTGATTCTTCCGGGCCTGTGTTTGACCTCTTGGGGCTTTGCTTACACCACCGTTTGAGCTAGGTCACTAGTATGCTACAGCCTGCTCTAAGTCACTATGCTACAGACTATGTCAGGGTTCTAGTTTGGTTAGTTTAGTATGGTGTCTAACTCGAAGCCGATTTGAAGCCGCATCTGAGATCCTCAATTGACTAAATATTCTGAAGAAAGCCTGAAAAACAACTTTTCCTAAATATGTCTTGCTTACACACCTAAAGTTTAGCAAGTTATATAATGTATCCTCTGAGAATAAAATGGTTACCCACAAACCTTTATATATTGTATATAAATCGGTATATCATCATATTAATTACAGATATGATGATCTACATTTGCCACTGCAGCTAAAGTAAGATTTGACAACTTAAATAAATTAAAGTTTGGAACTATTCAAAGAGAGGATTAAAATGCACTTCTCTCCTTTTGTGCCAAAAATAGTTATGGTCAACGTTGTAAAATATTGTCATCATAAAATCTGAATTTTCAATCGATTTTAAATATGAAACGTATGAAAAGTAAGGATACAAATGAGATGCCATTCAAAGCAAATGCATGGGTCCACCAACCTTCTGCATGTAGTCTATCTGTACATTGGGCCTCATTCAGAACCATTTACCCTGCGGAAAACACAAACGTTTTCAAGTCCAGTCCAGTGACATCAGATGCAATCTCCTTCCAGAACAAATAAGACCAATAAAATAGACTTACTATAAAATATAGCCCTTGCTAATCCTATCTTATTTCCTTCAAGCTTCTGTGACTCACGCATTCAGGGTTGAGCCTGAATGCGTTGATCCTAATGTCAAGCTGGGCCATTGACATATTGTGCACCTCCAGTGCACACCTTGCAAGAGACTGCTAAATTTGTCCCCCTGCCAACTCCAAGGTTAGAATTGGCTGGGCCATCCTCCATCAAGCAGAAAGAATTGTCCATCTTCAGATATTTAGCAGTATTTCAGTTCTCAAGGTGAACAGTACAGCAGCTGAAAATGCATCTCTACGTGCATCCCGTCATATTTTTCCTGCATCAGAAGCCAGCGGAGATCAAATACAGTGTCATCACATTGGTATTGGCTTTAGGGGCCAACTCTTCCATTTCCATTGTCCATTGATTGTCCTCAGCACCATACATCTCATCTGGAAGTGTGTACATCAAAATATGGCAACCTCCGATCACAGCATTTGCTCTCGTGCGAACTCCAGGTTGTCTCCTTTACTTAATCTTTTTCAACAATCTTTGTACACTGTGTGTGAAACTGCAAATGGTCAATCTGTTGAGTCGTTTTGAATTTGTGTATGTTTGTGTTGTGTTATGGAATCGTAATTTCCTTGTTACTAAAACCGATTCTAAAGTACAATTAATCCGCACAGGGCGATGTTATGTTTGATTTATTCTCAAAAGTTCGGCTTCAATAAGGAAATATCAAGTTTGTTCTCGTCATTTGGACTTAAATATTACAGTACAGCGAAAGGAATTTAACCCAGCAAAGGAGCAGCAGTCAGCTATTTATATAGCACCGGGGAGCAGTTAGGGTGTCTTGCTCATGACATTTAGGAGGAGCCAGGGATCACACCAGCAACCTTCCAGTGGTGAGGCAACCGCTCTACCTCCTGAGCTATACAGCCACCAGCAAAACTGCTCTAACGCTCGTCATTACTCCTGATAGGTAGAGGGCCAGAGAGAATTATACAGAGAAGAAGAAAGAGAGAGAAGGAGGGAGAAAGATAGAGAGAGGGGGAGAGAGAGAGAGAGAGAGAGAGAGAGAGAGAGAGAGAGAGAGAGAGAGAGAGAGAGAGAGAGAGAGAGAGAGAGAGAGAGAGAGAGAGAGAGAGAGAGAAATAACAGACCTACAGGTGGAGAGAGAGAGAGAGACAAAGAGAGAGAGAGAGAGAGAGAGAGAGAGAGAGAGAGAGAGAGAAAGATAGAGAGAGGGGGAGAGAGAGAGTGGGGCAAAGAGTGGATACTTTAGATGTGTGAAGCAAACCAAAAAATGTTGATAACGTCGCCGAGGTGTCCTTGAGCAAGACACCCTCACCCTAACCGCTCCTGACGTGCCGGCTGTCTCCTTGCACGGCTGACTCCGCCGTCGGTGGATGAATGTGTGTATGAATGGGTGAATGTGAGGCGTGACTTGTAAAGCGCTTTGGATAAAAGCATCCATTACATTCTCCTGATACTACCGGGTAAACATATCGCAATCCCAGTGTGAAGCAGTGCCTCTGGTGGTCAGTCAGAATGTAATATAACCAGAGTTATATATGAGTTATATATGAGTTATATATGAGTTATATATGAGTTATATATGAGTTATATAGGAGTTATATAGGAGTTATATATGAGTTATATATGAGTTATATATGAGTTATATATGAGTTATATATGAGTTATATATGAGTTATATAGGAGTTATATAGGAGTTATATATGAGTTATATATGAGTTATATATGAGTTATATATGAGTTATATATGAGTTATATAGGAGTTATATATGAGTTATATATGAGTTATATAGGAGTTATATAGGAGTTATATAGGAGTTATATATGAGTTATATATGAGTTATATAGGAGTTATATATGAGTTATATATGAGTTATATAGGAGTTATATAGGAGTTATATAGGAGTTATATAGGAGTTATATAGGAGTTATATAGGAGTTATATAGGAGTTATATAGGAGTTATATAGGAGTTATATAGGAGTTATATATGAGTTATATATGAGTTATTTATGAGTTATATATGAGTTATATATGAGTTATATATGAGTTATATAGGAGTTATATAGGAGTTATATAGGAGTTATATAGGAGTTATATAGGAGTTATATATGAGTTATATAGGAGTTATATAGGAGTTATATAGGAGTTATATATGAGTTATATAGGAGTTATATAGGAGTTATATATGAGTTATATATGAGTTATATATGAGTTATATAGGAGTTATATAGGAGTTATATATGAGTTATATATGAGTTATATATGAGTTATATAGGAGTTATATAGGAGTTATATAGGAGTTATATATGAGTTATATATGAGTTATATATGTAAATACCATTCGACAAATTATGGATGTGGATAAATCCAGTGCGAAGTTCTGCCTCTGGCAATCATCCAGGCTCTTAGAGCCGTTGTTACATATGTAACTCTAAGTTTACAATGTTGAAAAGCTCCAGTAGCAGAGAGAGAGAGAGAGAGAGAGAGAGAGAGAGAGAGAGAGAGAGAGAGAGAGAGAGAGAGAGAGAGAGAGAGAGAGAGAGACTAACCTTGATTGATGTTACAATTTGGATAAGAAACTGTAGATTTTACATCAAAACTGTACATTTAATATCAAACAATTATCTCTCTAGGTCTCTCTCCCTCTTTCAAATGTACTAATGGCTGTCATCACATCCTTGGAGATTGACCAGAGCATGCACTGACTTGCTCCTTCTAGATGAACACAATAGCCTTAGGTAAACAGCATTAGTCACAGGGAATCAAACACAAGCTGAGAGAGATTTGGTTATCTGATGCGCTGTTGAATGAAGTCAGCTTTATCCCACTTAAGGACATTTTCTGGTGTGCAGCGTGAATGTGACAACAAAAACTTGTGTTGCAGTCTAATCATTTAGAATCATGGTATTGTAAAACCAGTTTGAGACTCAAGAGTTTATATATTGCTAGTTATATTCTAATGAGTGATTCCAGAACAATTTGCATATCAGGTAGTAAGTGTATTTGTTCTAAGGTAACCTGTGGATAACCTTGGAATCAAAGTCTCATTTAGCAAGAAGTCAAGCCAGACATCTCAGACATCAGACATCTTCATCATTCAATAATATGGTATAAAAAGACCTATACTTCCAGTTCTATAGTCTGTATTAATGAAATAAAATCTATAATCCACATATTTATATTGACATATCTGGCAATCCAAACTGACCATCCAAAAACATAGGAGCATGTCCAAACTCTTAAGTTCTTATCAAGCTACTCGGAAGTAGTAATGTCTGATATCTCTCTTTAAAAAAACCTTTCATCTCTTATCTATTTAAACTCATGCAATCTTTTTCGGGTTGGAAAGCTGGCAAACAAGGTCATCGCAAATCCATGTCAAGTATCTTCAAAAATTGTCAATGTGTTCAAACTTGCCGGGGGCCTTTCGATGACTGTCTGTATCAATTTAAAACACATTGGAACTGCATCGAGGGGGTGTGAAAATTAATAAGCAACTTTTTAACTAACTTTTTAACAATATTTGTTCATCAAGACGACAAGCAGTCAAAGTAAGCAGCGATTAGATATATTTTTTAATTACACCGTGGAGATGGGGAGCAAATAAAATGGAAATAAGGGTGAAAAATCATGTGACACTTTCTTGGCTAAGTATACTCAAATTAAAACGGATTACCCATATGACCACGCCATCCCGAGAAGAGGAAGTTCTTGAGTGCTTATTTGATGCATTACATATGATCACATAAAGTCATTTTTGTTGTTTCTAACAGAACTTTTTAAGTCCCAGAAGAAACAGAGACAGCTCTAGAAAATTAACGGAGGGAAAATAAACGTTTATCTGTTTGTATAAAAAAAAAATAGCCCCCCTGGTGAACGGATGTGTAAATACAAATACAAGCGGGGAGATGAAGAGAGGCATTGGAAAGGCACTTTGGCTGCTTATTTGTATGCTTTATTTTGCTGTTGTTTTTCCAAGATTGCATCAGTGGATCTATGATTGTAAATGTCTATGTCTCATGTTGTATCTTAATATTAGCTATTTATATTTTTGGGGGAGGGGGCTTATTTGTCATTTTTGTTTCTGTTTTGTTTTTTTTCTTTTCAGTTTTGTGTCCGAAACACATTTCATTGCAGTCCTTCATGCACATAGCAGGTTTTCATACATGAACCTCTGCATAATCTATATTTTTCTGTTTTGCTTTACCGTTTGTTGTTATTCAAACATTTCTTATTTTGTGTGTGTTATTTGCTATACAGACTTGAATATAGTATAGGAGCCCAATATTATTTCCAGGTTTTATTTAACTTGGTTAAATCCAACATGAGATGGATAAGATTACTCTTCTGTTGACTCTTGTCATCTCGTCCCCGTATCTCAAACGCAGAGCAGTAAGTTACAAAGAAAGAGTCACTCATCCTTTTAATAGCAAGACAGATGGGTCCTTAAAAATAAACACAGGATAAACTATTGTCAATCCCATCATCACAGCAGGTTGTGTGTTGTTGAGATATTGCTTCCCTATCCGATTGTGAGGGTGATAAACCGTTATAAATTGTGTTTTTACACAATTAATCTTCTGCAATATTCTTGATATTGATCCTTGAAACATATATAAAAAAAATCATGAATCTTGATATTGAATCAAAGATATCGCTGAAGATTCATCATATAATAACTAAATATGTTATCAGTATATCACCGGTAACCCTGAAAAGATTGCGTTGCCAGAGGATATCGAAGGGGAACCTCCACCCTGATATAAGAGTGCTGCTTCATATTCATGTGGCAAAGCAATTGTGGTCTCAGGGCAGCAACTTAGTTTCCGCTAACAAAACATGCAAAAGTCGGAACTGTTGACATCAATGGTGCATATGAAGCAGTGCTCTTGTGTTAGTATTGTATTGCTCTTATTTTGTATACTACTATTTCAGAGCGTGACGTTCCACTTGTATGATGGAAAAATGAATTCCAGCAAGGATGGGCCAAATCACAGGCTGTATTGCAGCCCTTTACCGAGGGTTGGGGGGGGGGGGGGGGGGGTTCACAGTGGCGTTCTGTGATCAAACAGAACGCCAAAAAAATAAAAATAAAATAAAAGTCCTGGTCTGATTCAGACTCCTTGTTAGGAGACACGCCTTGTGTCTTACCTTGGCCGAATCACGCAAGGAGTTTCATTTCAAGGAATTATTTTCCAAGCGTGTGGCCGTCTGTGTGTGTCATTTACATTCTTGTTATCGTGAATTTTTTTTGTCCCAGCTTGTCAAGGGCAGGTTTCCCGCTGGTCCCCGGGACTCCAGAAACTAATCATCAGCCTCAGCTTTTGGAGAAAGTCTGTTCTCAGATTGAGTGCCTCCAGGGGTCAGCATACAATCTTTTCTTTATGTTTTTTTTTTCCCCCCACTCCCTTGATATTACTGCTCTTTTCCCCCACTCCCTTGATATTACTGCTCTTTTCCCCCACTCCCTAGATATCCCTGCTCTTTCCCCCCACTCCCTTGATATTACTGCTCTTTTCCCCCACTCCCTTGAT
>JANIIK010000203.1:52500-60842 GCA_027704905.1 Muraenolepis orangiensis
TGTAGGATATTATAAGTAAGTAGTAGCACCTTGAAATCTGACATACGCATTAACTGGAAGTCAGTTGAGCGAGGACAGAATTGGAGTAATGTGGTCAAACTTTCTGGTCCTAGTCAAAAGTCTAGCAGCAGCGTTCTGCACAAGCTGGAGGCTTTTCGTAGCAGAATTTGGTAACCCAGAAAACAGTGCATTACAGTAATCTAGGCTAGACGATATAAACGTTTGATTGAATGTCTCTGCATCCGTGGCATACAGCATTGGTCTAATTCTAGCAATGTTTCTAAGATGAAAGAATGCAGTTCTGGATTTTTTACATGTTTCCAATTTACATACAATTTACATGTTGATTGAAAGATTGCGTCGGGTCAAACAAGACACCAAGATGTTTAACACAAGAGCTTTGGGCCACAGTAGAGCCCTCAAACAACAGTGTGACATCTTCAAATAGTGGTCGTTGCTGCTTCGGGCTGATGATTATCATCTCTGTTTTTTCCTGTGTTAAGCTGCAGGTAGTTTTGGGACATCCATCTTTTAATTGCAGTCAGGTAGGATTCAACTTTCTGGATCTGGGAGGAGTTGTTTGACTTGATAGGAATATAGATTTGGGTGTCGTCAGCATAACAGTGAAAACTTATTCCATAACTGTGAATAATATCACCAAGAGGGAGCATGTAGATTGCAAAGAGCAGAGGACCACGGACCGACCCTTGGGGAAGACCAAAGCTTATGTTACAGTGATTCAATTGTGAATCATCACAAAGAACATCAGAGAAGAGCCTTTGATGCCAACATGGTGGTGTTGAAGATGGCACTAAGGTTGAGCAGCACCAGCAAGGAGCTTGCATTGCTGTCCATTGTAAGGAGAAGATCATTAACTACTAAGTACTTCTGGGTCTAGGCCGGGCTTCTTCAGTAGAGGTTTTATCACAGCAGTCATGGAAGTAGATGGAACTGTTCCTGTAGACAGGGATAGGTTCATGATGTTGAGCATAGTAGGCCCAACAACTGGGAAAAGATCTTTAAGAACCTTGGTGGGGAGAGGGTCAAGCATACAGGTAGTGGGTCTAGAGGCCTGTGTTAGTTTAGCAAGTTCATCCAAGGAGATTGTGCTGAACTGCAGGAGGGTTGCTTCAGGAGGTACACATAGTGCCCCTCTTGCATGATGTTCAGGATGATGGGTAGGAAAGGCATCAATGTATTTTCTAATAGACTCTATTTTGTGCTCAAAGAATTCCAAGTACAGTAGAGTGACGTGAAGTAGTGCTGTAGTAGAACAGTGCCCAGCGAGGTTGTTATAAGATGCTCCTTGGGTGTTGGATGGTTGCTAGGGAGTTCTGCACAGTTCTCCTCTGGTGTTCCAGGTTGTTTGTAATATCTGGTTGCTGGGATGTTTAAGGAAATTATAGATAAATAGATAGCTAGTGTGCCGCAGTGCAGCACACCTAATATGAGTATGATAGATAATATATATATATATAAGTGTTGTGCAGCTAAAAGTTGCATACCTAATACAATCATTTATAGAAGGCTTTGCCTTAGCGACCTTAATTGAAGGGAAATGTGTTCCCCCTCCCCCTTACTTTAATATCCATTCAATCAATTAGAAGGAAGTGCCACTGTAGTGCAGTCAGGTCAATCTAATTTAAAAAACAGTAATTAACATTAAGCCAGATATTAACAGATGATATGAAGACCATGGTTCTTTAAGCCCAATCAAGAAAAAAGTGCTTCCGTCATTTGGACGCTCAAATTAATCTAAGTGCTAATTATGGCCCTTGATTTGTGGTCGTTTCTATTTTTTTTCCTTCTATTTTTCCAGAGATGCGACAGGATATTAAATTAGAAGGGCATTGTCAGTGTCAATGAAGGGGGTCTATCTCAATGACCTCTCTGTTAATTATGGTTGATATTTCTCGGCGTATCTCTCGCCGAGAAATATCCCTCAGATGTTAAATTAGTAACGATGGCATAAGGATAAGGGTTATTATTTTTTCTGCTTCAAGATTAAACAATGCAAGCTGCTGCGAGTTAAGCGAGCTGTTCATAAAGAAATCGACATACAGTATATTTGGATTAATTTCCATTCTGCCCACCAACCAGACCTCCTGATTGGCCTTTGGTATCAGCCAATCAAAAGCCCAAAAGCTATGGAGGCACATCCAGGGCCCCAGAACACCATCCAGTGTCTTTGTACTGTGCCCAGAGTCAATCCTATCTGATGTTCTTACTGCAAACCAGAAACAACTAATAACTAACACTCAAGTTCATCTTTGTCAACCTCAACTGTTCTCATTTGTTAAATAGCTATGCATGTGTTATGCTTATATGTGTGCAAGCTTGATTCAGCATTCTAAGCAGGTACCCAAGCACCACATTTAAGCTACAGGGACAGCAGAGGAACTTGTGATTGCTCGTGTGGTTTTGCCTTAGTTCCAGTGAGTGCCGGGTGAGGTCAACCTTTTCTTTCTGGTTGTTTTTTTACAGTGCTAGAGCTGTCACTGGTGCTGGAGTTAATGCTTGGTTACATACAGAACTTAATTCAAAAAATGTACGTGTAACGGTACATTAATACTCCTACTCCAATACCAGTGTGTTCCAACATGACCAACCTGTCTGTATTCCCACTGACGTCGGCCACTGAAGCCAACACCGCACGGCTACACCCGCCTGCCACTTCCACTTTGGCAGGCTATACCCCCACAGCCCTCAGACCCCCACCCCTGTGGCAAGACAGATGATACCTGCCACCTTTTAGCAAGCGCCAAAGGTGAAATGACATGAGTGCTGTGCCAAATGAGTGGGGGAGCGGGGGAGAGAGAGAGAGAGAGAGAGATAGGGGAGAGAGAGAGAGAGAGAGAGAGGGAGAGAGAGAGAGCCTGTACACCATATTTTATTTTGGTCTTGGAGGCCTGTCCTGCAAGGAGGATGAGCCCATAGACGGAGACAGGCGATATATCACATGACGTCCATCTGCAGATCTGATTGGCCGTGAGAGGAGACATTTTCTCTCTCTCTCTCTCTCTCTCTCTCTCTCTCTCTCTCTCTCTCTGTCCTGCACTCTCTCTTTCTCTCTCTCTCTCTCTCTCTCTCTCTCTCTGTCCTGCACTCTGTCTCTCTCTGTCTTTGCTTCATCTCTTCCTTTTCTATCAAACAGCATGTAAGTAGAACAAAAGGGAGAGAGAGACAGAGAGCGAGTATGGTGTTGTCACCACGGGGGTTGATAGTGGGAGGTGGAGTAGTGATCTCAACAAAACGCCAAATTAACTAACTTAATTTTGAAGGCCGGGTATCCTCCATCACCACTTACACGTGGATGTACACACACCTTATACCAGGCACACACATATACACATGGTGATGGATGTGTGAGTTAGCTGAATTTGATATACAAGACATTCAACTTGTTTTTGCACAGACGTCATCAAAAATAATTGCAGCCAGTGTTGTGGTATTTTACATTTGTCTAGCGGTGTAGACCTTCCCAGGAGACGGTATGAGTCCTGTGTGTCTAGCGGTGTAGACCTTCCCAGGAGACGGTCTGAGTCCTGTGTGTCTAGCGGTGTAGACCTGCCCAGGAGACGGTATGAGTCCTGTGTGTCTAGTGGTGTAGACCTGCCCAGGAGACGGTATGAGTCCTGTATGTGTCTAGTGGTGTAGACCTGCCCAGGAGACGGTATGAGTCCTGTGTGTCTAGCAGTGTAGACCTGCCCAGGAGACGGTATGAGTCCTGTGTGTCTAGTAGTGTAGACCTGCCCAGGAGACGGTATGAGTCCTGTGTGTCTAGCGGTGTAGACCTGCCCAGTAGACGGTATGAGTCCTGTGTGTCTAGTGGTGTAGACCTGCCCAGGAGACGGTATGAGTCCTGTGTGTCTAGCGGTGTATACCTGCCCAGGAGACGGTCTGAGTCCTGTGTGTCTAGCGGTGTAGACCTGCCCAGGAGACGGTCTGAGTCCTGTGTCTCTAGCGGTGTATACCTGCCCAGGAGACGGTACATCGGGCAGCAGCACTCCTCTCCATAGAGCCATAATTTGATCAATATTTAGACACAATTTCTGAGTTACAAAGTACCCTGCCCCTAACTTAAACGCAATTCAAACTTGAATTGAATTATTGTGGTTCATATTGATATAGCTGTGGTTTTGGTATGTCATCTCATCTTTGCCTTGAGAATGGTGGAGCGAGTAGAAGTAGTAGGCCTATTTAGTTGTCCCTTACCCCATCACAACCGCCTCCCCCATCTCACCCCCTCCCCCATCTATTACAGAGGAGAAGCTTGAAAAATATTTTACTGACCCATTTTGAATGAAACTAAATTATATTTTTTGTTTCATTTGTCTCATGTCAAATAAAGTGCTGCCATTTCAGCCTGGCTAAAAACCAACAGTTGGCTTTTTAGGTAACTGAAAATACAATTTAAATCCAAGCTATGGTATAAAAAAAAAAAAAGTCATGGAGTCCTTTTGACTTCTGGTGACGAGTATCTCTCTAACCTACCTTTGTGGAAGGCAATTTTGTAAGACGCTTTGGACAAAGCGTCTGATAAATGAATGTAATGTAACGTAATGTAATGTAACGTAATGTAATGTAATGTAATGTAACGTAATGTAATGTAACGTAATGTAATGTAATGTAATGTAATGTAATGTAACGTAATGTAACGTAACGTAATGTAATGTAGTGTAATGTAATGTAACGTAATGTAATGTAACGTAACGTAATGTAACGTAACGTAATGTAACGTAACGTAACGTAATGTAATGTAATGTAACGTAACGTAATGTAATGTAATGTAATGTAATGTAATGTAACGTAATGTAATGTAACGTAATGTAATGTAATGTAATGTAACGTAATGTAATGTAACGTAATGTAATGTAATGTAATGTAACGTAATGTAATGTAATGTAATGTAATGTAATGTAACGTAATGTAACGTAACGTAATGTAACGTAATGTAATGTAATGTAATGTAACGTAATGTAATGTAACGTAACGTAATGTAACGTAACGTAATGTAACGTAACGTAATGTAATGTAATGTAATGTAACGTAACGTAATGTAATGTAATGTAATGTAACGTAATGTAATGTAATGTAATGTAATGTAACGTAATGTAATGTAACGTAATGTAATGTAATGTAATGTAATGTAACGTAATGTAATGTAATGTAACGTAATGTAATGTAACGTAATGTAATGTAATTTCACAGCTTCCCCTCTGTATCGGACAGCGGAGGGGGGTTGAATAGTGCTCAAGAACTCCTAAGCACCCGTCCCCTTTCTCAAGGCTAGGTTGTGAAAGATCACACGTTACAAAACTAAATCACAGACATCAATATAAAGATCAGATAAAGATATTTTCCCCACATTTACCGATTTCTTCATACTCCTTGTGCAGTCTCTGAGTTTCCTTCTGAGTCGTGTACTTTCAGTTGTTTTAATCCCGCCGTGAAGGGAAGTCCGTGAACATCTGAAACCAGGATAACACACGCTAGCCTGCTGCTTTTATCCGTTTACCCTTCAACGTTTATTTGCAGGTGATGCTGCAAGTATATATATTTTCTGCCTTTTTTGTAATGTTATTCATTGATTTTCAATTTCATGGCCAACTTCTGGGAGATTTGATTGTCGACTCTTCTCTTCGGCAACAGTTCCCTGCAGGCTGTGATATGTATGCTAATCATCAAGTCTTTTTGACACTGATTTCTTCTGACAGAGGAAGTCATTTTGAGAATGGAAAAATACACACACAGTTTCTTTCTATTTTTCATATGATATACTCGGTAGATAACTGACTTTTAACTTCCATGAGACATGCTTATATATTGGTAGCCATTTTAGAAGTACAGTATGGTACAATTTTATTTTCAAGTTTAACTTTTTTTCTTTTTTCTACATGCAAAGGAAACAAGCAAATAGGCAAACTAAATGTATGTTGACATGCTAATAACAAAGCATCTGCCGAAGACTTAGCACACACCCAACCAAAGACACACAGAACCCCACACACATTTCCTCTAAAGCTAACCACCAACTAAACCACTTTGACTCGAACATTTCTGCCTCATTGCTAAATTTGTTGTAATTGATGTCCCCCATGTCTCCTAAACACACACACAGACACAGACACAGACACACACACACACACACACACAAACACACACACACACACACACACACACACACACACACACACACACACACACACACACACACACACACACACACACACACACACACACACACACACACCTCAACCCCTATTATATAGCATCTGTGCTACAAAACAAATGGCCCGATCTGTCCGTGCTGGTCCCAGGCCAGTAGCCAGCGACCAGACAAAAAACATGCTGTCTTACTCCAACTTTTTGTTCCTGGTCATCCACGGCTCCCCCCCCCCCCCCTGCCCCCCCCGCCTCACTCACTCCATACTCTCCTCCCAAGAACACTGCCTCCACGGATCACTGGTCCGCTGCCACGGTCAGGGGCTAAATGCGACAGGGCCAGCTGCTCATCATTCCTGGGCCAAATAGACCCCTTCCGGCAGCTGGGGCCGGGTGGCAGAGTGGGGGTGGGGGGTGGTGGGGGAGTGGGGGGGTTGGTGTGTGTGTGGGGCGGGGGGGGGGTTTGGCCACCAGGCGTTGACATGCACTCCCCCAAGCTCGGACAAATGAGCCAGAGTGCGCTCCAAAGTGCTGGCGCCGCTAACCCTGAATGGCAGCTCAAAAAACCGCACAAGCAGAGCCCATTTGGAAACCATAATGGGTGTGTGATGTGGAAGACAACGCAGGCTTTAGTTTTGGTTATTGGGGTTGTTTTTCTTTGGGGTTGTTACATCTTTGGGAATAAAAACTCTTCCTCTCTTCCCATTGTTAAGATCAACATGTGACACCGCTGTCGTTGTATTGCCATGCATTTGTGTCGTATTGGTATTGTCGCGACCAGTGTGCACTTGGCAATCAGTGGACCTCACTCTCATCAATCAACACTAATGGTTCTGGAATCGATCCCACTGCCTGCCTGTGGGCATCCTTTAGCATGGTGTCAATAACACTTCTTGCTTCATAATGACTAGTATGTCTATTTCCACCATATATAATACTGTAGCGACCACGGGGTCCGCTATGTAGGGGAAGGCCCTAGGAGGCACAAAGCCTCATGGGAAATGTTCAATTTGGTTTAATGTTCGTGTTTGGCTGAGTCTAAATCTAAATCTGGAGAATTTAATCCTCTTTATTGGGCACACACATGTACACACACTGTGCAATTAGATTCTCTGTACTTAGCCCATCCCCCAAGTATTTGGAGCAGTGGGCAGCTATTGTCATGTCATGAGTCCCTAGACCAACTCCTGTTTGCATACAGACCAAACAGGTCTGTAGACGACCATATCTCCCACGGCACTAAACACGGCCCTGCAGCACCTAGACAGGAGGGACACCTACGTCAGACTGCTGTTCATCGACTACAGCTCAGTGTTCAACACCATCGTTCCCTCCAAGCTGGTCCTGACACTGAGGGACCTAGGTCTGGGCACCCCTATCTGTAACTGGACTTCCTGACGGGCAGGCCTCAAGTGGTGAAGATTGGGAACAACATCTCATGCACTCTGGTCCTCGACACCGGAGCACCCCAAGGCTGCTGCCTCAGACCCCAGCTGTATTCAATAGTATAGTGTTTTTGTAATTCATGCGGGAGGGAATGGGGAGTACTTGAACTTGTTGCATATGGCAAATTCAAATCTTTAATCTTGAATCTTCCATCTTCAATCTTCAATTGAATCAGTGAATGCGCGTTTGTGTGCGTGCTCGGGCATCAGTGTGTGTGCGTTTGTATGTGTGCTCATGCATGAGTGTGTGTGCGTTTTTGTGCCTGGTCTTGCATGAGTGTGCACATGTGTGTGTGTGTGTGTGTGTGTGTGTGTGTGTGTGTGGGTGTTGGGTCCGGCGGGGGGCATGGTAACAGAGGTTTTAAATTCAAGTGGAACTGTTCTCAAATTTTTCGATAATACCAATATTATCTAAATAAAAATACGGAATATAAGGTGTGTGTGTGTGAGTGTGTGTGTGTGTGTGTGTGTGTGTGTGTGTGTGTGTGTGTGTGTGTGTGTGTGTGTGTGTGTGAGTGAGTGTGTGTGTGTGTGTGTGTGTGAGTGAGTGAGTGTGTGTGTGTGTGTGTGTGTGTGTGACAACAAGCCCCCAGCTATACATCTGCATCAATAAGCTTCCAGGCCTGTGGTGCTAAAACTAGAGCCGTCGCTTGGTCGGTTTATCTCGCTGTGAGATGAGTGGGTCAGGCAGAAAAACCAGCAATAGCTGATGTGATAGTGGATATTATTACC
>JANIIK010000204.1:5000-12500 GCA_027704905.1 Muraenolepis orangiensis
CCCAGCTGCCGGAAGGGGTCTATTTGGCCCAGGAATGATGAGCAGCTGGCCCTGTCGCATTTATCCCCTGACCGTGGCAGCGGACCACTGACCCGTGGAGGCAGTGTTCTTGGGAGGAGAGTATGGAGTGAGTGAGGCAGGGGGGGGGGGGGGGGAGCCGTGGATGACCAGGAACAAAAAGTTGGAGTAAGACAGCATGTTTTTTGTCTGGTCGCTGGCTACTGGCCTGGGACCAGCACGGACAGATCGGGCCATTTGTTTTGTAGCACAGATGCTATATAATAGGGGTTGAGGTGTGTGTGTGTGTGTGTGTGTGTGTGTGTGTGTGTGTGTGTGTGTGTGTGTGTGTGTGTGTGTGTGTGTGTGTGTGTGTGTGTGTGTGTGTGTGTGTGTGTGTGTGTGTGTGTGTGTGTGTGTGTGTGTGTGTGTGTGTGTGTGTGTGTGTGTGTGTGTGTGTGTGTGTGTGTTTGTGTGTGTGTGTGTGTGTGTGTCTGTGTCTGTGTCTGTGTGTGTGTTTAGGAGACATGGGGGACATCAATTACAACAAATTTAGCAATGAGGCAGAAATGTTCGAGTCAAAGTGGTTTAGTTGGTGGTTAGCTTTAGAGGAAATGTGTGTGGGGTTCTGTGTGTCTTTGGTTGGGTGTGTGCTAAGTCTTCGGCAGATGCTTTGTTATTAGCATGTCAACATACATTTAGTTTGCCTATTTGCTTGTTTCCTTTGCATGTAGAAAAAAGAAAAAAAGTTAAACTTGAAAATAAAATTGTACCATACTGTACTTCTAAAATGGCTACCAATATATAAGCATGTCTCATGGAAGTTAAAAGTCAGTTATCTACCGAGTATATCATATGAAAAATAGAAAGAAACAGATATGTGTGTATTTTTCCATTCTCAAAATGACTTCCTCTGTCAGAAGAAATCAGTGTCAAAAAGACTTGATGATTAGCATACATATCACAGCCTGCAGGGAGCTGCTGCCGAAGAGAAGGGTCGACAATCAAATCTCCCAGAAGTTGGCCATGAAATTGAAAATCAATGAATAACATTACAAAAAAGGCAGAAAATATATATACTTGCAGCATCACCTGCAAATAAACGTTGAAGGGTAAACGGATAAAAGCAGCAGGCTAGCGTGTGTTATCCTGGTTTCAGATGTTCACGGACTTCCCTTCACGGCGGGATTAAAACAACTGAAAGTACACGACTCAGAAGGAAACTCAGAGACTGCACAAGGAGTATGAAGAAATCGGTAAATGTGGGGAAAATATCTTTATCTGATCTTTATATTGATGTCTGTGATTTAGTTTTGTAACGTGTGATCTTTCACAACTTAGCCTTGAGAAAGGGGACGGGTGCTTAGGAGTTCTTGAGCACTATTCAACCCCCCTCCGCTATCCGATACAGAGGGGAAGCTGTGAAATTACATTACATTACATTACGTTACATTACATTACGTTACATTACATTACATTACATTACATTACGTTACATTACAGTATATTACATTACATTACGTTACATTACATTACATTACGTTACATTACATTATATTACATTACATTACGTTACATTACATTACATTACGTTACATTACATTACATTACATTACGTTACATTACATTACGTTACGTTACATTACATTACATTACATTACATTACGTTACATTACGTTACGTTACATTACATTACATTACATTACATTACATTACGTTACGTTACATTACATTACATTACGTTACGTTACATTACGTTACGTTACATTACATTACGTTACATTACATTACATTACGTTACATTACATTACATTACATTACGTTACATTACATTACATTACATTACATTACGTTACATTACATTACGTTACATTACATTCATTTATCAGACGCTTTGTCCAAAGCGTCTTACAAAATTGCCTTCCACAAAGGTAGGTTAGAGAGATACTCGTCACCAGAAGTCAAAAGGACTCCATGACTTTTTGTTTTTTTTATACCATAGCTTGGATTTCAATTGTATTTTCAGTTACCTAAAAAGCCAACTGTTGGTTTTTAGCCAGGCTGAAATGGCAGCACTTTATTTGACATGAGACAAATGAAACAAAAAATATAATTTAGTTTCATTCAAAATGGGTCAGTAAAATATTTTTCAAGCTTCTCCTCTGTAATAGATGGGGGAGGGGGTGAGATGGGGGAGGGGGTTGTGATGGGGTTAGGGACAACTAAATAGGCCTACTACTTCTATTCGCTCCACCTTTCTCAAGGCAAAGTGAAAGATGAGATGACATACCAAAACCACAGCTATATCAATATGAACCAAAATAATTCAATTCAAGTTTGAATTGCGTTTAAGTTAGGGGCAGGGTACTTCGTAACTCAGAAATTGTGTCTAAATATTGATCAAATTATGGCTCTATGGAGAGGAGTGCTGCTGCCCGATGTACCGTCTCCTGGGCAGGTCTACACCGCTAGAGACACACGGGACTCATACCGTCTCCTGGGCAGGTCTACACCGCTAGACACACAGGACTCATACCGTCTCCTGGGCAGGTCTACACCGCTAGACACACAGGACTCATACCGTCTCCTGGGCAGGTCTACACCGCTAGACACACAGGACTCATACCGTCTCCTGGGCAGGTCTACACCACTAGACATATACAGGACTCATACCGTCTCCTGGGCAGGTCTACACCACTAGACACACAGGACTCATACCGTCTCCTGGGTAGGTCTACACCGCTAGACACACAGGACTCAGACCGTCTCCTGGGAAGGTCTACACCGCTAGACACACAGGACTCATACCGTCTCCTGGGAAGGTCTACACCGCTAGACAAATGTAAAATACCACAACACTGGCTGCAATTCTTTTTGATGACGTCTGTGCAAAAACAAGTTGAATGTCTTGTATATCAAATTCAGCTAACTCACACATCCATCACCATGTGTATATGTGTGTGCCTGGTATAAGGTGTGTGTACATCCACGTGTAAGTGGTGATGGAGGATACCCGGCCTTCAAAATTAAGTTAGTTAATTTGGCGTTTTGTTGAGATCACTACTCCACCTCCCACTATCAATCCCCGTGGTGACAACACCATACTCGCTCTCTGTCTCTCTCTCCCTTTTGTTCTACTTACATGCTGTTTGATAGAAAAGGAAGAGATGAAGCAAAGACAGAGAGAGAGAGAGTGCAGGACAGAGAGAGAGAGAGAGAGAGAGAGAAAGAGAGAGTGCAGGACAGAGAGAGAGAGAGAGAGAGAGAGAGAGAGAGAGAGAAAGAGAGAGTGCAGGACAGAGAGAGAGAGAGAGAGAGAGAGAGAGAGAGAGAGAGAGAGAGAGAGAGAGAGAGAGAGAGAGAGAGAGAGAGAGAGAGAGAGAGAGAGAGAGAGAGAGAGAGAGAGAAAATGTCTCCTCTCACGGCCAATCAGATCTGCAGATGGACGTCATGTGATATATCGCCTGTCTCCGTCTATGGGCTCATCCTCCTTGCAGGACAGGCCTCCAAGACCAAAATAAAATATGGTGTACAGGCTCTCTCTCTCTCCCTCTCTCTCTCTCTCTCTCTCTCTCTCTCTCTCTCTCTCTCTCTCTCTCTCTCTCTCTCTCTCTCTCTCTCTCTCTCTCTCTCTCTCTCTCTCTCTCCCCTATCTCTCTCTCTCTCTCTCTCTCTCTCCCCCGCTCCCCCACTCATTTGGCACAGCACTCATGTCATTTCACCTTTGGCGCTTGCTAAAAGGTGGCAGGTATCATCTGTCTTGCCACAGGGGTGGGGGTGTGAGGGCTGTGAGGGTGTCGCCTGCCAAAGTGGAAGTGGCAGGCGGGTGTAGCCGTGCGGTGTTGGCTTCAGTGGCCGACGTCAGTGGGAATACAGACAGGTTGGTCATGTTGGAACACACTGGTATTGGAGTAGGAGTATTAATGTACCGTTACACGTACATTTTTTAAATTAAGTTCTGTATGTAACCAAGCATTAACTCCAGCACCAGTGACAGCTCTAGCACTGTAAAAAAAACAACCAGAAAGAAAAGGTTGACCTCACCTGGCACTCACTGGAACTAAGGCACAACCACACGAGCAATCACAAGTTCCTCTGCTGTCCCTGTAGCTTAAATGTGGTGCTTGGGTACCTGCTTAGAATGCTGAATCAAGCTTGTACACATATAAGCATAACACATGCATAGCTATTTAACAAATGAGAACAGTTGAGGTTGACAAAGGTGAACTTGAGTGTTAGTTATTAGTTGTTTCTGGTTTGCAGTAAGAACATCAGATAGGATTGACTCTGGGCACAATACAAAGACACTGGATGGTGTTCTGCCTCCATAGCTTTTGGGATTTTGATTGGCTGATACCAAAGGCCAATCAGGAGGTCTGGTTGGTGGGCCGAATGGAAATTAATCCAAATATACTGTATGTCGATTTCATTATGAACAGCTTGCTTAACTCACAGCAGCTTGCAATGTTTAACCTTGAAGTAGAAAAAATAATAACCCTTATCCTTATGCCATCGTTACTAATTTAACATCTGAGGGATAGTTCTCGGCGAGAGATAAGTCGAGAAATATCAACCATAATTAACAGAGAGGTCATTGAGATAGACCCCCTTCATTGACACTGACAATGCCCTTCTAATTTAATATCCTGTCGCATCTCTGGAAAAATAGAAGGAAAAAAAATAGAAACGACCACAAATCATGGGCCATAATTAGCACTTAGATTAATTTGAGCGTCCAAATGACGGAAGCACTTTTTTCTTGATTGGGCTTAAAGAACCATGGTCTTCATATCATCTGTTAATATCTGGCTTAATGTTAATTACTGTTTTTTTAATTAGTTTGACCTGACTGCACTACAGTGGCACTTCCTTCTAATTGATTGAATGGATATTAAAGTAAGGGGGAGGGGGAACACATTTCCCTTCAATTAAGGTCGCTAAGGCAAAGCCTTCTATAAATGATTGTATTAGGTATGCAACTTTTAGCTGCACAACACTTATATATATATATATTATCTATTATACTCATATTAGGTGTGCTGCACTGCGGCACACTAGCTATCTATTTATCTATAATTTCCTTAAACATCCCAGCAACCAGATATTACAAACAACCTGGAACACCAGAGGAGAACTGTGCAGAACTCCCTAGCAACCATCCAACACCCAAGGAGCATCTTATAACAACCTCGCTGGGCACTGTTCTACTACAGCACTACTTCACGTCACTCTACTGTACTTCTTGGAATTCTTTGAGCACAAAATAGAGTCTATTAGAAAATACATTGATGCCTTTCCTACCCATCATCCTGAACATCATGCAAGAGGGGCACTATGTGTACCTCCTGAAGCAACCCTCCTGCAGTTCAGCACAATCTCCTTGGTTGAACTTGCTAAACTAACACAGGCCTCTAAACCCACTACCTGTATGCTTGACCCTCTCCCCACGAAGGTTCTTAAAGAAATTTTCCCAGTTGTTGGGCCTACTATGCTCAACATCATGAACCTATCCCTGTCTACAGGAACAGTTCCATCTACTTCCAAGACTGCTGTGATAAAACCTCTACTGAAGAAGCCCAGCCTAGACCCAGAAGTACTTAGCAGTTAATGATCTTCTCCTTACAATGGACAGCAATGCAAGCTCCTTGCTGGTGCTGCTCAACCTTAGTGCCATCTTCAACACCACCATGTTGGTATCAAAGGCACTTCTCTGATGTTCTTTGTGATGATTCACAATCGAATCACTGTAACCTAAGCTTTGGTCTTCCCCAAGGGTCGGTCCGTGGTCCTCTGCTCATTGCAATCTACATGCTCCCTCTTGGTGATATTATTCACAGTTATGGAATAAGTTTTCACTGTTATGCTGACGACACCCAAATCTATATTCCTATCAAGTCAAACAACTCCTCCCAGATCCAGAAAGTTGAATCCTTCCTGACTGCAATTAAAAGATGGATGTCCCAAAACTACCTGCAGCTTAACACAGGAAAAAACAGAGATGATAATCATTAGCCCGAAGCAGCAACGACCACTATTTGAAGATGTCACACTGTTGTTTGAGGGCTCTACTGTGGCCCAAAGCTCGTGTGTTAAACATCTTGGTGTCTTGTTTGACCCGACGCAATCTTTCAATCAACATGTAAATTGTATGTAAATTGGAAACATGTAAAAAATCCAGAAATGCATTCTTTCATCTTAGAAACATTGCTAGAATTAGACCAATGCTGTATGCCACGGATGCAGAGACATTCAATCAAACGTTTATATCGTCTAGCCTAGATTACTGTAATGCACTGTTTTCTGGGTTACCAAATTCCGCTACGAAAAGCCTCCAGCTTGTGCAGAACGCTGCTGCTAGACTTTTGACAAGGACCAGAAAGTTTGACCACATTACTCCAATTCTGTCCTCGCTCAACTGACTTCCATTTAATGCGTATGTCAGATTTCAAGGTGCTACTACTTACTTATAATATCCTACACGGATTAGCACCCTCAAACCTGAAGGACGGCCTTCTATCAATCACAAAAGTCATAAAGAAATCAGCAGGGAATAGCGTTCTCCTACCGTGCGCCCTATTTGTGGAATAGTCTGCCACCTGTAATCAGGGAAGCAGACTCTGCAAGCTTTTCTAGTTTATTTTTCACAATTTTGGGAGGATTCTTAATTGATTATGAATTTGATTATTAATTGGCTAGTTGAAAAGCTTGTTAACCTTACACCTGTTAGGAAAAACAGAGAAACCTAAACAATCAGTTCACCAGTGGACGAGCATGAATGTGGACATTTGCATCGAGGATACTCGATGCAACACGACGATATATGCACAACGATATATGAGATATCTTGTTTTGGGGGTATTATATATATTTTTTGGGATATATTTTTGTTGTTGTTGTCAGACACGTTACTCCGTAGCATTCAATGCATATTCATTAGCTGTGATATCTAGCAGAAGATAATTATTTACAAATGTCACTCTGTTATTAATAAATCCTATCTGCCGGTCCACTCCCCCCCCCCCCCCTCCCCTCCCCTCGCTATTTTGCCTCGTTAATAAGCCACAGTCGACCTGCTTGACCGACAGGCGGGGAGGGAGGGGCTAGTGTTGTGAGACTTGCTGGCAGAGCGGCGCTGCACCGAGGATTCTGCTCTTTTTCCCCGCTTGGGTTGTTACGGTAATGATGGAACACACAGCGGAAAATTTTAATAATAGAACTCTGCCACTCTGACTGGATGTCTACTCTGGGTTTTTGACCAAGTTTTCTTACAGTCTGAATTGAAATCACCTGCGATGCCACGCACTCCCGCCGACAATTATGGAATGGACGCAAAGAGTTTGAATTGAGTTACTTTGGCTCTGCACGGTCACAGATGGTAATAAAGTATAAACTGTGTATTCCACCCATACTATTTGATTTTCTAGTGATTGTCATTATCAGGGATTATATTTCATAATAATTACATAAACATTACTGTCGGTGGCTTCTGCAAAGTCTATTCTT
>JANIIK010000204.1:17500-47500 GCA_027704905.1 Muraenolepis orangiensis
CCTGCTGTGATGATGGGATTGACAATAGTTTATCCTGTGTTTATTTTTAAGGACCCATCTGTCTTGCTATTAAAAGGATGAGTGACTCTTTCTTTGTAACTTACTGCTCTGCGTTTGAGATACGGGGACGAGATGACAAGAGTCAACAGAAGAGTAATCTTATCCATCTCATGTTGGATTTAACCAAGTTAAATAAAACCTGGAAATAATATTGGGCTCCTATACTATATTCAAGTCTGTATAGCAAATAACACACACAAAATAAGAAATGTTTGAATAACAACAAATGGTAAAGCAAAACAGAAAAATATAGATTATGCAGAGGTTCATGTATGAAAACCTGCTATGTGCATGAAGGACTGCAATGAAATGTGTTTCGGACACAAAACTGAAAAGAAAAAAACCAAAACAGAAACAAAAATGACAAATAAGCCCCCTCCCCCAAAAATATAAATAGCTAATATTAAGATACAACATGAGACATAGACATTTACAATCATAGATCCACTGATGCAATCTTGGAAAAACAACAGCAAAATAAAGCATACAAATAAGCAGCCAAAGTGCCTTTCCAATGCCTCTCTTCATCTCCCCGCTAGTATTTGTATTTACACATCCGTTCACCAGGGGGGCTATTTTTTTTTTATACAAACAGATAAACGTTTATTTTCCCTCCGTTAATTTTCTAGAGCTGTCTCTGTTTCTTCTGGGACTTAAAAAGTTCTGTTAGAAACAACAAAAATGACTTTATGTGATCATATGTAATGCATCAAATAAGCACTCAAGAACTTCCTCTTCTCGGGATGGCGTGGTCATATGGGTAATCCGTTTTAATTTGAGTATACTTAGCCAAGAAAGTGTCACATGATTTTTCACCCTTATTTCCATTTTATTTGCTCCCCATCTCCACGGTGTAATTAAAAAATATATCTAATCGCTGCTTACTTTGACTGCTTGTCGTCTTGATGAACAAATATTGTTAAAAAGTTAGTTAAAAAGTTGCTTATTAATTTTCACACCCCCTCGATGCAGTTCCAATGTGTTTTAAATTGATACAGACAGTCATCGAAAGGCCCCCGGCAAGTTTGAACACATTGACAATTTTTGAAGATACTTGACATGGATTTGCGATGACCTTGTTTGCCAGCTTTCCACCCCGAAAAAGATTGCATGAGTTTAAATAGATAAGAGATGAAAGGTTTTTTTAAAGAGAGATATCAAACATTACTACTTCCGAGTAGCTTGATAAGAACTTAAGAGTTTGGACATGCTCCTATGTTTTTGGATGGTCAGTTTGGATTGCCAGATATGTCAATATAAATATGTGGATTATAGATTTTATTTCATTAATACAGACTACAGAACTGGAAGTATAGGTATTTTTATACCATATAATTGAATGATGAAGATGTCTGATGTCTGAGATGTCTGGCTTGACTTCTTGCTAAATGAGACTTTGATTCCAAGGTTATCCACAGGTTACCTTAGAACAAATACACTAACTACCTGATATGCAAATTGTTCTGGCATCACTCATTATAATATAATTAGCAATATAATACAGTTTCTTATCCAAATTGTAACATCAATCAAGGTTAGTCTCTCGCTCTCTCTCTCTCTCTCTCTCTCTCTCTCTCTCTCTCTCTCTCTCTCTCTCTCTCTCTCTCTCTCTCTCTCTCTCTCTCTCTCTCTCTCTCTCTCTCTCTGCTACTGGAGCTTTTCAACATTGTAAACTTAGAGTTACATATGTAACAACGGCTCTAAGAGCCTGGATGATTGCCAGAGGCAGAACTTCGCACTGGATTTATCCACATCCATAATTTGTCGAATGGTATTTACATATATAACTCATATATAACTCATATATAACTCATATATAACTCATATATAACTCATATATAACTCATATATATGAGTTATATATGAGTTATATATATAACTCATATATAACTCATATATAACTCATATATAACTCATATATAACTCATATATAACTCATAAATAACTCATATATAACTCATATATAACTCATATATAACTCATATATAACTCATAAATAACTCATATATAACTCATATATAACTCATATATAACTCATATATAACTCATATATAACTCATATATAACTCATAAATAACTCATATATAACTCATATATAACTCATATATAACTCATATATAACTCATATATAACTCATATATAACTCATAAATAACTCATATATAACTCATATATAACTCATATATAACTCATATATAACTCATAAATAACTCATATATAACTCATATATAACTCATATATAACTCATATATAACTCATATATAACTCATATATAACTCATAAATAACTCATATATAACTCATATATAACTCATATATAACTCATATATAACTCATATATAACTCATATATAACTCATATATAACTCATATATAACTCATAAATAACTCATATATAACTCATATATAACTCATATATAACTCATATATAACTCATATATAACTCATATATAACTCATAAATAACTCATATATAACTCATATATAACTCATATATAACTCATATATAACTCATAAATAACTCATATATAACTCATATATAACTCATATATAACTCATATATAACTCATATATAACTCATATATAACTCATATATAACTCATAAATAACTCATATATAACTCATATATAACTCATATATAACTCATATATAACTCATATATAACTCATATATAACTCATATATAACTCATATATAACTCATATATAACTCATATATAACTCATAAATAACTCATATATAACTCATATATAACTCATATATAACTCATATATAACTCATATATAACTCCTATATAACTCATATATAACTCATATATAACTCATATATAACTCTGGTTATATTACATTCTGACTGACCACCAGAGGCACTGCTTCACAATGGGATTGCGATATGTTTACCCGGTAGTATCAGGAGAATGTAATGGGATGCTTTTATATAGCGCTTTTATCCATAGCGCTTTACAAGTCATGCCTCACATTCACCCATTCATACACACATTCATCCACCGACGGCGGAGTCAGCCGTGCAAGGAGACAGCCGGCACGTCGGGAGCGGTTAGGGTGAGGGTGTCTTGCTCAAGGACACCTCGACGACGTTATCAACATTTTTTAGGTTTGCTTCACACATCTAAAGTATCCACTCTTTGCCCCACTCTCTCTCTCCCCCTCTCTCTATCTTTCTCTCTCTCTCTCTCTCTCTCACTCTCTCTCTCTCTCTCTCTCTCTCTCTCTCACTCTCTCTCTCTCTCTCTCTCTCTCTCTCTCTCTCTCTCTCTCTCTCTCTCTCTCTCTCTCTCTCTTTGTCTCTCTCTCTCTCTCCACCTGTAGGTCTGTTATTTCTCTCTCTCTCTCTCTCTCTCTCTCTCTCTCTCTCTCTCTCTCTCTCTCTCTCTCTCTCTCTCTCTCTCTCTCTCTCTCTCTCTCTCTCTCTCTCTCTCTCTCTCTCTCTCTCTCTCTCTCTCTCTCTCTCTCTCTTTGTCTCTCTCTCTCTCTCCACCTGTAGGTCTGTTATTTCTCTCTCTCTCTCTCTCTCTCTCTCTCTCTCTCTCTCTCTCTCTCTCTCTCTCTCTCTCTCTCTCTCTCTCTCTCTCTCTCTCTCTCTCTCTCTTTGTCTCTCTCTCTCTCTCCACCTGTAGGTCTGTTATTTCTCTCTCTCTCTCTCTCTCTCTCTCTCTCTCTCTCTCTCTCTCTCTCTCTCTCTCTCTCTCTCTCTCTCTCTCTCTCTCTCTCTCTCTCTCTCTCCACCTGTATGTCTGTTATTTCTCTCTCTCTCTCTCTCTCTCTCTCTCTCTCTCTCTCTCTCTCTCTCTCTGGGTTTAATAAAATGTGATCATATCGTGTCAAAGCTTATCACAGCTCAAGATTGGGAACCAATACACACACACACACACACGCTTTGTTAGCCATCTGTTAGCTTTTGTTGATGAGAGAAAGACCTATTTTACCTCAAATGTATTCACCCCCTCCCCTCACACCCAGACCTATATAGACTAAGAGGCTCAACAAGAAGGAAAGGGAAAGCATTGGCCTGAGTTGATTGACTGGCGAATTGTCAGTGAATAAGCGTTAGTGCGTGGCTTACTGCATGCATGGACTACTACTGCCCTACTGCGACACACACTCACTGCAACAATCACACAAAGCCCTTTGTGGCGGTAGGCTACAGTAGGCTAATGGCGAAACAGACGTCCCTTACTAAATTATTTAAAACCCCTACGACTAACATAAACTATGAAGGAGACCAGTGAAGAGGAACAGAAGGAACATGCAGAAAACCTTGAGGCAGTACCAGCGAAAAAAACGAAAAACAAACATATTCTCAACAAAAATATAATAAAATCGATAATGAGAATCTGCCTCAAACAGGAAAAGGAGAAATTGAGGTTAAACCTTCTTTCCAATTTTGTATGTTCAATTTTATTTTGTACAATAAAATATATACAATGCGTTTGGCTTGGTTTTGAAACATGTATTCTAGCACATGCACATATCTGCATTGCACACGCACGTGTATTAGCTACATATGGCCGTTCAATTTGACAATTGGCCGGTAAATAAGAATCTTATCGGCCACTTTTGGCAGGACAACAAAAATAGCTAACGGAAACGCTGGGAAGACCTTCATTCAGCAGTCGAAAGGACTGGTTTTGAATTGATTTCAGATCACAGATTTTTTATTTTATTTTGATTGAAGGAAGTGGAAGAACATAATTTGTGACGTTGCAACTGGTACGCACTGTCACAACATAACAGTTGATCGGAAAGTAGGCAGACATCTTAATTTCAATGTCACAAATCTAGGTAGAAAAATAGCCCACTAAAAAGTACGAAATTGCATAGGCCTATTTGTTGCATATGTCAGCAAGATAAAACCCTTCCAAAATTACAAATGGTGGACATCACAATTTAAATTGTAAAAAAGTGCAAATGGTGATGCTGGCATCACACATGGTGCTTGATTGACTTTGTCAATGTGGAACGAATAGAAATTGCTCTAAAACAAATCCTTGATACACATCCAAGAAACGAATGGTGCCCTCACACCATAGCGTATGCGGAAACCTATGAGTTGCGTATAAAAAATATTTGTATCCATGCATATATGTATATGTATTTGTATAATATTTGTATCAAACGCAACCAAAATCAACAATTTAGTAAATTTGAAACATTATTCAACCTATGGGTTGCGTGTGAGTTGCGTGTGGGTTGCGTGTGAGTTGCGTGTGAGTTGCGTGTGGGTTGCGTGTGGGTTGCGTGTGGGTTGCGTGTGAGTTGCGTGTGGGTTGCGTGTGAGTTGTATGTGAGTTGTGTGTGGGTTGCGTGTGAGTTGCGTGTGGGTTGCGTGTGGGTTGAGTGTGAGTTGTGTGTGGGTTGCGTGTGAGTTGCGTGTGAGTTGCGTGTGGGTTGCGTGTGGGTTGCGTGTGGGTTGCGTGTGCGTTGCGTGCAGAACAATGTAAATGTAAATGTAAACATACGAGTTGCATTTGAGTTGCGTTCAAAACTTACAAGTTGCGTTTGACATGCGTGCTTGTTGCGTGGTATTTGCGAATATCGGTCAGGTGATAAAAACCTATAACAGCGGAGCCGATTCAGTGTTTTCTTCTGATTTGGGGTTCATAACTTGAGTGTTGAGGTACACAACTCAAAAATGAGTTGTGTACCTGTTGCGATCGTGTTGCGTGCGTAGCGTACCTGTTGCGATCGTGTTGCGTGCGTAGCGTACCTGTTGCGATCGTGTTGCGTGCGTAGCGTACCTGTTGCGATCGTGTTGCGTGCGTAGCGTACCTGTTGCGATCGTGTTGCGTGCGTAGCGTACCTGTATACGCAAGCATCTTATAAAAAATACGAGATGAGGGAATGGGAGCCGTCCATATCTTCCTTGGATTCTATTTACTCATTAGGGTCCTAGGAGGCAGTTATGGACTCTCCCTTGATTAGATCTGTGTGCGCTTCTGCGTTAATGACGGGCGAACCGAAAGCGAAGCGGCCATATTGATTGCGAGCGCTAGCAGGTGTTAATGCACTGGAGGACACAAACACGGTCATTAGTGAAGCCGGAACGGGGGTGCCTTCATGTAAGTGCTCCATTTGACATCTCTCAAGGACTGCCAAAGAGAGAGTGAGAGAGGAAAACTGTTTCCTTACAGGAGCCCAGAGGAAAGTAAACGGTGATCATTAAAGCTTGTCTCGTTTCACACACACAGAGAGAGAGAGAGAGAGAGAGAGAGAGAGAGAGAGAGAGAGAGAGAGAGAGAGAGAGAGAGAGAGAGAGAGAGAGAGAGAGAGAGAGAGAGAGAGAGAGAGAGAGAGAGAGAGAGAGAGAGAGAGAGAGACGGAGGGTTAATTAAATAAATGAGGTTGACATTTTGATGTGGCCGCTGGGAAGGAGAAGCAAGTAAAACGGCTGATAAAGAATCCAGCAATTAATACTGGGCCCCTGGATGACCCTTCAATTTAAAACCTGTTTTCCTAAAAGTTCTTCTTTTCTTCTTCTGGGAGGGTGGAAGGGCCAGGAACCAGAGTTTCTTGTGGGTGTTTGTTTCCCAGTGTGTGTAAAGGGGGGGGGGGGGGATTCCGACCCACGGCCAGCAGCACAAACAGCTACCTAATTATACCGATGGTTGGCTGTTCGTCTTATCCCCCCCTGGAAATGGACTAGGCCTCATTCAACTCTGCATTCAGTCCCGTCCCCCGTCCCCCGTCCCCCGTCCCCCGTCCCCCTGCCGCAATGCTAGCATTTCATAAGAACTGTTACCAGCAAACACCTGTTTAACGATTGACATGAGATGGATTTGTATCTAAGAGCCCTACACCTGCATGCTAACTTAAAGTAAGTCACTTAGGCACATAGGGTGATAAAACAGTGACTTCTAAATATACCCTGAGTTTTTCACAAACTGCTATTTTCTATTTGATTTAATTAGTTAGTTGTAAAAAATCGATCTATCTGTGGGAGTTGCCATTTTTTCTGTCACGTGACCAAATTCAGCGGATGTGATGTCAAATGTGCTCATCACGCCGCAGTCGCCAATTGAGAATTGTCATTCACTATTGTGCATTGTGCGTTGATTTTGATTGTTTAATATCGACACAATGCCTTATTGTTACTTATTGTACTTCAGTTTTCTTTACAAAATATGCTAGTATCTTGTACAACATTTAGGCAGGTGCTACTTGGCAATATGTTTGTGTGCACATCTGCGTAACATGGTAGAATGAGCAATTAAAGCAAGTGAACCAGTGATCCAGCGCCAACCTGTTTGTGTAAAGATGACATTTGGTGGCTCTCAGTTAGAGAAATAACAGTCAAATTATAAACTGAACTAATTTGCGAGTCGGAATACAAATCGCGTTTTTTTTTTGTGTGCTCGCATAATAGTGCCGTTACACATGCTTTTGTGCAGGAACCAGCTCATTCATACAGCTCATTTATTTTAGCAATGTGTGAACATTCCTTCTTTAGGAAATCCTTGAAAAGGAAAGAAGAGTCACGTTTGGATGGGAGTTGTTAGCGAGCTAAAAGAGAATAAAATAAAAACGGACACACTATGGAAGGAAGAAAAAACAAGCCTCCGACGTTATGACCGGCCAGTCCCTAGACCTTCCGACAAGCTTCAAGGGTTCCTTTAAAGGCTTCTTGTCCTGTTTTCCTGTCTCTCTGCTCTGTGGCTGAAAGTGAACTCAGAGAACGTGAACCGGGAGTCTTTGGGAACCTACAACATGGCCCGTAACAACATGGCCCTCCCGTCTCCCCCCCCCCCCCCCCTCCCCCCCCCCGGGTCTTTTCAGCTCGTTTGGGGTGACTAGTGTTCACATGATGACCTACGCCCCGTTTCCCAAGTGACCCCGCTTTGAGCTGGCTTGCTCAGCGTTGTTTTCCAATTACCAAACAACAACAACAACAATAGAAGAACAACAAACAGACACACACACACACACACACACACACATACACACACACAAAGACACCGTCTCCTGCGGGCCGTTTAGCCTGTTCTGTAATGAGGGGAGGGAAACTCTGTCTGGATTCAAAGCAGCGGCGATGGCCGAGCAAGGAGACTTACAATAGTGTGTTTCAACAAAGGAAGTTAAGAGAACAACTCGTCACCAGAAGTCAAAAATGCTCAATTTCATTTCTAACAAGTCTCCAATGACTGAACCAGTGCTCAGGTAGATGTACATTAAGTTCAGGTAAAAGTACAGTAAGGGAAAAGAACAATAAATTGGCAAACAATACATAACAATATCTAGAACAATATCTACCTATCTTTAATATCTAATCTACTTAGATATTCGACTTTGAGCTACGAGGAAGGATCTGGTGTGTCCTGAAGAGATGGGTTTTCAGCCTGCGATTGAAGATGGGGAGTGACTCTGCAGTCGTGACATCCGTGGGGAGTTTGTTCCACCAAATTGGGGCCACAGGACAGAGAAGAGCCGTGACCGTGTAGATCGGCCACACGGGCCCCTAAGTGAGGGGGCAAGCAGACGGCCCGAAGAAGCAGAGCGAAGTGGACGGGTTGGGATGTAGGCCTTGACCATGGCCTGGAGGTAGGATGGAGCAGTACCTTTTACTGCCTTGTAGGCTAGCACCAAGGTGTTGAACTGGATGGAGCAGCTACAGGTAGCCAGTGTAGAGTCTGAAGGACTATATATATATAGGATATATATATATATATAGCTGTTAGCCTCGATGCATCAAAGTAGATACTTCACACATGTGTTTGTGTGTGTGTGCGAGTATGTAATTGTGTGAAGGTGTTTGTGTGAGAGAGAGAGAGAGAGAGAGAGAGAGAGAGAGAGAGAGAGAGAGAGAGAGAGAGAGAGAGAGAGAGAGAGAGAGAGAGAGAGAGAGAGAGAGAGATCGTAAGTGGTAGGGGCTTTATCCTACGCCAAAATGTGCCATGTGAAGAACAGCCACATTTTGAAAACATTCAAATGGAAGTTTGTTTTCAGGCTCATATGACTCATATGACTCATATGACTCATATGACTCATATGACTCATATGGCTCATATGACTCATATGGCTCATATGGCTCATATGACTCATATGACTCATATGACTCATATGACTCATATGACTCATATGACTCATATGACTCATATGACTCATATGGCTCATATGACTCATATGACTCATATGAGTCATATGAGCCATATGAGTCATATGAGCCATATGAGTCATATGACTCATATGACTCATATGGCTCATATGACTCATATGACTCATATGCCTGTCTGTTTGCCTTTCATTTAAAAGGAAATGAGCTTAGCTATTCATGGGGAAGAGATCCACATGACACTGTCTCTGCATGTTTTTGTGTGAATATTTGGTTCCGGAGAAGATCAACAAGCCCTGAAAACGGTTTGGTGTTCTGAGGAGAGGCAGAAAACCATGGTTTGAGTACATGTCTGTTTGACTCTGAAACAGACCTTTTGCTTACCAAATATATTGTTGATGTCACAGGTAAAACTAACAAACAAAGCTAACTAACTAAACTAACTAACAAAGCAAACTAACTGCTTCATCCTCTGTAATGGATTTTGGACATTTTTTTTTATTCATGTGTACATTCTGAGTCAGCTCTTTCACTGCCTCACAGTGCAGTCACACCGTCCCCTACAGTCATCTACCAAGCTACCAAGCTGCTCATTCACTTCCAATGGCCTCCTAGCTACACACGGTGACAGATGGACACGTACACACGCACACACACACACACACACACACACACACACGCGCACACACACACACACACACATACACACATACACACATACACACATACACACATACACACACACACTCTCCGCACAGTTAATTAGTAGTTGTAAGTGAACAACCTGTTTTCTCTCAAATTCAAACTCTATGAAAATTGTGTTCTTGTTCTAGGAAAGAGGGAGGAAGTGTGTACAGGAATACAGTTAGATCGGGTCGCTACGAGTGAATACCAGTACTCGTATAATATATCGGAGGAGATCACTAGGACACCGGGCTCGCCCTGGAGTACGTAAATACAGGCCTATTCATCTTCCATGTGAGTTTAAGGCTTTTATAGTTAGAGCCGTTATCATTCCACCGGATGCTAACGCTAGCATAGTGTGGCAAACGTATAAAATATGAAAACATTTATCTGTAGCCAATCAGCATGCATGAATACCATAGAAGAAATGTGGAGTGTATGTCAAAACTGAAGTGAGCAAACAACGTGAGAGAGACATGGGTATGCAAGACGACAATGGGAACGAATAGAAGGCAAAGAGGCAAAAAGGTGAGTTTGTAAGTGAATGTTTTTGTTTATGCCGCCGTTCTTTATTTAAAGTGTTGAACGCGATAGAGTTAGCCACAGTGCACCTGCTGTGGAAATGAGCAACTAGCTATCATTCGCTAGTTGACTAGCGAGCGTCTTTTGAGGATTTGTCTCGCTGTTGAGTTCATCAGTTCCCTGGCAACCAAGCATTTATTTTGGCAGCTCTGGACTGAGAACTTTCCTATAGAAAGCAACATTTGGACTCTTCACTGCTACTGTTCACCTACAGTCATGCCTCATAGTAGCCGCCTGTTAACTCCTCTCATCTTTGAAAGGTATTGAAGTGGATTAAGCTCATTATATAAATTTTCTATTTTCAAAATATTATTCAACCTTTTAAGATTTCAAGATGTCAATCTTCTTTGGAGTAAGGGCATCTCGCTCTCTGCAGACAGGGTATTGCAGTTTGGGGAAATACAGAGTAGGTCTCACCTATCACACACATGTCTCACAATAAATTCATTAATCTTCAGGTAAGCACTGTTGCCACACTTAATCCTGAAGCCAAGGCTATTTCATTCATCCGTGAAGGCAGAGTAGGCTTGAGACGAGGGGGTCAGGGACCCGGATCCTCTTGACTTCCAACCATTCAGGGAAGAGTTTTGAACCCCTACCATGTGAACGTAGAATACGTACAATAGCCTTACAATAGCCTTAAGCTACCGGCACAATGCTGTAATCTCACAACAGAGCACTCATCCTGAGGCATGTCATATCATAGCCGGTGATTTGAACCATGCCGATTTAAGTGCAGTTCTCCCGAGACAACACTACACATCAAATGTGCCACTAGGGGGAAAAATACACTCAAAAACATTGATTCAAACATTAAGAATGGATTGAGGTCAACACCGCTAAGACACTCAGGTCAGTCAGATCCCCTATCCATACTCTTAACCCCAGCATACACTCGGCTCAGGAGAAAAAGGTTTTCTCTCCACACAATACTGTCAAGACCTTCATTACAGCTGCAGGATTGTTTTGAAAGGACAAACTGGGACATTTTTCAGAATCAGAGGACCTGGAGGATAACACATCATTTATACTCTCCTACATTAACTACTGTGTTGGCAATGTCATCGTCGACAAACACATTCGGGTATACCCTAACCAGGGTATACCCGAATGAACCAAGCCCTGGATGACAAAGGAGGCCCAAGACTCTCCTCAAGGACCGTAGAAGCGCCTTCAGGCCCGGGGATGGAGCCTCATACAGAGCTGCCAGAGGCCAATATGAAGAAGGACATCAGGTGTTACGCCACACACACACATTGCTGCTTGCGGAACCCCGGGGGGGAAGTACCGACAGAGTCCCAGGTAAAAGGAGTTCAATAACCCATAGGCGTCTTTATTATATATATATATATATTTACATTATCCAATGAATGTCATGCTATAAATGAGGTGTGAACAATCAACTACGTGTGCGTACATTTGGGAATGTGTAAAGTGACTTACGTGAGTGCGTAGTGGAAATCCAAACAGGGGGTGTTGCATAATGTCCAAAAGAAGCTGAAGTCCAAAAACGGAAAACAAAAACATCCAGGGGGTAAAAATCCATGTAGAAAAATCCAACAAAGGAGCAAACAAGCAAAATAGTCCAACGAGGAAATACCAGGAATCCATGGGAGATTGCGACAGGGTCTTCACGTTGAAGAATGGCAAGAGTTTCTTGGGTTGTAACTACGGGAAAGTTCTGGCAACGAGTGACAGGGCAGCGGAGTCTAAATACGGAGCCTGATTGGGAATAGGGAACAGGTGCGCTGACGGGACTGGAGCGTGGCTGGAGAGGAGAGTGGTGTGATGCTGGAATCACAACATCAGGGATGCTAAAGTGGCCCCACAAATAGAAGACCATATGCAGACAGGCTTTCCGAGGTCCTCACACAAATCTTCAACCGGTTCCTGTCAAAATGCATCATCCCACCTTGCCCTGAAGTCTGCCACAATCATTCTACCGTCACCAGCGGCCTCAACGACTATCCTCTGGTTGCGCTGAACCGTTACACTGGTTGGACTTTTCTCTGACGGAGACAAGACCGAATACAGGGATGAAGTTCAAAGACTGGCCACATAGTGTTCAATAACAAGACACCAGACAATAAAGGCATTCTTATTTAAGTATAGTTTCAACTTTATGCAAATGTGCATTGATGGGTTACAGCGACAACCAATCAGAGGTAGATAGAGTTGACATTATGCCAGCATGGTTTGAATTACAGTTACAGTCACGCACACACACACGCACGCACACACGCACACCCGCCCGCCCGCCCGCCCGCCCGCACGCACGCACGCCCGCCCGCCCGCCCGCACGCACGCACGCACGCACGCACGCACGCACCCACGCACGCACGCACCCACGCACGCACACACGTACACACACACACACACACACACACACACACACACACACACACACACACACACACACACACACACACACACACACACACACACACACACACACACACACACACACACACACACACATAGCTACAGTCACACACAAAATTGTGCAGATGTGGTAAAAAAAGTGACAGTTGTGCACATATATTCAAAAAACTGACAGTTGGCTACAAGTCTCCAGTTGTGTGACCGCAGAGGTCAGAGGTCAAGTTTGCCTGTCAGACCCCGTCAGACCCCACCCCATAGGGCCAGTGCTTAGCATGAGTGTCCCAGATTTACTCACAGCTCTTTATTTAATGGGATGAAGGAAAGTTATTAAACCCCAAACACTTATAAAAACATTTATATAGTTACAGGAAGACATGTGGCCATGAATGTATATCTAATTAGAGTAATATATTTATTGCGGGGGGGCTAGATTTGAATATTCGTGTTTAGACTGTTATATTGGTGTTAAGATTGATTGCAAAAGGCAATCAGGGCTTGTTTGGAAGTAACTTCACTGTGATTGCATATGGTTGGATAAGACAGATGAGTAGGGAGCAAGGAGAGGTTAGATAAGTGACTACAGAGACAGGTCATTAAGGAGCAGGTAGGTGTTAGACATTAAGACAGAGACAGGTCATTAAGGAGCAGGTAGGGGTTAGACAGTACAGAGACAGGTCATTAAGGAGCAGGTAGGTGTTAGACATAAAGACAGAGACAGGTCATTAAGGAGCAGGTAGGGGTTAGACAGTGAATACAGAGACAGGTCATTAAGGAGCAGGTATGTGTTAGACATTAAGACAGAGACAGACCATTAAGGAGCAGGTATGGGTTAGACAGTACAGAAACAGGTCATTAAGGAGCAGGTAGGGGTTAGACAGTACAGAGACAGGTCATTAAGGAGCAGGTAGGGGTTAGACAGTGACTACAGAGACAGGTCATTAAGACGCAGGTAGAGGTTAGGCAGTGACTAAAGAGACAGGTCATTAAGGAGCAGGTATGTGTTATACATTAAGACAGAGACAGGTCATTAAGGAGCAGGTAGGGGTTAGACATTAAGACAGAGACAGACCATTAAGGAGCAGGTAGGGGTTAGACAGTGAATACAGAGACAGGTCGACTAACGTCGTCCACTTGCAATCGGATCTCTCAAACCACATGTGAGCCACACGTATATACCAATATACCAAATGTGAACTGACCCTATGTTGTATTGCATATGATACATACGTACAACTTGTTTTCTTATAAAGGGAACAGCATGGCTGGGCACTGCATCTTTTTTTCGGTTTCACTTTCCCTTTTGAAAAGTGTCACTCACCGTCTTGTACTTGACGATATACTCCACGATGGGCATGTCCCCGTCGTCCTGCTTCACCAGCCCCAGGCGGTACGCCTTGCCCATCCCCCGCTGGCCGTGCACCGCAGGGGGGCTAGGCTCTCCTGGAGGAGAGGGGGGGGGGGCAGGAGGAGAGTAAAGGAGAGTGAAAAGTACGGTGTGGGAGCTGTAGCAGATCCAATGCACTTTAACTGTGTGTGTGTATGTGTGTGTTTGTGTGTGGGTCTATGTTTGTGTGTGTGTGCGTGTGCGTGTGCATGTGCTTGTTGCAGACGGGGCAGCAGCTGCCAGAGGGAAGGATAACGAGATAGTTAGATAGGAGTCTGGAGCTTCTGCTGGCGTTGGGGAGATTGGGGCAGGACTATGCATGACCCTCACAGCCCCTTATCATCTCCCCTCTCCATACACACTCACCTCTTAGCATTCAGCCACGCTCAGAACATGCCATTGATCCAGCGGGAGGAGAGTGTGCATGCGTGCATGCGTGTACCTGTGTGTGTGTGTGTGTGTGTGTGTGTGTGTGTGTGTGTGTGTGTGTGTAGTGAGAGGGATGATTAAGAACTTTGCAACGGCCTTGCCTTGGAATTACACTTATTCCTCTGGATCCCTCCGGATATATGTTAACAACACTGTGTTTTCCGGCGTGTTGTATCTTATATCTCGGCTCGAAAAACACAGACGGCAAAAAGAAAGAAGAAAGAAAAGAAAGAACAAAAATGAGTTTTGCCTCTCATTCCAGATGGCTTTTCTTTCACTATATATTTCACTATATATTTTCACATATGGGCAGAGGATGTAGAAGGAGACTAGCGGATGGGTGGGAGGTCTGGACAGGGGGGGGGGGTAGGGTAGGGGGATGGGGGTTATGACGGAGGAGTGGAGGAAAGAGACTCACTTATGGGCAGTGTCTAGAAGCTCTCGGTGTGGCTGAGCTCTCCCTGACCCTTTGCTTGTTGACCGCCGCCACCCGGCCTTCATAGGTGGTGTTGGGCTCCAGGCTCATCAGCACCACCGTGGCTGAAAAACACATCATCATCATCATCCTCATCATCATCTTCACCATCATCGCTATCATTGTCATCGTCATCGTCATCGCCCTCATCATCGTCATCATCTCATCATCTCATCATCTTCATCATCCGCATCATATACATATCATTATCATGGAAAACAGAGGGTTTGGACTGTGCCTCACTGAAGACCCAATAAAGATTTAACCTCAGCATCTATAAATATAGGAACATCGTGGTCAATCACATATTATTATTATATAGATATTAGATATAAAATTCATGTTAAGGTAGTTGACTTCAGCCCCGTCAAAAGGATTTCACTGGGCCAGGAAATTCTACCCATTTCCTAACTCCTTCCTTCCTTTCGTTCTGTCTTGTGTCCGTTCTTCTGTTCTTTCCGTTCATCCAGTGTTCCGGCGTCCCAGACATTATGTTATCTTTTTGCCTGCACTTGCGTCCCAAGCCGCGAAAAGATGGCCGGGATGCCCCTGACTGTGGACGGTACCGGCCCTGGCAGGTCTGGAGCACACTGCTGAGCCCTGCCCCACAGGGGGAAACCAGGACTTTGGCGCAATGTTTGATTTAGTTTGCTTTTTCTTTTGTTTTCCTACCTGGTCTTTTCTATATTTAAGCACAGCAAGAGCACTTCCAAAGCAAGACTGGAAGGTTTGGAACTGCTTTCGTTTTTTCACTTTAACTTATTGAATTTAAACGCAACCAATGTTAGGATAGGGCAGAAATTTGGAGAAAATAATAAAATTGTGAAGATCAAGTCAAAAACACAAATTGATAAAAAACCAGCAAGTGAGTTTGAAATGTTAGGCACTCAAGTGTGCTGTGAAAAAATTAAATACTTAGGTGATAAGTGGTATAGCTTTGTATTCTTCCTGTCTTTGGACGGAAGCGAATGATGCAATTTGCAAGTGTGGTAATCAATGTTAAGCTTGGATTCAAATAAATAAATAAATAAACCAAACCTCAAATGAGTCCAGGCGTCTCATTAAGATGAAGCTGTCGACCGGGGGCTTTCTGTAAAAAAAACCTATAAATTATGCCGCTGATTTCCCTCCAAATGATGAACAAATAGCACACTTTTAATAGACAGCCAGAGATTAATTCAAATGAATCCTCATTCATTTAGCCCATTAGGTTTTGTGTGCACTTAACTTTTGGGAGTTACTTGGTGGTTACTTGGTTTGTGGCTCGTCTTTTAGTTTTTCCCTCCTCCGGCTACAGCCCCTCGGCTGACTGTATACCTGGCCAGGTAGAATCCTCTTTTCTAGCACAGGGGTTATGTTGTTGGGAATGGGGAGTAAGCATTCCAATGTACTTGTTACAAATGGCAAATAAATATCTTGTATCTTGTATCTTGTATGGTATTGTGTGGTCTTCTCTGTGCTACCTTCCACTTAGCATTACCCCGCAGCGGGCTAATTGACGAGGAGGAAATGAGAGGTAGTAGAGATAAGTCCTTCACTGGGTTGTGTCTTAGCTTTTCGCTTATCACCTCAGCAGACTTTACAATTCCAAGTTCCTTTTTTTTCTTCTTACTTTGTATTTATTTAATTTGGTATAAGTTACTCCTAAGGCCCTTGGACAAACTGAGGAGGAACTAAATAAAAATGAAAGTGAAAGTGAAAGTGAAAGAGTGAAGGTACTGTGGGACCTGACCTCCCGCCAGTCGTACGTGGTGAGCTCCTTGTACTCTGCACCAGGTAGCGGCTGGTGGGCACGCCGCCGTGGGAGTCAGGCTTCAGGAAGGGGACGGTGGCCAGACGCTGGGAGACAGCCGACATACAGCCGACAGGCGCACCGAGTACGGGTTGGACGGCACGTCTGTTGTCTGTGGTCACGACAAGGGGGGGGCGTCAACGGCCGCACACAACCACATGGCCAAGGGAAGTATTATGCCGCAAGTATCCAGACATCTCGTATGTCGAGAATTCACAACCTCACGAGTTTCTACTATTTGCGGGGCAAATCCAAATCCGTCTGGAGCAGCAGAAGCACAAGTTAGCCATGCTAACCTCAGCTGAATATGAATGACTGGCAAGTCATTCATATTCATTGGAAACACTGTTTGAGCCATGCAGGTGGGACATTTTCTTTAACTCTCCTTTTCTTAAATATTAAATGGATATATTTGTCACTTTAACTGCACTTCAGAAATAATTTCAAGCCATATTGATGTTATCTGAATGTAAAGTGTAGTCATTCATTTGCAAGTCCTCAGTCTGAAGCCTGCCCAGAACCAAGAGGGGAGAGGTATGGCTAATGCTAAGTGAGATGCTGAAGGACAGTCAACCTACACTACAGCCAGAGCCTCTAGCAGAGCCACCAAAGAAAAGGAGGGCCGTCCTACTGATGGGGTCAGTGTCTGAGTCTCGAGCTGGAGACAAAAGCCTAGACAGGTATAGAGCAGAGCCTAGTAGTGTGAGTGTCCTCTACAGTGGTGGTCAGCACAAGCAGGTGCCCATGGTAAGCTGGCCCATATAGCACAGAGATACCTCGCCACACCGCCATCAACAGTCCCATGTGAGAGATTGTTTTCTCTGGCAGGGCGCATTGTGCAGAAGAAGAGGTCAGCTCTCTCATCTGAACATGTCAACAAGCGTGTGTGTCTGAGCAACTGGTTAAAAGAACAATAGACTACAAAAACCTGCTGACTAGACTTATGCCACAAAAGTTTAAACTGTTTCAATGTCATTTTACAGTTAAGAATGTGAAAAAGGATTGTTCACGTTGGCACTTTGTTATTCAGTTTCTTAAAGTGGCCTACTTGATGCAACATTCATTTGCATGAAATGTTTCTTTGCAAACAATTGACAGGCAAGCTGTTAATGTTCACTTTGTTACAGACATTATTTTGTAACAGATTATTTATGCAGTTGTCTGCTTAGTATTAATCTTATTATCAATGTTTTGGGCAATTCTAAGCACTCCCTGACACCTTTTTGCTCAGAAAAACTAAAGTGAAAAGTAACAAATAAAATATTAAAAATCTTGATCTCTAACTGCTTTTATCATTTCATTCTTCCATACCTGCATTTGTTTTGCCACCCGCAAAAAAAACAAAACTACAAGTAAATATGTTTCTTCAGGGACCGCAGACACTCATTCAGCCCATCAAAAATAACTCACTCAATTTGACATAGCCATGCAACACAGAGAGGGGGATATAAGCACCTTCTTTAAGCATGAAAAAACATCCCCTCCCTCTTCATCTGACAGAGGGAAACTACGGCTGGGAAAGAAGACACAACAGGACACCTCGAGGTACTTTTGATTTAAAAGTACTCAACAGTACTCGTTTCATTGCCACTTTGACGAGTGGCACAAGTGGTGAATTCTCGACTTACGAGTTGTCATGAACGTGGCGTTAGCCCTGCCTCGGGTCGGCAAAGCGCAGTCGGCAGGCAACTGGTCTGCGGTACAAAGAGCCCTGCATTTGAAGGCTGTAAGAATCAGTAGCCATAATATCCATGTTTTGGCTAACTTTCAAAAAAGTTAGCAAAAACCTATATATGATATGATAGTCATAAATATATTTGAAATTGAGGGTAAGGGTTTGAGGGTTTAAAAACACAACATTATTATTCTGTAAATTGTCAGATTCCTTGTAAGACTGCTTGTAAGAGAAAAACATTTAAGATATTTTTTTAATAATTACTTGTTTAAAACAACATTTTGTCGTCATATTTTAAAACCTTTTAGCACAGACTTAATGTTGGGCTCCTTGGAATCTGTGTTATAGCATTTAAGAAATTCTCAACTTTGTGTCCGTTATTCCGTTATCACAGAAACTAGAAACTAGCGGGCTCTACCCTGCAGTCAGGAAACCCTCCTGCAGGTACCAGTGTTCAGTATTCAGATGCTCCTTGGTTGGTCCGTCCCAAGGTTAGCCTACTAAATAAGTGGGCTGGTGGTATATCATTGCCAGAATTTCGGCATAATTCTAAATAACTTTTTTGGTGTAAAGTTATATATTTTGGTCACACTTGTAAATGCCCACTTAACACATTGTCCCTCTAAAGTACAAAACTATACTTTTCGTGAAATCTGGCCTGTGAAGCTCTTTGAGAAAAACTGTGATTATGTTTACCTGAGATTCACACTACATTTGCTATCTGATGATCTGTAGCACATACTTGGTGGTAATGGGGAATAATTCAAGTTTAAAGCATCTCTCATTATTAGGGCAAAACTATTGCTCACGTGCCCTCTACCAAAGGGGTTTACATGGTAATACATTACCATGAGAGAAACCTCTTTCTACACGGGTGCACACGAGGAGTGACTTTGCAGCTCATAAAGTGTCATCCCCACTTTATTTTATAGGACTGAATAAATAGCTTACTACAGGATGGACGGTGGATGCTGTCTCAGTGGAGCAGCAGTTCCCTAAGCCGGGTAAACACAGGTGTAGCTCATGATGACCTTGATGATGCTAACTTACCACTTCTACTCTCCGTGTCTTCACTACACCAGTGTAGATAGAAATAGTGACGCAGTCTGTTTTCTGAAAGCTGACCCTCTGTTCTGTTTCGTATTTGTGTACTTTTCTTGTTTTCAAGAAGAAGAGAGAAGAAGAGAGAGAGGTGGCCATCTTCGGGCAAACACCAAACAAAAACAGGACAACTTAAAAAAATACCTATTTGGTAATGCTTTAGATTACAGCCCGCAAGGAATGTAGTGTATTTAGTGTACTAAAGGTGTACCAGCTAGTATGTACTAATACTTTAGGGCTTTAGATTATTTAGGTACGGGGGGAACAAGATGGGTAGTTATGGAATAAGGGTTGAACAATTCAGTTACTACGGGAGAAACATCCAGAGAATTTATACTGTAGTTATTATTCAGATTCAGATTCTGATCTGATTCTTACTATTGAAATACTGGGTATCTATTCAATTGTGCCATGGTAGGCCTACAGTGTAAACATACAGAGAGAGAGTAAAATCTGGACATATCAGGGAAGATGGAGTGATACATTTAATTTGACTTAAAAATGACCTTATACCATGTCCAGGGGACAGTGTATTGTGACGAACGGTCGGCCAAACATCACACTGGACTACCTGTTTATGGCCTCGTGGCTCCGCCTTCCATCAGCGGACAGAATTCACCCACCCTAGACGTCACTCGTTGTTACGACAACAATTAGAAGTCCTTAAGTGGAATGTTGAAAATATTCTCCCTGACAGTTCTGTTGCTCCAGCATTACAGCTCCACAAAGTGAATATATATATATATATATTTGTTCAACTGTGTGCACGACCTAAATCTGCAATTATTCAATTATTTTTATTAAATAGATAGATAACTAGATAAAACACAAGGTACTCACAGTGCATGTGTATGTTTAACACACTATTCTGCCAGCAAACTGCAGTTCATTTAGTTTGTTCGAATATGCTTTGAGGCAAGTATACCAAAACAAACTGAGTAAGTTTTAAATACATATATAACATTCAGTTACTTGGTAAGTACAGCATATGGAGGTTGTAATGGTTTGTATAATATATATACATATATATGTACAAACAATGGACCTGTATTTAAAGAAACAACACATTTAAAGGCATGTTGGAACCCTTCCTATTCAAAATACACTTTATTTGAACCAAACTTTTTTTCATTAAGTGTGTGAAATGATCAAACATGACATACAAATAGCTATGTGGATATTTGTATGTAACGTGTAACACTGTCGGTCACGCTTGACGAATACGCTTGACACAATACAGATAGTATACAGTAGTATTTTGATGATTGCACATGTTTGCCGGTGATGATTAGCCGAGTCATGAATCAATTGATTTGATTGTAGATTTGATCTCACCATGCACATGCATGTTCAATTTGTTGATTATTATGCACTTGATGGGATTAAAACAACATATCCCACAAGTCTTTGACACCTTTTACATCTCATACGTTTTTTCCCACACCTGGTGGTGAGCCTGTGGTCTGTGTGTGTGTGTGTGTGTGTGGGTGTGACTGTGTGTGTGTGTGTATGTGTGTGTGTGTGTGTGTGTGTGTGTGTGTGTGTGTGTGTGTGTGTGTGTGTGTGTGTGGGTGTGACTGTGTGTGTGTGTGTATGTGTGTGTGTGTGTGTGTGTGTGTGTGTGTGTGTGTGTGTGTGTGTGTGTGTGTGTGTGTGTGTGTGTGTGTGTGTGTGTGTGTGTGTGTGTGTGTGACAGTGTGTATGTGTGTGTGTGTGTGTGTGTGTGTGTGTGTGTGTGTGTGTGTGTGTGTGTGTGTGTGTGTGTGTGTGTGTGTGTGTGTGTGTGTGTGTGTGTGTGTGTGTGTGTGTGTGTGTGTGTGTGTGTTTTGTGCAAACAGATATGAAATAAAATATTTACTATCCAATATGCTGTAGCGCGGTGGAGGGAGGGGGGGGGGGGGGGGACTCCGAAGAAAGACTATAGCCAACAATTTTCAGCCACACTGGGCCGGAAATGACAACAGAAGCCATGGAGAAGCCAAAAAGCAAAAGGGAGATGGACTTCCGAAATAGAGGAATCCGCCTCACGCAGCAACATGTCCATGTCCATGTTCACAACGGCTTCCGTGACTTCGTCCGTAGATATTTCGTTTTTCTTAGGATGTTCGGAAAGATAGAGAGTAGCTATCACATTGTCAACGTCTGGTCTGACATTTGTTTACACTGAAGTCACATTTTTCGATTGTGAGATTGCATTTGCCATTTGCATTCACTTAATAAGTAATCAGGTTGGTGTGTGTTCAGGTTATGACCGATATAATGAATCACTCTTGACGACGTTCTTTAACTCCAGAGGTTGGTATTTATTTAGCTCCTTAGCTTCGGCTGACATGCGTACACCCGTCTCGTAGCATACCTGGAATGCTTTACTTCCGGGGCATAGCGCCGCTCAATACCGTCTGGTCTTAAAGACACACACACACAATTGTACCTGCAGTACATTCATTACATGACATCTCCCCTCCTTCGAGTCAGAGACAGTGTATACTGGTGAATATTAAATTAGTGCAGTGTCCTATCAAACATGCCAATAACATGGACTCTTAGCAGTGCAAGAAAATACTGTAAACATAATATCAATCAGTTTCCTTCTGTTCAAATGAACCAACAATAGAAAATAGAAAAGTGCCATTAATCAAAGTGCTATGATAACAAAACAATAATTCCCTTCCCCCTGGTCTTTTTTTTATTTTTTTTTTTTTTTTTTTTTAACAGAGAAAGGTACAGTAAGGCACAGTAGAACATAAACCAACAATGTTATTATTATTATTATTATTTTTTTTTTTAACTGAGGTTATGGGGTAGACTACCCAGTCACCTCTATAGCTGCCGGAGGGTATTCTGCTCCATTGAGGCAAGCTATATGTTATTAACACACAAAGTCTTTGAACTTCACAGGTGGACGGATGACTCTGCCCCTGGAAGTCACCTGGGCTGGTTCTGGAAGACGATTCGCAGGCTCTGCCGGGACAGTCTCACGAACAGGGGAAACTCTAGCAGGTGACTCGGCCCCTCTGACAGGTGAACTTGGGGGTGTAAGCTGGGGTGGTGATGGTTGCTCGCTCACCTGCGTGTCCTCTGCCTCACCAGGAAGGAATGTTGGTCGTAGGTGGCGCCTGTTTCTCCGCAGGATCCCGTGGTCAGTCTGGATCAGATAGGACCTCGGAGCTGGGTGTGGCTGTTGAACGGTCGCTGCTGTCGTCCAGCCGGACTCACCGTCAAGTTTCACTGCCACGCTCTGCCCTGGGTCGAGAGGTGGAAGTGCTCTGGCACCGTAGCGTCGGTTGTAGGCATGCCTGTAGCTCCTCTTCGCCTTGGCATCAGCGTCACGCACCTTTGTGAAGTTGGGCCACTTAGGCACCAGGATTTTATCGACTGTAGGCACCGTCGTCTTGATCTGGCGGCCCATCATCAGCTGCGCAGGACTGGCACCCGTAGCTTGTATTGGTGTAGCTCTGTAACTCATGAGAGCCAGAAACGGATCATCCTGCCGCAGAATCTTCTTTGCTGTCTGCACCGCTCTCTCAGCAGCACCGTTGGCTTGAGGATAGTGGGGACTAGAGGTGATGTGTGTAAAATCATAGTTTACAGTGAAACTTTCAAACATTTTGCTCGTGAACTGTTTGGCATTGTCAGTGTGAAGCTCATCTGGACAACCCCACCTGGCGAAGATATTCTTCAGACGAGCAATTGTGGTCTCACTCTTCATGTCTGGTAGATGAGCTATTTCTATGTAGCGAGAATAGTAGTCAACAACTACCAAGTAGTTTTCTTTCTCATACTCACAGATGTCTGCACCGATCGTCTGCCAGGGCCTCTGTGGTAGTGGCGTTGTAATCAGAGGCTCCTTCCTCTGCGTAGGTCTGACTTGCAAGCACTCAGGACATTTCGTCACCAGTTCTTGGATCTCTTTCTCCAGCCCGGGCCACCACACACTCATGCGTGCCCGCTCTCTGCACTTGGTGATGCCCTGGTGTCCGTCATGCAACCGGTTGAGTATCTCTTTCCTCATACTGTGAGGAATCACGATGCGGTCTCCGTACAGCACAAGACCCTTTGATGTTGACAGGCTGTTACTGCAGTGGTGATATGCTTTGCCTTGTGCTGGTACACTGCTCACGTACTTCGGCCATCCCTCTGTGATCAATCTGCTCACCACCAGCAGGTCGTAGTCCACTCTCGTCTCCTGCTTGATCCGTTCCAGTTTGGATGGTGACGCTGGCCACGCTGCGTGAGCTGCATCTTCAAACACTGAAACCTCACAGGCTAGTTCTGACACCTCACTCAGGATTACAGATAATGGCTGTCTGGAAAGTGTGTCAGCTACTGTCAGTGTTTTCCCCGGCACGTACTCTGCAATGGGGTTGTACTTCATCATACGCATCAGCAATCGCTGGCACCTCAGGGGAACCCTATCGAGGTCCTTGTTGTTGATCAGAGGGACCAGCGGTTTGTGGTCTGTATGGACCGTGAAGCTGTCCAGGCCATAAAGGTAAGTGGAAAATCTTTCACAGGCCCAAACAGCAGCTAGACACTCTTTCTCTATTTGCGCGTAGCGCTTCTCAGCATCAGTTAGTGTTCTTGAACAGAATGCTACTGGTTTCAGTCCTTCCGAGTGTCTCTGTAGCAGTACACTGCCTAGCCCGTAACTGCTTGCATCTGCACTCACTACTGTAGGTTTATTTACATCGTAGAATGCCAGTGTAGGTGCGGTGGAGAGGAGTTGCTTCACCTTGTTGAATGCGTTGTCTTGTGCTGCGTCCCAGGTCCACATGGCCTCGCACTTCAGCAGGTCGTTGAGTGGTTTTATCACTTCTGATAAGTTAGGCAGGAAGCGCCCGAGATAATGGACCATGCCTAGGAACCTTCTTAAGCCTGGCACGTCACTTGGTGGCTGTAGCTCTGTGATGGCGCTTACTTTTGAGGGGTCAGGCTGGATGCCCTCACTGTCGATTCGATGCCCCAAGTAGCTCAGCTGCTTTTGGCGCAGGAAGCACTTCTCGTCATTGAGCTTTAGACCTGCGCTCTTCAGGATACGCAGAACATTTTGGAGTCTCTCCTCGTGCTCCTCATCATCTCTACCATGGACAAGAATGTCGTCCATGTACACCTCTACTCCCTCTTGGCCTCTGAACAGCACTGACATTTCTCTCTGAAAGATCTCCGGTGCACTGGAGATCCCGAAAGGAAGTCGCTTGAAAAAGAATCTACCCACTGGGGTGATGAACGTGGTCAGTTTAGCTGTTTCCCTCTCTAGTGGAATTTGCCAGAAGCCGCTTGCCGCGTCGAGCAGGGAGAACACTCGAGACTCTGCCAGCTTTGGCAATATGTCATCTATGGTGGGTAGAACAAATCTCTCCCTCTTCACAGCCGTGTTTAGTCGTTTTAGATCAACACAGATCCTCACCGCACCGCTTTTCTTGGGAACTGGAACTATGGGAGCGCACCACTCTGTTGGCTCTGTGATCTCCTCTATGACGCCGCACTTGAGCATTCTTTCCAGCTCTATCTTGACTTTGGGAAGCAGGGGAGCAGACACTCTCCTCGCTGCGCTAATGCTGTATGGGACAGCATCTTCCCGCAGGCATATTTTCACCGGTTTTATTTTTAAGAGGCCCAGATCTGCCCCGAATGTGCTCTGTACCTCCTCCACTCTCTTCACCAGTCCCATTGCCACTGCAACATTACGGCCCAACAGGTTGCTGCCATTAGCTGTCTTGATCACATGGACGTTGAACTTATATTGCTGGCCTCTGTACTTGGTTATGGTAGTGAACAGTCCTAGACATTGAAGCTTACCTCCGGGGCTGTCAAAAGCTGTGTAGTCACTGGATAACTGGGGCAGGTGTTTGAGCTGATGATAGGTGTCATCTGAAATCACACTGGCATCTGCACCAGTGTCAATTTTGAAGGTGACAGGAGTGTTACAGACGTTCAGTTTAACAGTCCATGGCCTACTGGAATCTGTCACGTAGAGGTATTTTGTTTTTATCTCACCAATGAAGTGTCCGTCACTGTAATTGTCATCCTGCTGCTCCATTGTTGTCAGCTCATTCACTCTTGCAGAGCGGCACACGACGGCGAAGTGCCCAATCTTCTGGCAGTTTCTGCATTTTGCCTGCCTGGCTGCACACTGTACGTTGTTCGGGTGGTCCCTTCCACACCTGAAGCACTTCGTTTCTGTAGCACCCCCATCGCGATGCCCTGCTGCCTGGAAGCCGCCGCTGCCTCGTGTCCTTCCCCGTCCTCTGTGTTGTTGGAAAGGCGCAGCGCGCGCATTGTGTCTGACCTCACTCAGGAATGTTGCATCTCCGCAGTTACAACTGTGTGCGACTTCACTCAGAAATGCTGCATCTCCCGAGCCAGCTTTAGACTGTTGGCTAATTTGCCCTTTTATCTGCTCAGACTGTCTCACCATCTCAACTGCCTTCTCCAGCGTTAGATCTGCCATCAACTGTAGTTTCTCTGACATCTCTTTATCCAGGATTCCGATCACCAGCTTATCCCGAAGATTTTCAATCTTCACTGGACCAAACCGACAGGTCTCGGCCAGCTCGTAGAGCGTCCGGATGTATTCCTCTGTAGACTCGCCTCTCTTTTGCGAGCGGAGGTAAAAACGAGCTCGTTCGTGGATAATGTTCACTTTCGGAATAAAGTACATATTCAGCTTGTCCAACACAGTCTTGTAGTCGTCATTGTCCTCCCCTACCTCGAAAAGCAGCGTGTTGAAAACTTGCTCAGCCTCTTTGCCGAGCGCATATAGCAACGTGCTAACCTGCACGGCTCCATCCTCCAGGTTTAGCTTCGTGGCTAGCCGGTAGCGCTGGAACCGTTGCCTCCACTCCGGCCACAGTTGTGGGCGAGTGAAATCAAAGTTGTCGGGAGGGTTAAACTTAGCCATCTTCACCGTTTAACTTCTGACACCATGTTCAGGTTATGACCGATATAATGAATCACTCTTGACGACGTTCTTTAACTCCAGAGGTTGGTATTTATTTAGCTCCTTAGCTTCGGCTGACATGCGTACACCCGTCTCGTAGCATACCTGGAATGCTTTACTTCCGGGGCATAGCGCCGCTCAATACCGTCTGGTCTTAAAGACACACACACACAATTGTACCTGCAGTACATTCATTACATGACAGTGTGTAAGCGCTGGTGTGTGTGTGAGTTCCATTGATCTTCATTGATTGCGAGTAGGGGTGGTAGCAGTTCTGACACCGTGACCGAAACCGTGATACAACACTCCACGGATGCCGAGTGGCGGTTCTTTCTTCCGACCGACGGGCCTGCTGACTCTCCAACCCACCCCCCCGCTCAAATAAAACAGGTTTGAACCAAACCTTGGCTCAAAAAAGTGAAGTCTGAACTGAACAGTGGATCTTTCTCATCACAAAAATTGGCCTCTGTGTGTGTGTGTGTGTGTGTGTGTGTGTGTGTGTGTGTGTGTGTGTGTGTGTGTGTGTGTGTGTGTGTGTGTGTGTGTCTCTCTCTATCTCTCTTTCTCTCTCTCTCTTTCTTTCAGGTTAGGGATGGACGGTTGGTTCCGATTAAGGGAATGCAGCGTTCTGCTCCTTTTTTCTTTTCTTTATCGTTTTCTTTAATTTTGACCATTTTTCCCTGGCACCATCTGTTCCTCCCTACTACCCTCCTCTGGCTCTCTGCCAGCTGACGGGGGGCCCCTGGTGATTACGTTTTTCTTGGGCGAGTGAGTGAGTGAGTAAGAGAGAGAGAGAGAGAGAGAGAGAGAGAGAGAGAGAAAGAGAGAGAGAGAGAGAGAGAGAGAGAGAGAGAGAGAGAGAGAGAGAGAGAGAGAGAGAGAGAGAGAGAGAGAGAGAGAGAGAGAGAGAGAGAGAGAGAGAGAGAGAGAGAGAATACAAAAAGAGAGGGAATCTGGAGACGAGTGGAACTTTCCACTATATGATACTAAGGAATAATTAATACTTGTGTGTGTGTGTGTGTGTGTGTGTGTGTGTGTGTGTGTTTGCTTGTGCTTTTTTCCACAAAAAAACTAAAACAAACAGTGTTCCATAAACGGGTTTAAATGTTTTCCGATGTTTTATTTTAACCCAAGAAAAAATGATTCCCCGGAAAACAAGCAAAACGCCCGGCTTGTTAGACGCTCCACCACCTGTGCTGCGCTTGGCAATTTCCAACCTGCTGTTAAATAGTGGAGCGGACCGTAATAACAACAGCTGGCAGAACTGTATATCTCCCAAAAAAAACATCCAATCAAATCACAGTCAAAAAAACCTCTTATCCAATTACCACCATTCAACAACCCGGAAAAAACAAAACCCCGCCTTGTCCCTCTCTGACCTCGAGTATCTTTAGTTTGGGGAACGTTTGCCCTGAATGATCTACCGCATTTGATAATATCATCTAAAGCAGCTGCACTCCTCAAGAGTGATTAAAAAAATAATAATAATAAAAAACACCCGAACAACAGCAGAACAACAAAGTGATTAATTTCTCTTGTAGCGGTCAAAAGAGTGACCTCCCGCAAACTATTATCCCGCAATTATATTGCAGCGCCAGCAAACGCGGCATTCTGTTGTTCTGTTGTTCTGTGTTTCTGTTGTTCTGTGTTTCTGTTGTTCTGTTGTTCTGTTGTTCTGTGTTTATGTTGTTCTGTTGTTCTGTGTTTCTGTTGTTATGTTGTTCTGTTCTGTTGTTCTGTTGTTCTGTTGTTATGTTGTTATGTTGTTCTGTTCTGTTGTTCTGTTGTTCTGTTGTTCTGTGTTTCTGTTGTTCTGTTGTTCTGTTGTTCTGTTGTTATGTTGTTCTGTTCTGTTGTTCTGTTGTTCTGTTGTTCTGTTGTTCTGTTGTTCTGTTGTTCTGTTGTTCTGTGTTTCTGTTGTCCTCCGGGGGCCGCGATTAAAGAGAGCAGGAGACGCTAAAGCAGCACTAGCCTCCAGACTAGAGGCTGTGAGGGGGGAGAGGGGGGGAGAGGAGGGTGAGGAGGGAGAGGGGGGTGAGGGGGATGAGGGGGGAGAGGGGGAGTGAGGGGGGTGAGGGGGGGAGAGGGGTGAGGGGGGAGAGGAGGGTGAGGAGGGAGAGGGGGGTGAGGGGGATGAGGGGGGAGAGGGGGGGTGAGGGGGGTGAGGGGGGGAGAGGGGTGAGGAGGGAGAGGGGGGAGAGGGGGGTGGGCACATAGCGGCTTATAAACCCAGATGACTGAAGCAATCTATCACGGGGCCCTTCCCCCAAAAAATAAATAAACGAATAAATAAATACTAAATTAGTGTCCAGTGTTTGTCGTGGCGAGTTATTCAGCAGTGTTTGGTTCGCACTTTGGTTATAATTGCGTTTACCGCTTGTGTAAAAGACGCACTTAACTTACTGAATTTATCTTTATTTGTTTTGGCCACCGTTATTCATCAACCAGGCGACCGCAGCCAATAAACACACAACGCATTTGTCTTTCCTTGCCGACGCTTCGGAGAAACACAACAAGAAAGAACAATATCTGAAAAAAAGGGGAAGCACCAAAGGATGGAGAACGACAGAGCAGGTACCAGGTACACTGTACCTGATACCTGTGACATATAAACCACATCTCAATCGGAATCGCTTGTGCGTCGCCAACTATGCTGAATGGTTGCAAAGTATTATGTTTAGCTTAGTTCCAGGGTTTTATGTCGATAGTCTGTCTTCCTCCCGCCCCCCTGTGATTGGTTATGTCATTATTGTTTGCACCTGGTGATGTCTCCTGGCATCAACAGGTCCAGGCAATCACTGTCTCGTTGCCAGATTGTCTCGTTGTGTTATGCCGAGTTCTCCAGCGTTCAGGTTCCACGTCATGCCACGCCACCGTCAGGTTTTTGGTGATTCGTTTTTTCGCCTTTGAGCTTTTCAATCATCGAGTGAAATTTTGTGTTGGACCTTGCTTTTTTCCGTAAAGACTCTTTTACTTATCACTGTGTCTGCATTCATGCTTTTGGGTCCACACCATGTACGCCCGTGACAGAATCTGAATCAAAAGGATGACGACAAAGATGCAGACCATTTTCCGGACGATGACGTATCACTGAGACACGCTCCGTCTGCCATGTGATCCTTGTTTGGTTTGAGGGTAACTGCAACCCCAACGGCAGCACTGCAATACCGCCGTACAGTTGGTATTTTGAAATGTCTTAGTTCTGGCAATGTCTTAGTTAACTTGTGCATCTTGCTATTCCAAGTGGTTCACAAAAAATAACGAGGCTTACGTCGTCGGAAGCGACGGCTATGGGTATATCCCCGAACGGCCCGCCAATCCTTAATTACACCTGTTATACTCAGGAAAGCGTTGAATTGAGAATGTGTCAAAATCAATAGGGTTCAAACTGTCAGGTGCTGACCTTTAACCTGGGCTAATCTCTAAAGCTTGGTGT